>OZ026628.1:10885830-11075830 GCA_964020975.1 Hermodice carunculata | reverse complement strand
TTAAAACACTAGAAAGGAAGAAATTAATATAGTAAGATACCCAGCAGATCAACAGATTGACCTGATGTGTAGAGGAAGAGGAAGTGGAAGAAGGAAAGGAGGCAAGGTATGATTCTTAATACATAGATGGGGGTAAAATGGCATGAGATATGGCAAGATTCGTGGAAAGAAGACAGCGAGGTGAAAAATGAGATGCAAATGGATAGAAATAAAGTCAAATTAGGCAAGCTTAAAGCTATCATAAGTCCCTGCTTGCTGTTGGTAGCCCCTGGGGGTTTAACCTGAGAGAAAGCAAGCTAGCCTAAAATGTCAGAAAGGTTTACATGATTAATATTAAAACAGAATGATGCCAAAAGCTAAAATTATTTGCAAAACGGTAAGTCTAAAATCTCTAAAAACTTTTGAAGCCAAACTTTCTAACAAACTCTGGATATTTACAGCAAAATTGGCGAAATATTTGATCAAAAGTAAGTCTTTGAATCCTCATGACTCAAGTTTATTTTAAGTATATTTGGTTCTAGCTGCAAAGTCCTGAAATTTAGAACGAACACGACCAAATCTCAAAATTTGTCACTAGGTTGGGATTGCAGATGGGTGACCTTGACTTATTTTTCAAGGTCACATGGGCATGTCATGTAAAATTGTCGCGGACGCAATAACTCTGCAAGGATTTGACTTAAGAGATTGAAATTTTGCATGTTAATGTACCATAATATGAACTAGGTTGGGATTGTAGATGGGTGACCTTGACCTATTTTCAAGGTCACGTGGCCACTTTTTAAAAATCATTGCAGATGCACCGTGTGAAAGATTTAACTTAAAGAGGTTGACATTTTGTGTGATTATGTTTCTATGTAGATTTTTGTAAGACCTTGCTTGTTACTGCAAATGTATGACCTTGACCTTTTTTTCAAGGTCTGGTGGGCATTTCGTCTAAAATCAATGTGGACGTGATAACTCAAGGAAGATTTGACTTGGGGAGTTGAAATTTATGTGAAGATGTTCCTATATATGAACTTGCTTTGGGTTGCAGATGGGTGACCTTGACATATTTTTCAAGGTCACGTGGGCATGCCATTTAAAATTTACACGCATGCAACTACTCTGCAAGGATTTGACTTAGAAGGTGGGAATTTTGCTTGTTTATGTTCCATAATACCAACTAGGTTGGGATTGTATTTGGTGACCATGACGTATTTTCAAGGTCACATGGCCACTTTTTAAAAATCATTGCAGATGCACTTGAGAAAGATTTGTCTGAAAGAGGTTGACATTTTGTGTGATTATGTTTCTATGTAAGATTTTTCTAAGACCTTGCTTGTAACTGCAACTGTATGACCTTGACCTATTTTTTATGGTCACATGGACATTTCATCAAACATCGACATTTTGAAATATCAATAAAGAGTATACCTTCACCATATCTGTAGATCATTGAAATCGTAATGCCTATTTATCAAAATAAGGGTGACAATAGTAAGGGCGCACGGGGAGACGTTTGATTTTCTGTTGGAAAATCAGCCTGTTCTAGTTTGTCAGACTGTTATTGTGAACTTCTTTGACATATTACACGTGTACTCAGAAAAATACAATGAAAGAACAACAAATAAGAAAAGTCAAAAAGTTATAAATATGTTAGAAACAAAGAGAACAGATAGATCAGCATTCACAAATTGATAAATTGGCATTAAGAGTCTATGCTGCAATATGGGAAGTAAATTCTGATGTACATATATGTGTTTTTGCAATGATAGATTTCCTGGATTTGTGGATGCAGAAGTTTGTGGTTGTCTGTTACATATGTATCAGTAAGGAACTCACTACAATTTCTAAGAAATGTTCAATGCAAGTCTTGTGTGCTCCATATATTTCTTTGGTGCTGTTTGTTTTTCAGCTATGCGATGCCAGGAAATATGCATGTCTGTATCAGCTGTTGGAAAGAGACGATTCCTGATTGACGTTCACAAACAAACAAAATTCCAAGAAAGTGGGCAGTTTTAGAATGGGGACAGGGGAGAGGGTCGATGACAATTCAATTTTTGTGGATTTCTGGATTTTTTTTTTTTTTTTGCATATGATCCCTACGGTATCTGAACTGATGAATGATTATTAATCAGATGAAGATTTCTAAACAAATTAAAGTTGAATTTTGTGTGAAGATTTACTGCCTGTCTGTGTGTATGCTTCAAGGAATGTTAACAAAAATGATAACAAAAGGTAGTACTAGATTTCTGTTGTATTGTTTAAATTGACAAATCGTCTTTCTTCCCTCATTTCTGTTCTGATTGATTTATAATTCCCTTCTTAATTAATGTTTTTTTTAATAAGAGGGCTGTATGAACAGCCCATGCTCGGCTGATCTAGGTCACCCATGTACTGTATAAGTCTGACATCGATGGAAAAACAATAACATGTGCAACATCCAGGTCCCAGTGCAGGTAGTTCACCAATTATAATGAAAAGTAAAATCAATGTTTATTGCACTGTGATCTGAGAGTTCAGGTCAAGGTCGACTTTCATAGAGAAATGTTAACATGTGCAACATCAAGGTCCTAACTCAAAATAGATCTCAAGTTATGAAGTGAACAGTAAATTTTATGTCAGTTGTCCTGTGAGTTTGGGAATGAGGTCAAGGTAAAAAAAATCAAGGTAGTATCTAAGCAATTGGGTAAACAGTTTCGGAAAAGGATTTTAGCTCAACTGATTTGTGAGTCAGCTGAGCTTACAGGATGCTACTTCATCCATTGTCTGTCCATAATTCACATTTTCAACTTCTTCTCCAAAACCGTCGGCCACATTTACTTCAAACTTGGTGGGGATGTACCCTGGGTAGGTCTCTGCCAAATTTGTTCAAATGGTCATGCTCTAGTGGTTTTTAAATTTTGTATGAGTTTTTTTAGGCCAAGTTTTACAAAAGTATTTTTTTTTGTGAAACTGCTCACCCAGTTGCTTTGATATGACACAGGAACACTCATAGGGACTCTTGGTTCTTAATTTGTTGTCACCAGGTGGTGCTACAATTTTTTTCTAATTTTTAATGCGTTTTTGTGTGTTTTGGCTATTTTCAACTTCTCCAGAACTGTCACTCGGATTAAGCTAAAACACTGTGGATATGTACCTTGTGGAAATTTTGGACCACATACTGCGGTAGATTCCTGATTAGTAACCCCCCCCCCCTTTTTTTTTTCTTCTTTTTTATTGAGGTATTTTTCAGTAAATGCACCTTTCCTATTGATTACTAATGCTAATTGGCATTTTCGACTTTTTTCTCCAAAACTGTCAACCAGGTTAACTTCAAACTGGCAATGTATCTTGGTTGAGTCTCTACCAGGTAACATCAGTTGGTCATGCTCGAGTGATTTTCAGCTCAGCTGACTTGTCAGTCAGCTGAGCTTTTTTGAGGGTTCTTCGTCCGTCCATCTGTCTGTCCGTCAGCGTCCATAATTTACATTTTCGACTTCTTCTGAAAAGCCAGATTTACTTCAAACTTGGTTGGGATGTACCCTGGGTGAGTCTTTACCAAGTTCATTCAAATGGTCATGCTCCTGTGATTTTTGGATTTTTTTTGAATTTTTTTGTTCTTTTTGGGGGCAAATCTTAAAAAATCTTCTTCTCCGAAACCGCCCGCCCAATTGCTTTGATATCCCACAGCGACACTTCCGGGAACTCCTAGTTCTTAATTTGTTCACCAGGGGGTGCTGCAATTTTTTCTATTTTTTTAATGATTTTTTTGTGTGTTTTTGCTATTTTCGACTTCTCCAGAACCGTCAATCAGATTAAGCTGAAACTTGGTGGATGTGTTGCTTGTCGAAGGGTCAAAGTTGTTCACTAGGTGGCACTGTTGTGGATTACTAATTTTTAACGATTTTTTTTTTTCAATTTAGATACTTGTCTGTGAATGCAGCTTTCCTACTGATTACTATGCAAGTCAATGGAACTCTAATGCTGATTCACATGTTTGACTTCTGAAAAACTGGCATCCAGATTTACCTCAAACTTCGTGGGGGTGTACCCTGGATGAGTCTCTATCAAGTTTGTTCAAATGGTCACGCTCCATTGATTTTTTGATTTTTGGCTCATGTGATCATATCACCTTAGCTTATACCATAGTCTCAAAATCTCCGTCCGTCGTAAACAATTTACATTTTCTACTTCTTCTCCAAAACAGTAAGCCAGATTTACTTCAAACTTTGTTTTTTTGTTTTGTTTTGTTTTTTTTGTGGTGGGGGGGGGGGGGCAAATCTTAAATAATCTTCTCCGAAACAGCTCACCCAGTTGCTTTGATGTCTCACAGGGACACTCCCGGAGATTCTTAATTCAGAATTTGTTCACCAGGTGGTGCTGCATATTTTTTTCCATTTTTTTTTTTTTTTTTTTTTTTTTATAATATTTTGTGTGTTTATGTAATTTTTGACTCCTTTTCAGAACAGTCACTCGGATTAAGCTTAAACTTGGTGGATATGTTCCTTGTAGAAGGGTCAAACAAAGTTGTTCAAAAGGTTGACTCGGTTCATTTTTTCATTCATTTTTTAAAAAGGTACAAAATAAGAAAAAAAATATACAAAACTTAAACATGGAGATCTCTTGTAATGGAAACAACTCAGATAATTTTCCCCATATTTATGTCACACTTTGTAGAAATATACCTTTGATAGGTTTCTACATATGCTATTCAAATGGTCACACTGCATTGATTTTTGCATAACTTTTTGGGTAATTTTGCTGAAATAAGCAGAAGCATGTCAGCTGAGCACAGAATCAATATGATCCTCTTGTTACGAATTTTTCATTTTGGTTACTTGTCGGTAAATGCACATATTCCTATTGTGTACTATGTAAATCAGTTGGCCTCTAATACAGGTTCACATTTTTAACTTCTGATCCTAAACCACGAGCCATTTACTTCATACTTGGTTGCAATGTTCCTCAAGTGGGTTTCCACCAACTTTGTTCAAACCGTCAGCTTATAATTCACCTGAGCACAGGATCAGTGCTGATCCTCAAGTTTTTATGTTCTTTTTGTGTTTTTGCTATTTTTGACTTTTGCTCCAGAGTCATCACTCAGATTAAGCTGAAACTTGGTGGATATGTTCTTTGTGAAAGAGTCAGAGTTGTTCACTAGGTGGGACTGCTATGGATTCCTGATTTTAACAGTTTTTTTTTTTAATTCGGATACTTAGAACACAGATCAAAGAGCAGAGAATGATAATGTATATCACATGAAAAAGAAGAACAAACATAAGAGTAAACACAGAGCACATAAAGAATCTCTTACAGCTCAATATGTATTAAAAGTACTCCAAGACACTGCAATCAAAGAAACTACATACTACATCAATAAAAATTTACCTCAAATAAAGAAAAAGGATCTCAAGCAATATGGATAGTTACTTATCGATCATGAAGTAACAAATGACAGCAAGTTAACAAATAGGATTGTCAGTTTAGTACAAGACATGATACAACATAAATTGAAGCTAAAGAACAAACATAGAAAAGTAAGAAGAAAAAGAAGCGCATGAATCCTGTGATAATACACTATGAAAATCTAGCTATCGAGTACACAAATCTACAAAGTATTCATAGACTTCAGGAAGGTGGAAATTCAGTCAGCAACTACATTGAAGAGGATGTCACAGTTGCTTATAAATATACTTCAAGTATTTATAATAAGGTCTTCAACTACAATTGAATAATGGATGAAGTGGACTTAGACAGCTGGAATATGAACAGTCAAACTTGTGAATGTGACACTACTTTCAAGAAGCATACGGATGAACACCAAAAACATGTTATCACGGGTGATTTAAGTATCGTTCAAAACCAAAAAAATGAGACATTTGTTTCAAAGAGGACCAAACTATAGAGAAATACATAACATCAACTTCACAAAGGCAAAAAAAGGATGTACGTATGCCAGCAGGGACCAGCGCCTGCCATTTTGCTGCTCAACATGCCGCGCCGCCTTGGCTTGCTTTGTTCCAGCTGACTACATTCTGCCATTCGTATCAAGAACGAATCGCCCCAAATAGCTTCAAGATAAAACATTTTTCTCAGTGCTTTTTATTAGGACATTTCACATTTATGATTTTTGTCATCCTCTATGGAATATAAGAGTGTGAAAGTTCGATTTCTGTTGTAAAATTGACTTCAATCACCAGCCGTTATTATAAAATTGGTCAAATACATACAAATTACGCTCAACATCAATCCAGAAATTATCCAACTAAATACAATCACAATTACCAACAAGTGTTGACAAAGGACCGGATGAGTCTTTAACACGCACACACACACGCGTAACAACAACACAAAAACCAGAAAAAAATAATAAATAAAAAAATTAAAATAAAATAAATTAAAAAAATAACAAAGCAAAAACGGCCCCTTAACCAAATGTATAAATATATAATACAGTATCATAGGCCTAAATGCTACAGTGCCTCGATATGATATGTCGGTACTCTTCCGGTAGTATCGCACTCATCTAGTTGTATCGGTACTCTTCCGGTTTCCTCGGTAATTGTGTTGATGAGGAGTAAGACTTTCTGGAAATGTCATTCTTATTTTTGCTGTGTGTATTGAAATGTACAAATCTACCCAAACATGAGATAAAATTTTATAGCATGCTTTGTAGACGATATAAAGTAATCAACTCGCACTTGATACCATATAGCAGAACTCGTTCGCTTTGCTCACTTGTTCTGCTATATGGCATCCAGTGCTCGTTGATATACTTCATGTCGTCAACAAAGCATGCTATAATCTATAATGTATATATACATATATATATATATATATATATATATATGTATGTATGTATGTATGTATGTATGTATGTATGTATGTATGGAAGGATGGATGGATGGATGGATGGATGGTTAGATAGATGGATGGATGGATAGATAGATGGATAGATAGATGGATAGATAGATAGATAGATAGATAGATAGATAGATAGATAGAGAGAGAGATAGATAGATAGATAGAGAGAGAGATAGATAGATAAGTAAACGTTACACATCCCAAATGTATAGGGTCTGTAGATGATGTGCAATGTTAGTATTTTTAATAACATTAGTGTCAATTATGCCCTTTACCTAAACTTAAAAGAGGTGATTTTGCAATGGCGGGGGGGGGGGAGGGAGGGAGGCAGCTTGGACGTCAATGGCAAAGAGAATTCAGCCTCCTGATCATAATCGCACTTGAGTACATTGTACATAAAACTCTACCTCATCTAATCCGTTACCTTAACTTAATTTGTGGTTCACTGTGACCCAATTATCGTTGGGTTTGGCCCGTGCCCAAGTTTAACGTTTTGCTTCAATAACTTGAAAAGTCATTACCCATTTTCAACAGACCATGTGTGGATACAAGGTTTGCATTTAAATGAATAATTTTGAAAATCTGAGTTGTTGGTGCAAGCCACATTTTTCAATTGTAATGAAAGGGCTTCAATGTGGAAATCTTGAGAACGCTCTGCTATCTGTATTTTTCTCACTGTTTAACATGAAATTTGATGGAGTTTTGTAGGAAGTCAGAATCTCGATTTGTGGAAGTACTAGTAACGCCATTTCCAGTTTGACGGAAAATATGACTCAAAATTTGCTGAACAAGATAAAATTGAATGCCTCGAAAAAAAATATATCAAACTAAACTCTCTCTCTCTCTCTCTCTTTCTCTCTCTCTCTCTCTCTCTCTCTCTCTCTCTCTCGCTGTCTAGTTTGAGTCGACTTTAAGTGTCTGTATATTTATAATCTCCTTTAATAATACACAAAACTATAAAGAGTGGTCTCTAGACTAGTGTTTGCATAAGGTTGCACCACAGAACTGACGACAGAGAGCATTAGTATCAAAAAAGCAAGAGCTGCTGAGTTTGGATTTTCTGGAGTGGTAAACATTGTTCCAGGCAAAAATCCATAACCTCTTTTAGAATCCTTGCTCAACCATCTACAAATAAAGCGATTTGTACAATTAATCATTGGCATTTTTCTTTCACGTGACCGGGGGTGGCGGGGGGGGGGGGGGGTGGCGTGGAAACTTAACGAAAAAAATTAAGTGTGGACAGGTAAAAATTCGACATGATTGTTTTTAGGTAGGGCAAAATCAATAGTTTGGTGTTTCATCGCTTATATTTTAAAGGCCGGTCATTTTGTAAATAAGAGTTTAATCTAATTGGGAAGCATGGTATTTCTCAGGGTTAAAGCTTTCTCTGTTAAAAATTCCAGGCCTGGTGCATGCATATTATGTTATTGTCAAGTATGGGTACTGTTGCTTCTATAATTGTGTATATAAGTTGTATATTTATCAGCTGTGTCTTAGCGGCCCTCATAGCTCTCTGTACATGCTTGAATACTTAACTTACTTGAACATTTATTCAACATTATTATTATTATCATCATTTTTTTTTTTTTTTTTTGCATAACAAATAGTTGTGCCCCACTCATAACATGTTGTGCCATGCGGTTCAACTTTTTTGTCACGCAAAATCCGAAATAGCTTGCTAGCTGCCACTTCTGTATGTCACAGTTTCAACTGCAACACCCATTCAGTATGTTTTTCAATATCCAGATTACATGTGCAGAGTAGTATCTTGCTTTCACTCTTACATATATATTGTATTGCTACTACCCCTTTTTGTGTCTTCCCGTGATACTTTTCGTGTTACTTTGTATATGCATGTTATCTATGTGGTTTTTTTTCTTACTTTAGGAAATCATTTGTACCTTTCCACTTATTTACTACATATGGCCTTTGCAATTCAGCCACCCGAAAATTACTATTGCTTACCCAACTTAATTCTCAACTGCTACCAACCTTTGGCTTTTCAATATGCAAACTATCCCTGAAACATCTGTGTTATAATGCAGTTTTCTCCCTCGATCCTTTGAATACCTAATGGGGGGCTAGCATAGGCCAATATAAAGTGGCAAGCGGACTTTTTCTCTGGCACTGTGGCTTACTCTCCTTGTCACTTTTTTCCCCAGGTACACTGCTGAAACAGAATTAATCTTTTCTTTCTGCTTCTTGCTTAAAGCTGCCATCAACATGACTCTGTTACACTTCACGTGTATACAACACATACTGTCAGTCCTGCGTATATTTTTCCAGTCTACCATTGGCCTGCACCCAAACCCTGGGCAAGGTGGCTCCTCAGTAAAAAAAAATAAATAAATAAAAATAAAACTATATCATCCCAACATCCGTAGTATTAAGAGTTCACGCAAACTCGTCGGGCCCCAATTAATAGCCAATGCAGAAAATTTTGATGTCATAAAAGTATCCATAACTTTGCTTGATGTGAACTTTCCCGATCAGCTGCTGTTTATTGACAGTTACCAACCTCCTTTTAGAACAGACCACCCGACAGGACGTAAAGGAGGGGTCCTTACATATGTTTCTTCCTCACTACCATGTGGAAGGAACACTGATCTAAAAGATGTCAATTCAGAATGTGTCTGAGTTGAGATTTCCACAAAATGCGGGAACTTATCGATTGGTAATTTTATCTATTTTTGTTTATTCTCAGTTATATGTTCACTTTTATACTACTAAGTATATACCACTTCCTGCATTAGCGCATGCATCTGCATTAGGTTTCAGTTTTACACATATTGATGACTTGCAAAAATACCTTACAAGGTATAACATTATACAAGTGTACTTAAGTCTAGTCTTACATGTTTATGTCACACAGTGTTCTTTTTTTTGGCAAAACTTACTTTTGAAATTACGTAATGGGCATGTCCATCCCACAATACAGAAGCATTATTGGGTTTTTTCACCAGCGGAACGGCAATTCAACATACTATATTTGTTCCTGGTCGATCAAGGCACATGATTGAGAATCTTTGTTTTTCACCCTTTTGACAATCCAGTTCATACGTATATTTTGAATCTTAGACGCATTAGTATAATCTTAGCTAAGGTTCTTCTGCTTGATATCCACCCTCACCATGGGCCAATACAAAATACTCAAAAACATTTCTCCATCTGGCACGCGAACGTCCGTATTTTAAAAAGTGAAGGCGAACTAGAAGAACTATATCTTCTTGCAGAATTTGAAAATTTTGATGTCATCACTCTTTCCGAAACATGCTTGGACGTAAACTACCCCGATGAGTTATTGTTAATAGATGGTTTTCAACCACCAATGCACAAAGACAGAGATACTGGACCTGGGGGATACTGACAAAATAAAACACTCATTCCAAGACATTAATAAATTATATTTGTCTATAGATTTAGGTAGGGCTAACATAAAGTGATGGTAGGGCGATAGTTGGTATACCGTAACATTAACTTAAACCACCTAGATATTTTTCTAGTCTGCCTGCAGTCAGAAACCATCATTCATAGTTTGCTTCTCCTATTTCATCACGTGGATGTAGAGGTGACTATAGTCAATTACCTTAAACACCTACTGTACGGTCACCGTTAGTATATAGGTGTAACGTACTAGAGACGTCCGTCTGTAGAACTTCAATTGCATAGTGAGGGTCTTGTAAAAGTCTTCTCATTGCACTTGATATTCTATGACAGTGATTCAATCATTTAACTTTTTAATTACCATTGCTGGTACAAGCAAGCAGCCAAACAAAGATAAAAGCAACCCTGGAGCAGCTCTCTTGGGATGTTGCCTCCTCTAGGTTTGGGCAAACTGATCCGAGGAGACTTCATGCACCTCACTAGGTTAATGCTGAAGTGGGAGGAACTGTTAGTGATCCAGGAGGTAATCCAAAACCTTCTACTGGGGATCATGGAGTCGAATCAAATAAAGCTTGCAAAAATCAACACTTTTACCAGTAATGCTACTAGAAGGTCATACCAAGTTAAAAATTATAAGAAAAAGCTAACATGCAACACAGAAAACTTGGTATACCTAGTGACCTGTGGCAATTGTTCATGTCAGTATGTAGGTGCAACTAATCAAAAGCTCAATGGAAGATTTAATGATCATAGGAATAGAATGAAGAATCCAAATTAAGGGTCCAATTCGAAAATTCTTGTGGATCATTTCAACCATTGGCCTTGCAAAAAGAAAACATTGAAAGTCCAAATCACAGAAACAATACAAAAATCCGGGAAATATTCTAATGGGAAGATGAATAAAAAAACAGCTAGCTTGAGAAGAGATATAGAGAAGTTTTGGATTAAGGAATTAGGAACAAAGTGTCCATATTGGCTGAATAATTGTGGTGATAAGAATATGGATAAAAGTACAGAACTTTGAATATAACATCTATTACATACTGAACAAAAAGCAAAGAGAGAGGAAAAACAACAGAGATAGATTGCAAAGCATGCAAAGATATGCTGACTGTGCTATTTATTTGCAGTAAACTGAAGGAGATTCCAAGTAATGATAGTACATACTATGTCAACCTAACATTACCACAAATGGAGAAAAAAGATCCGAAACAGCTAGAGAAACTACTAAATAGACATGTAATCGCAGAAGATAGTCCTATAACAGATAGGATTGTCAACTTAGTTGAGGACATGATACAACATAGGTTAAAACTCAAAAAAGAGTCCCCCAAAAGGAAGAACAGAAACGTGAATCCAGTGATATTATTTTACGAAAACCCAGCAGGAGGATACATTAATGTACAAAGTACTTTTAACCACAAGAACACCCACGACTAAGTCAACAGTTATGTTAAGGATAATATTACTGTTACAAACAAATATACTAACAGCCGTTTTTAAACTTTTTCTGGTTAGTGCGATACCTTCCACAGTTGTCAACTTAACACAATATAACTTCCAGGACTCATAGGGCGTATAAAAATCTAGGCTGATTTCGGTATTGCTGGCGCCACCTAAAATATATGCAATATCGGGATCAAAATATGAAAATACTGTGAACACTCTAGCATCTTTAGTTTTTGGCAGATCTCCACCAAATTTGGTGGGATTGTGAAGGAGGTCAAAGTCTAAGTTGGTAATGGTACTAGTGGAGCCACGTACTGTAATTTGATGGAAATTATGAGCCAGAATGTATTTTAAGATATAAAATTTCACATCTTAAAAAGTAACTGGATTAGACTTGTCAAATTTATAGGACATATAAACAATGTCCAAAGCTAGAATCATGTATAATATCAGTGAACGTAGCCTATTTTTGTGAGGTCACCTTGCCTGTAAAGTTGAAAGCGGTGATTTCGTAATGGCAGGGTGTAGCTGGGACTTCAATGGCAATGACAACACAGCATCAGGCAGGCCTATGGGCCTCTTGTATTACATAATCTGGATGTCCTCAAAGTTCTATCCCAAGGTCACTGAGAACATAAAGTAAAGGACCCAATCATTGTTGTCTTGACACATGCAACAATAGTCATTACAGGAGTTGTACAAATAAGCTATCATTACATGTGGAGCGAAGTGCCATGTGGTGGACAATTTTTGCATTAAGCTTTATATGTTAGAAGGCACTTCAGAACTCACAGCTTTGAAATGAACAGGTGCAAAAAAGCAACGATGCCAGCAGGGCATTAGGCTCATGGGCCTCTTGTTGATACTTATAGATTTGTTTCTATAGGAAAATTAGAATGGGATTAACAGTCTGTCTGGCACTATGCATGTGTCATGCAAAGTTTTAAAATCTAAAAATGCCATATGTGACAAATGAAGTAAAGTCTGTTTACAGGCTGACTCAGCAAAGTACCTTGTGTGTTGTGTACACATCCAGATTAGTATATAGAATCAACCAATATGTTTAAAGGTTACTTAGAAGCTGTGTTTAAGTATCTTGGCATTTTTACATCAGTACACAGAGTGCGCTTGGGCTGGGGTTGGGGGGGGATCTCTCCAGACAAGAGCATGCTCAGAACTTAGGTGTTTGTGGTTATCCTTGCACGTTACGATGTGAGCTATTACATAGGTTTTGGGCAACTGGGGGTCTGGATCGGTTGCCAAGCAGTGCAGTTTAATTGGCATGGTTTTGCTTTTGGTTTTTAAGAAATCTGAGGCACCAGATACTTTTTTTTTTCGGGGGGGGGGGGGGGGGCGGGAGAGGCGGGCGGTCTGTGAATTCGTAATGTGTGTGGGCTTCTGACATTCTTGAGTGCCCATTTGAAGAAGTTTCTGGTTGGGAAGGAGTATCGTCATTGAAAACAAACATATGACTAAAAGAAATATGTTGAGGTCTAACTATGTATTCAGCTGTTTACCGTATTGAGCATAATGCCTCCTTGAACAGTGTAACAATTGTCTGGTGGTCTGGTAAGATTGGGATTGTTTCCATGTTAACAACTGTAATGTACAACCTAGCAGTGTTGCTCACTGATTTATATAAAGTAATATATGACAGATCCAGTATCTTGGCTTATTGTTTTATTGGAAAGAGAAGGAAATTGGAGCTTCTCATTTAAGCATTTCTTTTCTTTTTTTTATGTACCCCACTTCTTTCCTTCAATGCTCAAGCCTGATCAAATGTTTCATTATGCCACCATGTTCGAATCAAATGACACTAAGCGGGAACGGAACCAACCAGACATTACTGACTAGGTATAGTATACTAGGTTCTTCAGTCTGTTTTCTATTATGTTTTTTAATCTTATATTTGCTATAAATACATTCAGAGGCAAATGCATCGTGGCTATAGAATCTTTACTATTTAGTAAAAAAGTTGTTTCCATGTATGATGCAAATAAAGATGCTTTGTGCAGATTCATCATCTGAAAGGAATTATAAGGACCCAATACTAATATGGGAAATTTAAAAAAATGTAAATATGCTCCGCAACAATAAAACATGCAACTAAAAAGAAATAACAGACAAAAAAGGTCACAGAAAAGCTGAAAAAAATAAACACAGAATCTAGAACAAGAAATAACAATTATTTGTAACAACATGGATGAAATAAAACGAAAACTCAGGATTTAAAATCGAAATTAGAAAAAACAGTTAGATATGGACACAAAGAAGGCAGTGACTAGGGCTAAAGTTTGGTGGTATGATGAAGGGGAAACAATCATTAATTTTAATAACGTAAATTAAGAGTTAATAATGGTACAACAGAACCAAATCACATATTAAATGAAGAAAAAGAATGTTTTATGGTCAAACTGTGCACTTCAAAAGATGATCATGTACATCATGAATATAGCGCTTATGACGTTTCTCCTACTGGCAATAATATGAAATTGTTGGAAGATCAAAAGCAAGTTTGTGAAGGTGCGATAACAGAAATTGAATTGGCAGAAGCATTCAAATCTATTGTTAATAATAAATCACCAGGATAGGATGGATTTCTAGCAGATTTTTGTCAATATACATTTACATTTTTATTTGTCTCAAACAAAAGATTTTTCCCTAATCATTACATTGAGCATACTCCAGAGGTCTTCTTTATGTTACTCAGAGACATGGATTTTGACCTTACTTGCTAAAAAGGATAAAGATATCTTGAAAAGAAAATGGAGACTGATTTCTCTTTTTAATGGAGATTATAGAATTTGCAACAAAGTGCATAGCAGCAAGGTTAAAAAAGGTTACCCAATTAATGCTTGGATTCTTGCTGATGGTCATTTTAGGCCTAGGGTGCTTTTCTTTTGGATTGATGTTGGTGTTAGTGTCACTTTGTGGACTTGTATGGATGATGATCATTGTTGAGACGATTTTTGCAACTAGTACCTTTTAAATGCTGAATTTTAGTGATAATTTCAACAAATTAGGAACATGTGCTTGCAAATTTTTGTGATGTGCTGCAGATTTTGGTCCATAATCATGAATTGTACGGTCCTATATGCGCATGAATATGGCACCTATTCAAGCGAAATTACTGAAGTAGGCTTATTATTTTAAACAAAACTCTTTGCATTCAGTCATGTTAAAACTATGCTTTTTTACCCAATGGACCTTTGTACATACGTTTTGGACTCTTTTGGGTACAGACGAATGATAAATTTATATGATTCAGCCATACATACCAAGGAATATTGCCTTTAGTCGAAATTGACTTGGGTTTATTTCATTAGGACGACAGTTTGGATGTGCTTATAACATTGTCTAATAAATGAGGATCACACAGGGTTAAATAAAGATCGCTATACTGGTGAAGACATAAATAAAATTCTTCATTTGATTAGGTTTGTAGGTGAAGAAATTCGAGCAGTGTTAACTTAAGTGGATTATGGAAAAGCCTTTGATAATGTAGAATGGAATTACACATATGGCACGGAAACAAGTCTTGCGCTGGTTCCCCGCTGATGACCCGATTTTTTAAAGGCTAATAATGCCAAAAACATTCCTCTAAATGTCAAATTTTATGAATATGATTTGTTTCTTTCATGAATTAATTTGCCATTATGATTTAGAACAGTACAGTTTTTCAGTGAATGGTACGGAATAGGACTTTGCTCTTAGAATATTGCACTTGATAGTGTTCAAACGGTACATGGGCTTACAGAATTAGGTTTGTTAAGTTTCTCTTTGTATTAAATCTATCTATCTGTCTATCTATCTATCTATCTATCTATCTATCTATCTATCTATCTATCTATCTATCTATCTATCTATCTATCTATCTATCTATCTATCTATCTATCTATCTATATATCTATCTATCTATCTATCTATCTATCTATCTATCTATATATCTATCTATCTATATATATATATCTATATATATATATATATATATATATATATATATATATATATATATATATATATATAAATGCTTATTATATTTTAAAACTGGTGACCCATGAAAAATTGGGTCCGATTATATTTTACTCAGGAATTGAAAGGTGGGTAATTAGTAATGGCCGGTATGAAACACCATTTAATTATCAAGAGGTGTCCATCAGGGATGACCCTTGTCACCATCTCTGTTTATTTTTGGTTGAGAAATTTTGGATATAGCTGTTCGTAAAGATGGTGACATAAAAGGGATAGAAGATGTCCGTATTGATTTATAAGCTCAGTCAGTTTGCAGACAACACCGTCGTCTTTTTAATGCCATCGGATGACAAAATCAACCAACTTGTCTATGTGTTAAACAAATTTGATAAAATTTCAGGATTAAAGTAAACTTACGTAAAACTAAATCATTAACAATTGGCAGTTTTAAATACACTAATTGAACAACAAATACTGTAGATGGTATTGAAATAACAAATGACGTTGTAACAACATTAGGAATTAAAATATCTCCATGCCTGAAGGAATTAGAACAACTTAATGATGAGATTTATCTTAATAAAATACACAATATAATTAAAATATGGAACAGAAGAAATTTAACATAATGTGGAAAAACTTTAACTATTAAATTAGTTAGTCTATATAGCATCAGTTATGCCAGATCCATTACATTTTTTTTGTTACCAACATAGGAAAAAAACTATTTCCAATTATATATGGGATAAAAAGCCTGATATGATTAGGCGGACGTATTTCATTGCCCCCCCCCCCCCCAAAAAAAGGGGGAAAAAAGAAATTAAAGGAGGTCTAGCTAATACTGAAATACATACACAGTTCTCTGCTTTTAAGAGTGCTTGGGTGCAAAGATTACTCACAAATTCAAGGAAACTTTTGGTGATACCTCTTCTTCCTTGTAACGATATTGAATATATTTGGGAATGCAATTTGAATATCATAGATGTTAAAATAGCTTTCAAAGTTATTGAGAGAAAAGGTAAACTTTGGTTCCATGTCATTTTTTGTGGGAGTCAGTAAAACTTTCATACACCAAAATCATATGATGAAATTAAAATTCAAAGTTTGTTGTTAAATTCTTATGATATGATAAAGAACAAACTGTTTTTTGTTTTTTTACAAGTAATGGTTCGAGAAAGGAGTGAAGTATGTAAAATATATTCTAAAGAGAAGAGGTGTCTATAACTTACAAATTCTTTAAACAAAACTATCAAATCTCCATTGATTGTGTAACATATTATGGACTTGTATCTGCCATTCCAATCACTTAGAACCCAGAAAACATTTTAACCCAAACTTTCTTTCTTATTTTAGTCTTATGGTATCTTATTTAGGGCTCTCAAGATGGTCTAAGATTTTTTTTCCTGCCCAGTTAGAAAAAGAGAAAGTGCGTAAGACCCAGTAAGAGGAAATTAAGTCTTGCTATGACCATGAGCGAAAGGAAAAGAGTCATTCAGTCCATTGTCAGACCAGGTAAAACTTTCAGTGGCTGGTTCATTAACATAATGGGAAGATGAGAATATATTGAGAACTAAATAGACATTTGGTGGCTGGCTCATTAGGATAACAGAAAGGCCTGGGGGTGACGAGATTTTAATAAGATCTGCTAAGATATTTTTTTTTTTTGGGGGGGGGGGTATGGTAATTCATGCAACATGATCAGATATGACAAGACCTCGGAAGATGTAGGTGCTAGAATACCCACAAAGTGTCACAAAACAGTACGGTTTATGTTTGTATTATGCATCCTACTGAACAACATGTCCACCGATTTGCCATTTTGTGTCCTCCTTTTCAAAGACCACTCATGGTCCATGATATATTTGGCTATACATGGAGATACATATGTACATATATTCCCACCGATGTATGTTATACTCACAAACTTTATATAATACAGTGAAAACTCGTTATAATGACACCCTCTCTTCCCTTAGAAATGTGCCAGATAATGAATCAAACAACAAAGAATATGTATTTTTGCCATTCAAAACTTGTGTCATTATAATGAATATGTCGGACATCTTAGTTTCCTTATAATGAGGTTTCACTGTAACATCACCTGGCCAATATAGTGGACAGCACATTGACAAACTCATCACTGATGTACGGCAATGTGTTGAAAGTTAAAACAGCACTGTGATAGCACATGTATATACGCACTCATCCATTAAAGCAAAACAGTTACATTGTACACATTGACTTGTCAGTCAGCTAAGCTAATAGTATGGGGTTTTGTGCTGAGTCAGCGCTCCATTGTTCCAACAATTAATTCACATTTTTAACTTCTTCGAATCCACTGGGCAAAATCACTTTAAACTTGGTGGGCTTGTGCTATGGGTGGGTGACAATCGTGTTTGTTTAAATGGTGATGCCTCGGTGATTTTGGGATGTTATATGAATGGTTTTGTGCATTTTTTGTTACACATGATAATGTTTCTGTGGCTTTGTGCTTTAATATCTACCACACTGTCCTGTGTTGTCATAACATGACAAAAGAGTGTCATAGGCAGCCTTCTATCCATGCATGCTAGGTGTATGCTTTGGAAGGTTTGGGTCTTGTAGCAAATGGGACGGGGGAGGGGGACTCCCAACAACTGCGTAACCAGGTTAACAATAAAATACAGAGAATTTCTTTATCTTCATGCTGGAACCGACTTGTTCCATACTGGCTATAGTTCCCACTAGTGCTAGCCAGAGCTGGTCAGTGCACCATGACTGAGACTGGTGTCTTAACTGGCCCCCTTTTTTGCCTGAGGCTATGAATCTGCTGGGCTTATCAGTCCCGAAGGAGCATAGGCTTTGGACTTCCAGGCAGAACAAGCCCGACTGTACCCTCTGTAAAAAATAAACTACTTGCCAAGTTGGCTAGACCCATCAAACTATCGTCTTCCAGTCCTCAATAACTGTTTCCACAACTTTGTGAATTTTGAAACTGTGAGTGGATTTGTGTCATCTTAGTGTGGACACTTTCATTTGTTTTGTTATAACCAGTAAGATGAAGCCTGTTCTTCATAACCAGTACTGAGACATTATAGTGCTTGTGTCAGTTCACAGGAACATGCACATATAGTTTCGTGACAGCATCTGTTGAATATATTTATACACGTAATAAATGAACAAAGACAATTTTGTGTTGCATGTATGCACATTCCCTTGAATTATAACATATATACACTGAAAATGTATATGTGCATGTATGAATTATGTATATGTACATTCACATTCACATGCACATGTACTCATCCATACGGCCCAGGAGGGCTGACCCTCTTTGGGGTGGGCACTTTTGTCGGGTCCTGAGGCTGGCTACTGTAAAGAGGTTTCACTGTGTGCATAAACACTTTTTTCTTTCCTTCTTCATTCATTCATTGCTTGCTTCCTTGATTCCTTACTTTCTTCCTTCCTTACATCTGAGACCATCTTAAGGTAATTGAAACATATTCTTAACAGTGAAAGGTTACTATATGCAGCTGAAGTTGAGAGAAAGATTGATAATATGATGGACATAGGTAAAATACCAATATATGTGTACCCCTTTTTACTTGAAAACAATGTAGAATCGGACATCTCACTCATAGACAAGTGGAATAAAGATATAAACGTGAAGATTGATGAGGAGAAATGGCACTTATTTTTAGTTCAGCTGACTTGTCAGTCAACTGAGCTTATCTTATGGTCATCTGTCATCCGTCAGCAATTCACATTTTCAACTTCTTATCCAAAACCTTAAGCTAGATCAACTTCAAACTTGGTGGGGATGTGCCTTGGGTAGGTGTCTACCTAAATTGTTCAAATGGTCATGGTCCAGTGATTGTGGGATTTTTAATGATTTTTTTGTTGTTCTTTTTTGGGCAAATCTTAAAAAATCTTCCCTGAAACCGCTTAGCCAATTGCTTTGATATCACACAGGAACACTCCCTGGGACTCCTAGTTCTTTATTTGTTCACCAGGCGGCGCTGTAATTCTTTTCTATTTCTTCAGATTTTTTGGGTGTTATAGATATTTTCGACTTCTCCAGAGGCATCACGTAGAATAAGCTGAAACATGGTGGAAGTGTTCCTTGTAGAAGAGTCAAACAAAGTTGTTCACTATGTGGGGATGCTGCGGATTCCTGATTTTTAACGATTTTTTTTTCAGTTCGGGCACTTGTCGGTCAATGCAGCTTTCCTATTGATTACTATAAAAGTCAATGAGCATTCTAATGCTTATTCACTTGTTTCACTTTTTTCCAAAACCGTCATCCAGATTCACTTAAAACTTGGCGGCAATGTACCTTGGGTGGGTTTCTGCCAGGTTTGTTCAAATGGTCGTGCTCCAGTATGTTTTTTTATATTTTGATGATTTTTTTTTTTTTTTGACATATCTTAAAAAATATTCTTCTCATAAACCGCTCACCCAATTGTTTTGACATATCACACAAGAAGATACCTAGGGACTCTTTGTTCTTAATTTGTTCACCACATGGCCCTGCATTTTTTTTTTTTTTTTTTTTTTTTTGTGCTATAGCTTTTCTCGACTTCTTCGCCTGAAACGTCACTCAGATTAAGCTTAAACGTGGTGGATATGTTCCTTGAGGTACGGTCAAACAATGTCGTTCACTATGTGGGAATGCTGCAGATTCCTGATGTTTAAAGATTTTTTCCAATTCGGCTACTTTTCAGTAAATGCAACTTCCCTATTGATTACCATGAAAGTCAAAGGGCATTACAATGTTCATTTACAGTTTCGACTTCTTCTCCAAAACCGTCATCTCGATTTATTTCAGACTGGGTGGGAATGTACCTTGGGTGGGTGTCGACCAGGTTTGTTCCAATGGTCATGTTCCAATGAATTTTGGATTTTTTATAACTTTTTTTTTTAATCTTTTCAAAAGTTTTAACAGGAAAGTTTAACATAGGAATTTCTTGTAGTGGTTATAACTTAAATAATTTTGGCCAGATTTACTTCAAACTTGATGGGGTGTGCCTTGGGTGGATCTCTACCACGGCCTATTGATTTTCGGATTTTTTATGAATTTGTGTGTTCTTTTTGGGAGCAAACCTTAAAAACTCTTCTCCTCTGAAAGCGGTCACCCAATTGCTTTGATATCGTGTATAGACACTCCCAGGGACACCTAATTCCCAATTTGTTCACCAGATGGTGTGAATCCCTGATTTTTCATGATTTATTCAATACATGTACTTATTGGTCAATGCAGCTTTACCGTTGATTTCTAAACAAGTCAATGAGCGTTGGAATGCTAATTCGCCTTTTTGACTTCTTCTCCAAAACCGTCATCCAGATTGACTTCAATCTTGGTTGCAATGTACTTTGGGTAAGTTTCTACCACGCTTGTTCAAATGGTCACACTCCATTGATTTTTGGATTTTTTGACTTTTTGGGGTTTTTTTTAAAGACAAATCTTAAAAAATCTTCTCTGCAACCGCGCATCCAATTACTTTGATATTATATAAGAACACTCCTACGCACTCCTAGTTCTTAATCTGTTCACCGGGTGGTGCTGCAATATTTTTTCAAAGTTTTTATGAATTTTTGTGTGTTTTCTTTACTTGTGACTTCTTCTCCAGATCTGCTACTCAGATTAAGTTGAAACTTGGTGGATATATGTTCCTTGTGAAAGGGTCAAGCAAAGATGTTCACTAGGTAGCACTGCTGTGGACTCCTGATTTTTAACAATATTTTTTAATTCGGGTACTCATCGGTAAATGCTCCTTTTCTAATGCTTACTACATGTACATGCAGGTCAATGGACATTCTTATGTTAATTCACATTTTGGACTTCTCTGAAGAAACTGTTATTCAGATTCACTTCACACTTGGTGACAGTGTACCTTAGGTGGGCCTATACCAGGTTTGATCAAATGGTCATGATCCAGTAATTTTTTGGGTGTGGATTTTTTTTTTTCAAAAATCTTTTAAAAAAATTTGATAGGACAGCTTAACATGGGAATTTCTTGTAATGGTTACAACTTAAATAATTTTGTCCAGATTTGTGCCAAACTTAGTGGGGATGTACCTTTTAGAAGTGTCTACATATTTTGTGCAAATGGTTATACTCCAGTGATGCTTGGAGCCTGACTCCATTCCCAAGGTCACAGGACAACTAACACGAAATTTACTGTTCACTTGATAACTTGAGATCTGTTTTGAGTTGGGACCTTCATGCTGCACATGTTAATGTTTCTCTATGAAGGTCATGCTAAGACAGTACAACACCGTGACCTTGTTTCTGGGGTCACAGTGCAACATACATGAGTTTTACTCTTCACTATAACTTGAGAACTACTTGAACTGTTGCACATGTTAGCATTCTTGAATAAAGGTCAGACCTACTCAGTACATGGGTGACCTGATCTTATCCCAAGTTCACAGAGCCACAAGTGTGATGAATATCTAGGTTAGTTGAGTATGGGCTGTTCACACGGCCCTCTTGTAAAGGAATTTCTCTTGTTGATCTTACATGCCTATTGATTACCATGCAAGTCAATGGGGATTGCAAAGTCATTAGGGCTTGCAATGCTACTTGACAATTTTTAACTTCTTCTGTGAAACCATCAGCTAGTTTCACTTCAAACTTGGTGGGGGTGTTCCTTGGGTGGCTATCTACCAAGTTTGTTCAAATGGTCACAGTCCAATGATTTTCGGATTTTATTGTAATTTTTTGGGTTCATTTTATATACGCAGCCAATTGCTTTAAAATTGCATAGGGACACCTCTGGGTATGAGGGTGATACATGTACAGTAGGTGAGTGACCTTGACCTCATTTCCAAGGTCACAGTGCAAGGAGCATGAAATTCACTGTTTATATGGTAACTTGAGCAGTACTAAGGGTAGGACATTCGCATTGCACATGTTAGTTGTCCCTAATAGGGACAGACTTAGACAGTAGATGAGTGACCTTAACCTCACTCCCAAGGTCACTGGGACCCAAACACTTACGTGAATTTTACTTTTCACATTGCAACTTGGGAACTGTGGGTAGGATTTGATGTTGAAGTTGTTGGTGTTCCCCTATTTAGGAAAGATTGGAACCATACATTAGTGACCTTGACCTCATCCTCAAGGTCACGGGGCCACTAACATGAATTTTACTGGTCGCATGATGACCTGAGAACTATTTGTACTGTAACTTTGATCTTGCACATGAGGATGGCTCTCTGTGAAAGTTAGATTCAGAATAAGTCAGTGCCCTTGACCTCATTTCAAAGGCCATTCGGTGACTAAATCAGCTGAGCAAAGGACTGTCACACTCCTCTTGTTTATCAATTTTTGTGTGTTTTCAATACTTGTCACTTCCTCTCAGAACCGTCTCTCATATTAAGTTGAAAGTTGGTGGAGGTGTTTCTTGTGAAAGGGTCAAGTAAAGATGTACACCAGGTAGCATTGCTGTGGATTCCTGCTTTCTAACAAATTTCTTCAATTCGGGTTCTTATCAGTGAATGCACCTTTTCTATTGCTAACAATGCAAGTCAATGGGCATTCTAATGCATTTTAATGGTAATTCACGTTTTGGACTTGTCGGAAGAAACTTTTTGCCAGGTTCATTTCACACTTGTTGGAAATGTACCTTGGGCAAGTCTCTACCAACTTTGTTCAAATGGTCACGCTGCAGTGATTTTTATAATTTTTTATGATTTATTTTTTTCTTAGAAAATCCTTAAAAAAGTGTTGCTAGGAAAGTTTAACATGGGAATTTCTTTTAATGGTACAACTTAAATTATTTTGGCCACATTTGTGCCAAACTTGGTAGGGATGTACCTTTTATAAGTGTCTACCTATTTTGTGCAAATGGTCATGCTCCAGTGATGTTTGGACCTTGACCTCATTACCAAGGTCACAGGACAATTGACACAAAATTTACTGTTCACTTGATAACTTGACATCTGTTTTGGTTGAGGACCTTGATGTTGCCTGAGTCAGTAAATGAGTGATCTTGACCTCGCTTCTGGGGTCACAGTGCAACATACATGAATTTTACTCTTCACTAAGACTTGGGAACTACTGGAACTGTGACCTTAATGTAGCACGCTAGTATTCTTCTATAAAGGTCAGTCTTACTCAGTACATGGGTGACCTTGATCCTATCCCAAGTTCACAGAGCTGTAAGTGAGATGAATGTCGAGGTCAGCTGAGCAGGTTACAGACCACAGTTGTGATTGGCTTGTTGCGAATCCCAACGGAGATAGTCCGTAATTGTGAAAATACTGTGTTTTCAGCATGAAGTAGCTTCTGTTTAAATAAAGTTAGCTAAGTCAGGTTTGCTTCAACGCAGAGTTGCTTCATTGGTGGTCATATAGGTGCACTGTCTTCCATGCCAGGTGGGAACTTTATGGTGGGAAAGGACAATGATGTGACCCTGGCAAGAGCACAGTTCATACACGTGTATAAAGCTGACATCCAGGTGTTGTTTCATATTTCAATTATCACAAATTAACGAGCTGGGAATAATATGACAAAAATCCATCCATTTTTTTTCTGACTTTTTTATCTGTTAAATGCTATTCATGGAATTTTAGAATACCAAAATGCTGATGTTTAGATTGGAAAATGCTAATATGAAAAATAGAAGGATTTATAACTGTGGTCTGTGGCCAGCATGTGCTGTTCACACAGCCCTTTTGTTATAATACTAAATTTAATCTTGGGATGGCCCCACAAACACAATCTTCAGGGCATCCACATGGACGTTTATTTAGATAAACAAAGACATCGTATGCTCAATTCGGATCAAACAAACTATGTAGTTTTTGCTGCAGAAACAATATTGTTGCGTGAATGTGACGATTATATTCATACAGACTTTTAAATAAACATCTTATCAATTGTTTTTGGTACATTTGCTGATAACGATTTGCAAAACAGCGGTAAAATTGCATATTTTGTGGCCTCAAACTTTGTACGATTCTCTTGCCGGTTCTGGGCATGTTTGGTATCAATCGGAACGTCAGAAGCTCGTCAACATTATTTTGCTGCTTTCCTGCTGGCGGAATTCTTTAATATTCCCGCCCATCAAATGTTGTCATCTTGCATAAGTTTACTATCTCCGAGGCAAAATTCTAAGAATAGAAGCCAGCGACATTCTTGCACAGCTTCAGTGAGATTCTCATCCTGCTTGGGCGCTGATTGGCTGAAATCATGCAAATAAGTTTTGCATGTGGTCAAGCATGTGCAGTGCACACTTTCAACAAACAAGCACGGTGGAAGCGATCACTCAAGCCAACAGTACTTTTATGTTTTCATGTCACACAAGTGCGGAAATTTAGTGACATATTGGCGGTAAATATTTTGAAAACATTCAGAATGTCCCTGGTGAACCGCTGAAAGAAATAGAGTAGAAACTGCATGCAACCCATGTTTAAATAGGCATCTCGTGCACCAGTGTGCATTGTCAATCAATCTGTGCAATGGCCGTACTGAATAAAATTTTTTTTTTTTTTTTAATTTGTTTTTAATAGATACTGCAATATTTCGATAGTTTTGGTGCTATTACTCAATAGTTACAGTGGAAACCGTTTAATATGTTGTACATATGCGGAGGAATGCGCCAGGTTGCCATATCTCGGTAATTACGCGCACTGAAAGTTGTTCTTCGGCACTTACAACATTGGGCGGACACACTCGCCTGCAGCGTGAGAGAAGCTAGTATCTTTGGGCGGATTTTCCCACCTACAGCAGAGGAAGGGTTAAGAAAGACCAAGTGGTTACATGTAGGTGGTGATACACCATAATTTTCCTTTATTCACAATGAACATAGTTTTGCGTCTTCTTTATTTTATTCATTTATTTATTTGTTTATTTGTTTGTTTGTTTGTTTGCTTGCTTGCTTGCTTGCTTGTTTGTTTGTTTGTTTGTTTGTTTATTTATTTATTTATTTATTCATTTATTTATTCATATGTTTCAGTTTTCATAAAGTTAAGAATCAATTATGTCTTACCCTGTTCATTTATTTTTTGTGGTTCGCACTTACTAAGTTACATAGTATTCTGTGTGATACTGGCAGCGGCCCGATAGTTGTCCAGGTCCTCGGACTGGAAGGCCTATTGATCATCCAAGACCACACATTCTACTGGGGTTTCTCTTGTGCACTATTTGAGTGTGTAACAGCTGTTACATGCAGCTTTATGTGGACTGGGATGTGTTTTTTTTTAGAACGATTCTTTAATCTAGCAAACGATTGGCCAGCTCATTTATTATCCATGAGGATTTTTAATCTCGGACCCCTGCTCAATACATTTTTTTGTGTGTTTTGTCTGCAAAGTTTGGGGGTATTTTGATTTATAATCTCTCTATAATCATGGTACCCGACACAACTGGTGCCTTAAATGCACAAACAGTAGTCCCTCCTTTGAGCGACCATCCCTAGCGCATACCATAAAGCGGTCGTATAATACAGGTGGTCGCTCATTGGAGAAACCCTACATACACGACCTCAACAGTTCAAATCCTGGGCTGCCTTTCACTAGTGGTAAGAGGGTATGCAAATTTCTGCCACCACCAGTTCATCATAATCGATTATATGTGATTTCAAAAGAAATCATCATTTATTAAATGTAACAGTTACAATCCTTAAAATCTTTATTTCAATAAAGAGCTCTTATCTATGTGCTGAAAGATGTGTGTCGTAAATTGAAAATATTTGCCGGTTATGATTTTTGTCTTTTTCCCATTATGTTCAAATGGGCCTGATGCATCACCCGGTACGGAGGCTTCACTTGCGAAGTACAGGTAATGCGCTTTCGCTGTCGTAAAATTGTTTTGATGGCATAATTCACTGTCTTAACTATATTCTACATGTCCTATGGAGCATAACACACCGTAATTCAGCAGTTGTGGATCAAAGTAAGACTCGGCATTTTCCCACAACCACCACGATTGTTTTGGGCGCCATGTTTTACCTCGATATGAACCGTGGGAAAATAGATCGACCCACGTCGTCAGTGAGTCATGCAGGCAAGCCTGTGTTTGATCGGGATTTTGATTTCGCAAAAAAAATCATCGTTCATTTTAAAGAATATACTATGATAAAACATCGTTCAACTAGAAATGAGAACACTACATAATATTTCTGTGGCTTTGTGCTTATCTGCCACGGTTAGGTTAGGTTTCCTATGCAAAAAAGCGATGACCATGTGGGTTGTCGATCTCCGGAGAAACTACAAAGATTGTTCCGGACATTTGTGGAGAGCATCGGCAACCGTCGTCGTGCATTTGGATTTGAAGCATTTCAAGACGGATATTAGTGAACAATCATGAGAACGAGTGATCAAGTTCCCATCACAAGTAAATTTGTGTCACACTTTATGAAGTTTAGTTCAGAAAACAATCCATAATATCCCAGCATACAGATAAAGATATAAAGTGGTCAAAGTCCTATTAGATCCGCTATGGAGAGGCCCAATACATGCGGAGTGTGCCACACTTACTGCCATTGTGAAAATGTAAATAAATGGAAAGATCCTAAACTCGTGAGAATTTGAAATAAGGAGAAATAGATACAGAATCATCAAATATAAATAGTTTATAACAATGGGTGAGTTGAGTGCATGTATTTTGTTGGCCAACTTGAGGCATAGTTGCCGGAGATGGCTCATGCTTGTGTTATGTGGTTGCAAAATATGTTCATTTTGCATGGTCGCTGGTCTTGTTTAACAGGTGGTCGTTCATAAGAGATAAATTATGACAAAAAACCAACTCTTGCGACCAAATGTGGTCGTTCAAACCAGGTGGTCCCTCATGGGAGGGGTCGTTCAAGACAGGGACTACTGTACCAGTAATAATCAAAAGCACTTTAGATATTAAAGGTTAGACTATCAAAATGAAACTAAAGGTATCACCCTCCATTGTAAAGTTATTACAAACAGACATTTTCAGTGTTGTCTATAGCTTAAAATAGAAGGGAGATCTGCCCTGCCCTTTTTCTTTAGCTTCCTGTCCCTCATATTTTTTTTTCTTTTTTTGATACTCTGGGCAATTACATTCATCTTCTCCAAAAAATTCAATGTGATTTAAACTGATTGGCAAAACAATGTATCGATTTGTCTAATGACCATGAGTACAAGATACAAATTCAGAACTATTTCCATAAAAAAACTAACTACAAAAAAGCCTGTTTTTGGACCGCTACTTTGGGTGCCCTTTTTGATTGTCATTGTGTGCTTTGAAAGTGCCCTTTTAGATGCAAGGTGCCCTGCCCTCCTGAAAAGCTGGAGACAACACTGATATCCACTTAAACAAATTACGAAAGTAGTTGACTTGTAGGTACTACTGTGTGTATATATCCCCAATATAGAATTAGTACACATACTTTCTACTGCATGTAATTAGCTTATAAATGTATAAATAGATTCCTTCCCAGCAGTGACAACTGCAATGAGAATTGTATCATTGTACCCCAATAAAGTTGTAATGAGGCCATTGCAGCAGAATGTTTGAGGCAAACAAGGGGATGCTGAAAGTATTACAAAACAACTAAAGAGCTATATTTCATTATTACAAATAGCATCAGATGAATTAAGCGAAAATATTAAGTACACTGCTATATAAAATCTACACAACATCTTTCACCACAAGGCAAGGTGTTATAAAACCATTTTATTATAACTAAGACATGTTCTGTGGAACCCATGAATACTTAATATGAACTGGGAGCACTGTACAATTAAACTATAATTTCATGCATTAATTAAACCACCTGATGACAAATATACAGCTTATGCTACAATCATTGCATCATAATGCACAACTGCATACTAATGTATGCAACCATAAATTGTCATGCAAGCCCATTTAACTAAGCTTACTTTGAAATGCAATATTATTAATAGACTTTTACAGAAATACAGTATTATCTGACTTACTTCATATATTTGGACTTGAAAAGGTCACACATGTATGTGGTAATGAAAACTGGAATTTGACATAGTGCTTGATATTTTTTTTTCAAAGCACTATATTTCATTTAATGCATATTGCTAATAATGGGTACCTTGGACAATCTGTCCATATCCATGGACTGTACCAGTTTCTGGTATTTCCTCATCATAGTTGGGGGGGCTGTCATGCTGAATATTTGCAGGCTCCCATACGCGGAACCGCAGCCTGAAATGATGAACACATTTCTTCATCATCATAAAAACACAAAGCAAGCAGTCAAATATATATATATATATATATATATATATATATATATATATATATATATATATATATATATATATATATATATATATATATATATATATATATATATATATATATACATATATATATATACAAGAGTTATAATTTCATACATCTTGATACGTACATATGTATGTCACAAAACTCGGTATATTTAACGAATTGATGAAGTAATGTCAGAGCCTGCAAGCTAGCCTATGTTAAAAGAGAGAGATTTCCCTCCCACATGCTGAAAAGCTGGAGAGCGAGCACCGAAAGTGCAAAGCATAGCTAGAGGGGTCTGAAGCAAGCTCCCCCAGAAACAAAATTGACATTTTCACTGTCATTACCTTCATTTCCTGCATTTTGAACCATTTTAGACACTATGATGGCCATTTTCCACACGAATATAGTACAACACAGCAAAACAGTAAAACTTTACTGCCATTGATGGAAAAACGCTACTTTTTTAATTTTGCAAAAAAACGGCAGACATTTTATAAAAAGCATGAAAGCAGGAAACGTTGTAAAATAGTATGAAAAAGCGGCGGATCTCCCTCTGAGGCGGGACTCTTGGAGGCTCTGTATTGTCAGTGTAACATACTTTTACTAATTATGTGCCCCCTCTGAAGGAGAGAGGGGCATAAAGCAAATACTTTGTGCAACCATAAGTGCTACGAGCATGTCTCCACCCAGACAGTTTCCACGTGATAACTCAAAAAGTTTGTGACATAGGGCTTTCATATTACACATGCTTTTCGTCCTGCACCAGCTCTTAAGCAAGATTGAATATGGGTGATCTTGACTCAATTACTAAGGTCACAGAGCCATTTTAGTGGATTTGGTTTCTGAGTGATAATTGAAAAAAATTTGACATAGGGCTTTCATATTGCACATGTTTATTGTTCTGCACAAGATCTCAGACAAGTTTGAAGATGGGTGAGCTTAACCCACGTCCCAAGGTCACAGAACCATTTCAGTGAATTTGGCTTTCACGTGATTAACTCAAAACTTTTCTTGTTTAGGGCTTTCATGTTGTACATGTTTATAGTCCTAAAAAAGGTCTCAAATGGGTTCCAAGATGGGTTGGGCTGAAGCAGTTCCCAAGGTCACAAAGCCAGTTTAGTGAATTTGGTTTTCATGTAATGACCCAAAAAGTTTTTCAATCTGGGTTTCCACATTGCACTTGTTTATAGTCCTGAATAAGGTCTCAAGGAAGTTTGAAGGTGGATGAGTTTGACTCAATGCCCAAGGTCACAGTGCCATTTTGGTGAATTTGTCTTTCACGCAATAACTTAAAAGGTTTTTCGTTAGGGCTGATATATTACAATTGACACAATTCCCAAAGTCACAGAGCCATTTTAGTGTATTTGGTTTTCACCGATAACTTGAAAAGTTTTTAACATGGGCCTGTCAAATTGCACTGTGATCACAGTGATTTTTTTACACGATTACTTGAAGAATAGTTTTTTGCACAGGGCTATCCTATTGCACATGCTTATAGCTTTAAAAGCATAAGGCCTCAGACAATTTTTAAATGGGTGACCTGGACCAAATTTCCATGGTCACTGAGCCTTTTTTAGCGATTTGGTTTTCACGCGATAACTTGAAAATTTTGTTGCGTAGGGGTTTCATATTGCGCATGCTTCAAGTCCTGCACATGGTCTCGAACAATTTTGAAGATGGGTGACCTTGACCCAATTCCCAAGGCCACAGAGCCATTTTAATGAAATTGGTTTTCATCGGAGAGGTTGGAAATCTTCTACCATCTATAGACCTTTCTTATTGCATATGATTTTAATCTTACATGAGGTCTTAGGCAAGTTTCGAAGATGGATCACCTTGACCCAAATCCCAAGGTTACAGAGCCAGGGTCATGAGGCATAGATCTATCAATGTCTGATTGCCTTTATTTTTTTTTTCAATTGCTTAATGAACATTTATTAATTACATGTCATAGAATTATGATACAGTGACACAATTTGCATCATAGGACTAAATGGATGCCCAGCATGTGGTCTTGAGGAACATTGTAATATAGTGTATTGAGTGGGAAGTGGGGTGGGTTGGGATGGAAGCAGATTGCTGGGGTTAAGAAAAAGAGTAGCCTGTGTATCAATGTGGATATATTCAAAAAAAGAAAAGAAGAACAAAGGAAAAAAACGAGCTATTAAGGAGAGGTACATGTAATACAGTAGGTACCAATGTTTTTGTGCTAACTGACAATAAAAACAGCATAAAATATGTACTGATAAGTTTGAACACAAATTTAAAACTCCTGTAGGGATTTATCATACTTAAAAAGGCCAGCTGTATACACATACATAAAGTCTAAATATGTTACATAAAGTTGTGTATTCCTATATATTTATGCATCACTCGTGTGTTTAGGGCTGTGTATTTAATAAGGGATGTAATGATTCACCGGTGCACTGGTGCAGCACGATATAAGAAGCCACAATACACATATCGACTCATGAGCCAGTGTATCGCAAAAATACAATTCAAATGTATGTATATATACATATATATATATATATATATATATATATATATATATATATATATATATATATATATATATATATATGTGTGTGTGTGTGTATGTATATATATGTATATATATACATACATATATGTATGTCAGTTTTTATTTATTTTATTCTCGGCGTCCAACTGGCAAAAAAATAGTTTGGATGGGAGAAGTAAGCACCAGCACGGTGGCCGGCAGCAGTGAATACATTACCCTTAAAGTTTGAACATTCATCAAAGGCCCTAAATATCAACAAACACTTCCACAATACATACAATATTTATAGATGTGGATATCAAGCTGTTAATGACCAAACCATGGTAATAAAATCCTTAAAACCCAAATCCACACATGTGATTTCATGCTGCCATGTGCACTTACATGTATAGGCAAATACTGTGATACCATAATGTAGTTACATGAGTTCTGGATAGGGGGCTGCCCTCTCATCTTAGCTGTACACATTGCATTTTGCTGTCTGCCAAAACAACATTGAAAAGTTTCAAGGCTCGTTAGGCCCTTTAAGTCTGGCTTCATTTAATTTCAAAATGAATATGTAAATGAATCAATTACAGTAGGATAAGACATGGTACTGTTCTTACTAGTTATAAAACAGTAACCCATAATATCATTTGACAGCAACTCTCTTTGAAATATTGAAATCTTAGATATGTTTTTTTTTTCTAAATTAGCAAGATTTTGAATTTGATAGGCTCCACATGAACATGATGACAGCAAAGAAAGTAAATGATAAGTAGAAGAATGATTTGCTGCATAACAGATCAGTGTGTGTATGTGTGTTCAAAGCAAATTGTCATGGCAATGTACAACTATTCCATAACACATGGAATAGAAGTTAGAATGGCATCTGTATCTATAATAGCTTTGACGTTATTCAAGATTTAAAATTTCTAGTGCAACTAATTGGCATAATTTAGATTGCTACAACTTTTGCTTTAGATTCATTAAATGCACAATGGTCAACAAACCCCTAGAAGAAGTTGAAATGACATATCTATCTACAATAATTTTGAAGATATTCAAGTTTAAAATTTCAAATGCTGCTAATTAGCATAATTTAAATTGCTACAACTTTTGTTTTAAATTCATTAGATGCGCAATGGTCAAAAATCAAACCCCTAGTAGATGTTGGAATGACATCTCCATCTATTATACTTTTGAAGATATTCAAAATTTAGAATTTCAAATAACCCTAATTTGCATAATTTTAAACACCTTCATTCATCTGTATTAAGCAGTCCAACTCCTTGTATGGAGGTATAATCATGCCAAGTTTGAAGTTTTCATGTAGAATAGTGTTCGAGAAAAGTGTCAGACAAATTTGCTGGTAAGAGAAGAAAGAAAGAACTTGAAAAGAAGATTTGCTTCAAAGCAAATCTGTCTGTGTGCCTTCAAAAGTTGCAAAAAATTAAATGCCACAACTTTTATCATTTGGTACTTCACATTAAATTAACCTTATGGTTATATGCAAATTTCACAGTCCAAATGACCTTGACCTTTGAAATTTACAGGTCACATGTAAATTACAAAATATGTACAGTGTTACAATACCCACAATTTTGGCCCAGCATAAACCAAATCGGATCAAAATTGACTAAGTTATGGCAAGATGACACTTTCAAAGGGCCAAATGACATTTACCTTTGCCCTTTTTATGTAACATGTTCTTACTAAAATGAGCAGTGTTGCAATGCCCACAATTTGAGTCTAACATGATTAGAATCGGATAGAAATTGGCAGAGTTATGGCTGGATGAAACTTTCAAAGGTCCAAATGACCTTGATCTTTGACCTTTAGAGGTCATATGTACCATGCAAAAATTTGCAGTGTTACAAGAGCTAAAATTTGAGCCCAACAAGATCAAAATTGGATAAAAATTTACCCAAGTTATGGCTAGAAGAAAGCAAGCATGAAAAGTGACCTTCGACCTTGAGATGACCTTTGACATTGGGATGACCTCTACCTACAGCGAACCCTAACCTTTAGGATGACATTTGGCCTAAAAGTGACCTTTGACCTTGAAATGACCGTGACATTTGGGATGACCTTTGCTTTGCCAAGATGGAATTCATATACACTCGGAACCACTTCTGCTATTGCAGAGAGAGAGAGAGAGAGAGAAAGAGAGCAAGAGAGAGAGAGAGAGAGAGAGAGAGAAAGAGAGAGAGAGAGAGAGAGAGAGAGAGAGAGAGAGAGAGAGAGAGAGAGAGAGAGAGAGAGAGAGAGAGAGAGAGAGACTTAACTGATATTTCACTTGCGCATTAATCATAATCTGGATCACATATTTTTAAAGAATGTGAAATTGTAATGAATTTCATTGTAATGCATTTCAACTTTTTGGCTTCGCATTTCTGAATTATTTACGTTTGAAACATTGATCAGGTCATTTTACATATAGCAAATATGAACTCCATGTTTACTTTAAAAAAAATTAAGAGCATGAATTTAGATTAAGTGATAAAACAATATATATAAATTTGATTTATATCCGTTAATTCAGCTACACGTATAATATTGTGTATCTTATCGTGACCCTTGTGTCGAGATACTGTCGTATCGTGAGAAAATGTATCGTTGCCACCCTATATCTAATACAATAAATAGGAAATACACAACCCTGGGGACACATAGACCCCAAATTCACATATCACTCTGTTTAGTTCTGGTCAGGTACATTGGCTCAAGTATTATGTATCCACTCTTAACAATGGCTTTGTACATATATTTCAATTGCATTGATCATTATGTGTCATATTCCCTTATTTTGTGTTGTCACTATTTTGTTACATATACGGCATTAAAACTGTCTGCCAACACAATAACCGCTGCCCCGAGGAATTCACCTGAGAATCTTTTCTGTGGGCATGGTTAACCCCTTAACTGGCCAGCCCAGGATAGTCCCACACACCAAGGGAGAATAGGCGAAAAAACAAATTTTTGAAACTTCAGTGATACACCCTAATTTTATCTTCCCTGATGCCAGGAATAAGGTTTTTAAACATTTGTGTACTTTCAATGCATTGTGGGAAATATTTATTGAATAATATAAGTGTAATATATACATGTAAATGAATATCCATTCGGACATAGTCTAAAGGTGACACTTGGTGCGGATCATAATGAAAAATCTATAAAGCTATCAAAATGTCAATTTGCACTGTTTTTCAATAATACTTTCACTAACTGATTCTATAGAAAGAATGCGATTTTTTTTTATTGTTGGTAATAATTTCCAAGTGAAAACACTAATAGATTTTCTCAGGTGTAGTCTGTGGTAGTTCAACAATGAAACTCTATCCAAGAATGCCACTCTGATCTAAAAGTTCCATGCAATTATACAAAACTTCTTTTCATGCCCCGTGCTAGATTCGGACTTCAAATTTTTTATTATTTTTTTTCTGAATATCAGTAGAGTTGACCAGCTTGAAATTAAATATATGGCTAATTTGTTTATTTAGATCAGAAAAGAAAGGGGGTTTATTGTATGTGTCAATATTGGCAGCCAGTTTAGGACCAATATTTGTAAAGAATGTGTTATATCGATCTGCAATTATTTCTTTGTAAGTTATCTTCACATTGTCAATTTTAAAAAAAAGAAGGAAATGGTTTTTTTTTTTGCTTATATCTAAAACATTTTTATAGTGTCCCATGTTTTCTTGGTGTCATTTCTAAATTTATGCAATTCTTGTTTATAATATTTTTGCTTTGCTAGATTAATATGTATTTTCAGTATTGTATTATATATGTCTTCAGGTTTAGCTTTAATATATCAAATTGAGGATTATCTTGTGGTGTGGTTTCCAGTTTTTTTATAAAGGTTTTCACGGTACTTAATGGATATCAGAATCCCATTGGTAATCCAACATGTGTTTTTATGTATATATATATGTTAAAGTCTCTTTTTATTTTTGGCAGAAGTAATGAAATTTGTGTTTATGGTGGTTAGGCCTATACATTTTGGAAATGAACTAGTGTCTGCAGTTAATGATGAATATTTCTAAGGTTGAGAGGATCGATTTAAAACCACCAGTTGCCTTTTATGGGTGACTGCCTGTCTCAAGTCAGGAGAGAAATTTGTTTCTTCACATTGGTATTGGAAAATAAATGTTGATGTTTTGCCAGTCTGGAATCTCTTTGCTGTCATTGTTGGGTTTGGAATTAATGAATATGGGTCATGTTTTTTGTACTATTTGAAAATTACTTCATTGGCTATGTTGTGCTGTGGGCTTTGTTCTCCGACTCATAGTTATAGTGAAGGTAGAGTGTGTTTGTAATGTTCCAGATTCATAAATATCACAAAAACGATGTAGGCCTACTTTACTCTTTTGCTGTAAACTTAGGTGACTGACAAGTCGGAAGAACTAAAAGGTGATAGGCCTAACAGGTCTCTTTTTATTTTTGGCAGAAGTAATGAAATTTGTGTTTTTGGTGGTTAGGCCTATACATTTTGGAAATGAACTAGTGTCTGCAGTTCATGATGAATATTTCTAAGGTTGAGAGGATCGATTTAAAACCACCAGTTGCCTTTTATGGGTGACTGCCTGTCTCAAGTCAGGAGAAAAATTTGTTTCTTCACATTGGTATTGGAAAATAAATGTTGATGTTTTGCTAGTCTGGAATCTCTTTGCTGTCATTGTTGGGTTTGGAATTAATGAATATGGGTCATGTTTTTCTGTACTATTAAATGGCACTGTGATTTGGAAGGTATTTTTCTTTGACTTGACAGAGAACTTTTTCAATTATATTATAATTATCATTTGGATTTTTTAGAAAATCATGATCCGCCATTTGCATAATATCTGTTTAATTAATATCTGTGTAAAAAAGCTGCAAGGAATTGTGGTCCTTGGTTTCCACCTGTATATATTTAGGGGGTCCATTAAAGTCCAAATCTGTGTTGAAGCAGGTGAATCAGGGTAGATGATCTGACATGTCTGACAAAATTATTCGTGAATTACACAATTTTTTGGTATGGGATAGGTTAGAAAACATATGGTCTATTAAGGTGGTAATCCTGTCTGTAAGTCTAGTTAGTATTTTTTTTTGGGGGGGAGGGGGGTTCAAATCCATTGAAAAGCATGAAATCCAGGTATTCAGAAAATTTTTGTCTGGTATTAAGCTTAAGTAAGTCAATATTAAAATCTCCAAACCACAATTTTATCAGATGACTCAGTTGATAGATTTGCAATAATTGGTATGGAATCCTTTAAGAATATAGTTTTATCCTTGTAACAGAAGCATGTACCGAATTTCTACTTTGTTCCTTCGTGTGATTTATTTCCTTTTCTCTGGAAATTTGATCACAGTCCATTGAATTCTGCAGAAAAGTAGCGTTTTGATTATTGTCGTTGCATTCTGCTCTTCCCTTGGTTTTTCAACGAAAATGAAAATTCATTAGGGCTAAGCTTATTATTAACAATGCTAAACAGTTCATAGCGATTTTTGTAAGTTTACCCTAGGAGTTACTAGCAAAGTCATAATAAAGCCTCTCTTGCAGAACTGGGAGGGTACTTGATCCAGATAGATATAAAGATGAAAATTGTAAAATATTGGTTATGCCTAACGGAGCTTCCAGATGGACACATTTTAAAGCAGTCTTTGAGTGATGTTGTAAATTTAGACATGGAAGGAGAAACTGTTTGGGTGTCTGCAGTGAGAAAAATATTAGAATACAATGGATTTGGAAACGTCTGGCTGAATAAACGACTCTTTGTAGATACGTCTAGATTTCTCGACCATTTGCAAACCCGTTTGCGTGACCAATATTGTCAGGTTTTTTATTCTTCTCTCTTTTCAGATGACGAGTCCTCAAACTTTTCCACAAAAATTACGTACATGTCGTAATTTTAAAAATGAAAATAAGATGGAAAGTTATCTATCGGCCGTAAAGCAATTCAAATTTCGGAAAGCTATGTCAAAGTTACGCCTATGTAATCATAGTTTACGTATAGAACGAGGCAGATATCAAAATGGAAGTTTAGCCATTAGAATCTGTACTCGATGCACCAGAAATAGTATTGAGGACAAACATCACTTCTTAATTCGATGCCCGGCGTACGAGGAGTTGAGAAGGGACCTCATTTCCTCCCTGGCGCTTGAATCATTAAACATAAACTAGGTGTTCTCTCCTGAGGTCGATGTGGCAGTGCCCATCTGTAAATATGTATATAGACTTTATGAACGCAGAAATGCTACTGAATAGCAGTCGCTTGTCAATATTTTAGTCTTCTCTATTATATGTGAGTATATTTTGTACTGTATTTAATGCTGTAAACCCATTTGGGCATAAAATGCAATCAAGTTAAAGTTAAAGTTAAAAGCTTATTGCAGGTTGAATGAAAAGGTCAGCTGAAAATGGGCTGCCCATGAAGCTGTGTTTTTTATCTTTAAATCCCATTCTATAAAGATTACTTCTCATACTAATAACAGTTTCATCTGTCCCTAATGTGGTCTAAATAGGAAGACTTCCCTGTACCTTTATCACTTGAATGAAAATGACCCACTTTTGAATTTGAAGTATATGTAATCAAGTTTTCCTAACACTAATGTTACTTATAGAGAGGTCCTTTATACTTTGCAGGTACGGCCCAAAATCAGTCTATCGCTGTGTATGAGGATGAGGAGAAGGTCCTGCCATGTAACCATGGAGAAATTATAGTTGTGCATGCTGTCATCAGTTGGAAAAGAGGATCAAAGACCCTTGCAGAATACAGACAATTTTTCCAAGAGATAAGGATTAGAGAGGACTGGGTTGGCAGGGCTAATTTCACTAGGCCCTTTACAGATGGTAATGTCAAGATCAGCAGCATCAATCTGAAAGATAATGCATTCCACAGATGTGCATTAATTGATGCCACAACAAAGATCTGGACCGTCAATTTGACTGTACTTGGTAAGTGAAAAACTCATTACTACAATAACTCAGATTATCACTTCCCAGTTCTTACCATAAAGTGTCATAAAGTTGATGTCTGGCAATTTTCATCAAATTGTACCATTGTACACATATGTCTGATAATGATATAAAGGTGTGTTTTGTGAAACGGCCCTAGGGATTAACAAAATAAAAACCTCAAATTGTAAAAAAAAATTATGCAGGAACGGATTTACATGTAGGCCTAAAAAGTTGCCTAAGCATGCAATAAAACAATAATCACAGCAAAATTTGACTTCAGTTGTGTGTAATTCATGTTGAAATGCGAAACCATTTGCAATTGCTTTTTGCCAAATAAATGAAAGGGTAGCACTTTGCTTATGCACGAGTGGTCCCTGGCACAGTTGTTATACTTTACTATGCTGAAGTTTGTGCTGACAGCAGAACATGAAGTTAACATTGCACGCATATTTTGTGCGTGTGTGTGTGTGTGTGTGTGAGTAGAAGGAAGATTGTTGTCTGAAAATGTATTTTTTTGCCAATATTCGCATGACAATTCTGACTGAACTTAACTAAAATGTCAATTGCCACCCTACTCCTAAATTTCATTAAAAAACTATTGTCTGTGCTTGTCCTGCAAAACGTATCTTCAGACCATGCAGATAAGGGCAGTGACATTGGGACATACAGTATGGGGCTACCTATAGACAGACTTTAAAGTTTTTTTGAAATATTGACAGAAAATTAAAAAGGGGAAGTGGATGCATTTGTGTGTCAGGCGTTAATGCTTATATGTTCACATGTACATCAAAGAAACACACATCTATGACCCTTATATACATATGTGGAAGGACACCATACATATGCTTTCACGATAACAGGATCAAAATAATTCACATGGTGAGTGTTTTAGTCAATTGTAAGCGGTGTGTTCCCTTGAAAATGGTAATCTGGCTAACGAGAGACAGAGTTAGGGACAGAAAGAAGGAAAGAGGGATTGAAGGAGAGACTGGGAGATTGCAACATAAACTGTGAAAAAAACTGGCTGGTATTTTATCTTTGTCAGAATTGGTGGTACTGAATTGTTCTTAGATCTGATGATGATATGTTGCAGACCTAGTGGGGTCACTCGTGTCTGTCGATCCATCCATTTGTAAACAGTTGCAGCTTGACATGAAGTGCCGGATGGTATTGTCGTCCCCTGCGTTGTCCATCTGTCTATCCGTATGACCGTCTTGTCTACGTTACCACGATATCTATTAGATTTTCACTATAGCTATGCCAAATGTTGTCACAAAAGAACCTTATAATGGACCTGCTTCCAATTGAAAACCAACTTCCTCTGATTATATTAAAACGTTTGATGAAACTATTAATGTACATGTATGGCATCAACCCTGACGATGCTACCATGATATCTCCAAAAAATATTGACCGTAGCTTTATCAAATTTTTGTCATCTTATAAAACTGGCTTCCTCTGATTATTTGTACAGTTTTATGAAACTTTTCATGTAATTATATAAAGGCCGTCTGAGTGGCATCAACCCTAACCACGTTGCCGCTGTATCTAAAAAATATTGACCACAGCTTTATCATATTATTGAAAGAAATGCACCTTATGATGGACAAGGATCCTACATAAACTTTTTATGAAACTTTAAAGTATTTATCTTTTAGGCCATCTGAGTGGTGCAAAAGGGGACGACCTCACCATAATATCTCAAGAATGATCCAATGCAGCTGCCCCATTATTTTTTTCAGAGCTACACATCATAGTGGATCAAATTTCTATTGAAAGCCAGCTTCGTCTTATTATTTTTAAACTTGTTATGAAGCTTTTGAAGTGTTTTTTTGATGTCCGACTGAGTGATGCGTAGTAGAGTGGTCTTTGTCACCAGAACTTGCCCCAAGAACACACCCAAAAGTGCTCTTTCATTCCATAGACAGCAATATGGAAATTGTATGTAAAGTATTCTACTACGAAGTCTCAAAAAATGCATAATTCAGGAAAAAAGATTGTTGGCGCCAAAGGTAATCCGTTCTCTGGACGCTATTTTCTTATTGTAAGCTGGTGCCACCTAGTGGATTACATAATATAAAGGACAAAAAGTGGAAAAAATGAAAACGCTCTGGTGTGTTTGATTTTTAGAGGACCCATACAAAATCTAGTGGAAATATTCTGAGGTCTATTATGTGAACCTGAAAAACACCAGTGGCACCACCTATAGGTGAATGAGAAATATGAGTTTTTTAATATTATAAATAAAATCTGTAGTCTTGATAAATTTTTTAGCTAATCCCCCAAATGTACAAAAAATATGTGTCATGTCTTGAAGTTAAATTCAAAAGAATATGGGTAACCTTGACGTACTTTCTCACAATCTACATGGCAATAGATACCCAGAATTTAATTGTTGTTGTTGTTGTTGTTGTTGTTGTTGTTGTTGTTGTTGTTGTTGTTTTCTTTTTTGTAAGGGTCGTTTTATCTTAATTTGGAGACATATATACAGTCATAAACGCACCAATGGTGGTAATCATTAGGATCATGGGTATCAAAGACACATTAAATTTATTATTGTGTGAGACATACGTCAAGATTTATGGCAAATATATATTAGGCCAATAGTCAAAAGGTTTTGAAATTTTGGTTTACTTTGACCTACATTTCAAGGTCATTATGCACCTAGTACATGTAAATCACCACAGATGTTCATCATATGTAGAGGTTTGATATTGCACATTACGGATAACCTCACTGAAGGCCACAGAAAATACATTTAAGAACAAAATTTTTAGCCAAGCTGACTTGTCAGTCAGCTGAGCTTATAGAATGGTCAGTCGGCCATTTTCTTTCCATCCTTCTATCTTCTTCATAGTTGTTTGTGCACATTTCACATTATTTACTCCTCCAAAAACCACCTGCCAGATTCACATAAAATTTGGTCGGGATGTTCCTTGGATTAATCTTTACCTATTGTGTTCAAATGGCCACGCTCCAGTTATTTTACCTTAGCTGCCTGGATGGGCAGCTAAGTTATGGGAATATCAGCCTACCGTCCTCCCTCAATTCACCTTTTTTTACTTCTCAAAAAAGGCTACCCAGATCCCCTTCAGACTTAGTGGGGATGTACTTTTGGTGGCTGCCTACTAGGATTGATTTTTAGATTTGTTTTGTTTTTTTTGTATATTGTTTGGCATTTTTTTAAACTCTTCTCTGAAACTGCCAAGCCAACTGCTTTGAAGTTGTATTACGAAGAAATTCTCTGGTGACCCCAAGACCAGAATTTGTTCAACAGGATATGCTGCTAGTTTTTCCAAAGTTTTAGCACAGGTGATCCACATCACCAGAGCTTAAACCATAGTCGCAAGATCTGTTATCTGTTGTATACAATTCCCATTTTGGACTTCTTCTCCCAAACCGTCTGCCAGATTCATTTCACACATGCTGAAATGTTCGTCTAGTGGGGCTCCACCAAATTTGTTTGAACAGATACAGTCTAATGATTTTTTGTATTTTTCAGGCGTTTTTTTTTTATTTATTTATTTTTTATTGTTCCTTGTTTTGTTTTTTTGTTTTTTTTTTGGGGGGGGGGGTTGGGTTTTCTTTTGTTGTTTTTTTTTTATTTTTGTTTTTTGTTTTGCTTTGTTTTTTGTTTGGTCCATCTTTTCAAAACCATTTTTCTTTAAAACTGCTGCCCAAATTCCTTTGAAATCACACAGGGACAATCAATATGTGATGATTTTTTTGTTTTGTATGTTTTTGTAATTTTCGACTTCTTGTCCAAAACCATGACTCAGATTTTGCTAAAATGCTGCAGGAATAATGCTTTTGGAAAGCCCAAGCTAGTTTATTCACTAAGTAGTGTTACTATGGAATCCAGATTTTAAACGAAGTTTTCATTTTAGTAACTTGTGAGTAAATTCATACATGCCCATTGTATCCTATGTAAATCGGTAGTCTTCAAAGGGAAATCCACATTTTCGACTTCTTCTCTCAAACTATCAGCCAGATTCACTTCATAATTGGCGGCAATGTTTCTCTAGTAGGTCTGCACCAAGTATGTTCAAATGGTCAAAGTCCAGAGATTTTTGTAATTGTCATGATTTTTTTTGGCCCTTTTTTTAGACAAACCGAAAAAATCTTCCTTGAAACTGCGCACCTAATTGCTTCGAAATCACACAGGAACACATCTGGGGACGCGTAGTTGTTAACTTGTTCACCAGGTGGTGCTGCAAATTTTTTCCCCATTTTTTTGATGATTTTTTAAAATGTTTTTCACTATTTTTGACATCTCCAAAGCCACGACTCAGATTTTTCTAAAATATGCTGCCGGAATTCTTCTCATGGAAGGCTTAAATACTTTTTCTTTTTTGCTAAGCATTGTTTCTATGTTATCCTGATTTTTACCTCAGCTGGCTTGTCAGTCATCTGTCATCCCTCCGTCCTTTGAATATTTCAAAGGTTGAGAGAACCGGTTTAAAACCACCAGTTCCCTTTTGTGGGTGACTGCCCGTCTCACCTCAGGAGTGAAATTTGTTTCATCACATTGGTATTGGAAGATGAATGTTGATGCCTTGGTAACTCTGGAATCTCTTTGCTGTCATTGTTGGGTTTAAAGTTCATGAATGTAGGCCATGTTTTTCTACATAAGTGTTTCATACTAGAGACGTCCATAGCTTTGGTAATAAAGTATTTCAATAAATAGTTGGAATACCCTTGGGAACTGATCCAGCTCCTTATATTGCCAATTTATAGCTACACTATTACCAATCCAAATAGATTGAAGAATTTGCAAAAACAAACCACACTTCCGCAAGAAGAATCTATTCACATACTAGAAGATTTATCAATGATCTATCTACTCTTAACAAGGGTGAGATCAAGAAACATTGGAAGGAAATATATCCAAAAGAACTCATTTGATTATAGAAAATGAGTGTGACAGTAAGGCAACTTTCCTTGATCTTGAAATAGGGATTGACAACAAACAGTATGTGACAAGGATTTTTGACAAACGAGAACAATTCAAATTTGACATAGTTCCATATCCTGATATCACTTGAAACATTCCACAGAAGGGAATTTATAAGGAGAATAAGGATATTAATGAAAAACTATGCCACAAAACCTACAGCGTAATAAATGCTAAATAATACTCTGTTGAAGTGTCTCCATAGATATAGAACAATGGTGACAAAATACAACACTCATTCCAAGATACTTATACATTATATTAATCTATAGATTTAGGTAGGCCTTACATAGAAGTGGTGGTAGGGCAATAGTCGTTATACCGCAAAAATAACTTAAACCGACCTAGAGATTTTCTCTGGTCTGTATACAGTCAGAAGCCACCATTCATTGTTGTTTCCTCCCATTTCATCACTTGGGTTTAGAGTTTGGAAATTACACATGCATTGCAAATAATAGGGTCAACCAAGCTGGCGAATTTTTCTTCCATGTGTTGGAACCACACGCTCCATTAGCACCTGATGATATAAATATTGTCAGACGGACAGCTGTCTCTTTGACTGTCAAATGGAAAAGGAGTTTTGATGGTGGATTTAAACAACATTTCAAAATAAAGTACATGAAAACGGGATCATCAGAAATAAAAGAAACAGATAAAATAGAAGATCCATTTCCTGGGAGTAAATATGCCCAAACCAAATTGACACCACTGAATCCAAGCACAGAGTATGACTTGTACGTTGTGGCTATCTCAGACTTCAATGGAGGCAGTGAAACCTCAAGCGGCCAAGTGACAGTACAAACCCCAGGTAATTGTTTATTTATACAGTATCCTGCAACCTTTAGAAAATATACTGTAGCAGTATCTGGGTAAGTAATTAACCCTTCCCTGCTCATATTACTCGAAAGACCCTGCATGTGAAATGCAGTTTACTTTCTCTTTGTACAGAAATTCATCATTCACATTAAACGTTTGAAATGTAGAAAAGATACGTGAAGACTGGATGCCCCAGGTCAACATCTTTCCTGAGTGGGGGTCAGGCACATTACCTACATCTGAACCAAGGACAGATGTCAATTCAGTCTTATTCACACCAAAGGAGGGTGGAGCTTAATGTTTCTATGTAAGTATACCATAAGACTAAAATGAAAATCTAGCACTGAGTGGTAGTTGGAGACATCATTTGTAGCATGAGTTGTTGGAAGCCTCCAGAAACAGCAGAGAAACTGACCACAGTGTTTGTGACTGCCACTCAATGCTGGTTTCTTTTCCTCACATACCTATATTTGACAGAAATTGCAAAATCTCTGGATCGGAGAGAAACTTCATATTATGCTTTCACCATTTTGTATGCTATTCAAGCAAATGATCAATGCGATGTAAGATTCATCTGTAAATATGCTAAAGCATTGAATAGAGAGACTAGCATTGAGTGGCAGTTGTACACATCCTTTGTAGCATAAGATTTTGACTTTGGTGGATCTTTATGAAATCGGTGGATAGAGGACAAGGTGGAAATCTTGATTATGCCTCTCCTAATGGAGTGGTGGGGGATATCCATCACTTTTTCAGTGCATCGGCATTTCGTGTCCAGGCTACAATTCGCATTTCCTTTAACTTAAATTAATGAAACTTTACACATAGGTGCATCTGCGTATAAGGTGTATCATGTTCAAAAATCAGATTACGAGGCAAGAGATCTGCATCAAAGTGACTTATTCTTATAAATTCGTGTCCAGGCTATAATTTCTCTGTTATGTAAATTATATTAATAAAATTTAACACACAGATGCATCTATAGATAAGGGCGTGTCATGTACCAAAAGAAGATCACCAGGTCACGTATCTTGGTCATAGTGTCATATCATTATAAAATCCTGTCCAGCCTATAATTCCTTTACTGTTTAACTTAATTTCATGAAACTTCACACACACACATATATCTTAACCCACATGTATGTCATGAAACTAAAATAAGTCACTAGGTCAAGTATCTGGGTCACAGTGACGCAATCATGTAAAACTACTTAACGCTATATATCCTGGCTGTAATTATGTTGTCCTTCAAGTTACAGTTATGACACTTTACACACAGTTGTATCTAGACATAAGAGAGTGTCATAAACCAAAAGTAGGTCGCTAGATTAAGTATCTGGGTCACAGGGACACATCCTTTTTAAACAGTGTAAGGGCTATAATACATTCACTATTTAACTTAGTTTCATAAAACATCACACACACACACACACACACACACACACACATATATATATATATATATATATATATATATATATATATATATATATATATATATATATATATATATTGACCTAAAGCTGTGTCATGAAACGAAGTGGGTCACTAGGTCAAATATTAGGTCCTCAGCCAACTGTGTCCGGGATATAATTCTTTTGCCCTTCAAATTAAATTAGTGAAACTTTGGACACAGACACATTTGGACATTAGAGTGTGCCATCAATCAAAAGTAGGAAGGTAGGTAAAGCATATGGGTCGCACTAAAATATTCCAAAAATCGTGTCCAGGATATAGTTCCTTCAGTATTAAATAAATGATACATTACACACTGATACATCTATGGGTAAGGGTGTTTCATGTAGGAAAAGTAGGTCACTGGCTCAAGTATCTTGGTCACAGTGACACATCCTTGTAAAATCGCGTCCTGGCTGGTGATGGTCATCAGGTTATACATATGTCAGCAAAGCATCAGGCGCATTAACTATTTTGGGCAAATCTAAATCTTCTTCTTTGAGACCATTCAGCCAGTTGCTTTATAATTTCATGAACACTCATCTGGGTGTCCCTACATCTTAATTCTTGAACACGTGGCACTTCAAATTTTTTTATTCAGTTTTTGACATAAATTTTTGTGTGCTTTCTGTTATTTGATGTTGTCTTTCAGATTATGCTGAAACCTGTTGAAAATGTACATTGCTAAGGGTCAAACACAGATCTGTTCAAAAAGAACTTTTGATCTCGATCGTTAACAGTTCTTTACAAATTGATTGTTGATATATTAATGCATATATTCCTATAAACATTAAATCAATGGGGATTGCAATCATGGTACTTCACATTTCATCCTGCAAAACTTGTTTGATGTATCTTTGGTGGGGATGTATTGTATTTCTTTAACTCTCTCCTTACCAAAAGACTCGTAATATAGAGTACTAATGACCATAACAACTTTGTTTTGTGACCAGAGCTTTATTGTAAGCTCTTGCCGCACTGCCTTTGATATAACACTATAAGTACCTGCATACAAGTCGATGGTGGGGAGCCAACAGTTTCTCCCCAAGAAAAGCAAAACCATAAAGTTTCCAATCTAACTACATACAGGCATCAAGATCACGAATAAAGACTGTATTACAACATACCAGGGTGGCAATACAATAAACGACCGAGTGAGTGCAGCCCAACTCCGCTAAAACATGGCACTCGCCCACTGCACACGTGTGCCTGAAACATTACTGATATGCTACTCGACAAAATTGGCTCGTTATACGTGAGATACACTATGCCTATGAAAACCGTATTTGGCAAAGCAAGGACAAATATGTCCATGTTGTTCCGTATTGTAAGGAATAACCTAAATAGAACAGCTAATTGCGAATTGTGACTGAAATGTGAATACTGTATTGTGCCCCTATAAATTGTACCACCAACGGGAACTCATCCTCATGGGAACTAAACTACAATTACAGTACTATTCTTACATTAGTTTCCTCCTTACCAAAAGACCTCTTAATAGAGTAATGACCAGAAAAATTTGGTTTTGGTACCAGACTTTATTGTTGGCTCTCGCCACAGCTGCTTTTGATACAACATTTTACGTACTTGCATATGAATCAATGGCGGAGAGCCAACAATTTATCCCCAGAATAGTAGTTCCAAACATGTAGAAGTAGCTTAAAGTGTCTGTTCTCATAGCGCCTGCGTAAACCTGGATTTTGTGTCTGGTGTAGATTCAAAATATTGCACGGATGTTTCACTCGCCCAGTCACCATTTCTCTTGACCAGTTCAGTGGGGATGTTACTGCTGAGGTCCAATGTGGCTTGTCCTCATCACAAACTGTAAAAATCACACCTTTTGCAGAAAACTGTAGATCCCCTAGATTGATAAAATGATGTTGATGGTGCTGGTCATAAAATAAATGTGATGTGCATTATAAGGAAAAGAAGGCTGTATTACATAAATGCTCAAAACACATATGTTCACCTGTGAAGCCACAGCAATCAAATGAAAAAGTTGCCTCATGATTGTCACTGTGATAGGCAGGTTTGGCTTTGTCCTATCACCAAAGATACGACATATGCCCTTGAAAAAAGACATGAATATTAAGCTGCCTTGTAACAGGTAATCCCAGTTCTTTATGTAACATGTTTACAATGTTCAAGTACTGTTCAACTAAAAGATATGCTATTTTTGATGCTAAAGATGCAGCATAACATACCAAGTTTCTTTCTGCTATTGACACTGGGGAAATGCTGGCTGTTTAACATCAAGCAAGATGTGTAGCTAAATAAGATGGATGCCGGCTTTTTGACCAAATGCAAGATATGTAGCCAAATGAGATTGATAAGTTTTCCGTGTGGACTTGGCAAACACTTGTGCACTGAACTCTGCTACTCATATGTTCAGTTGAGAGGAAAACACTCTACGTTTATTCCTAAAACCAAACGCAGAAAGAGACTAGACGGACATGTGATTGAGGTAATTGTCCTCGTAAACAAAACTATGTTATTGGTCAAAGAACTTTATCATATGTAACCTAGAGATACACTCAATAAAGCTTTCCCGTGGGCACGAACACTTCTTTTAATTTGAACTTGATTGATGATGGTAACCAAACAAAATTTCAGTGCTCTCATGACTTTTATTTCGACAGGAACCCTTATTTAAAGTGAAAACTGTTGTCATGTTATCACGTGATATACACTACATGATTTGTCCACCTAGAATCCCATATATATTCTCTTTGGGCTCTCCCTTGATTTTCATGCAGTCAGATATGCATAATGGTGTTGATTGCTCAGCGGAGATGCACTCGCCCACCTGCTACCACTGCCGTGGCGAAGTTTAGAAGGCCTACTTAGCTTTGAATTTGTCTCTTTAGAATCCATCGCGTTTTGTCAACAAAATCTAACTTTGCCCCGATTTTGTCGAGCTTGTCTTGAGACAACTGCAAACTCATTTCTACAATATTAATTTGTGTGCCTTAAAACACTAGGCATTGACTGGGGTCTACCAATTTGTTTCAGATGATCATAAACCCTAATTTCCTCAGTAACCCGATCAAAAAGCTTGTGGCTTCCCAACATGGTTGTTTCAAGGAATAAATTGTCACATACAAAATTATCGATGTACGCGTAAGCACATATATTGTGACCTTTCCTGAGTATCATATGTTGAATGGTCTGGGTGATACGATGGAAGATCAAGGGGCTCTGTTTGGCCCCAAATCGGAGCTTTCGATTAATTGGATAAATTTCCTGGCCGTTAACATTCCAATTATGTTCCCTAACTTGCTTACTTTCTTGACATAATTATTTCTTTGGCTCTGTATGCTGACTTTACGTGAACCTTGCTTAACCACATGTTAGGATCTGACATCTTTGACATACTGTCCACTGTCTCAAATATATAAAGTTCCGTAGTTCATATACTGCCTCACCTTGTGGTATGCTACTATCATGGATCATCTTGCTTTTTGATAGTCCCCAGTTGGCTCACAATTAGCCGGTGTGTCACTGACGGTGTATAGTTTCCGATTTCAATTTCTTCAATCACCTGTTGATCAACTAATGTTCAACATCAATGTCCTCATAGCAAGATGGGTGATTTTGTAATTCTGCAGCCACATTGTTCATCCATTCATCAATAATGTCAAATCCGTACTTTACACCATGCAGAATGAAATGAGGGTCATGATCTTTGTGTAATTCCTCCTAGTGCTGCCAAATTAAGACCCCTCCTGGGATGAATCATCAGTTTTTACGGGCATTGCGATGCAACGCTGACTGTGTTTTCTCACACTTTGGCAGCGAGCACAAGTGAATGTACCAGCAATCAGTGCACCTGCAGCATTTTGCACTGTTAAAATTTCTGCGAATCTCCTGACAATCTTGGGTTAACAGCCCATTTCTTAATTTCCCTGGTGTCCCTGTCTTGGGTATACTTTGCCATGACTGTGCTGTCTTCTGATTGCACCCTTGTGCATGGCTGTTGAAAGCAAATTTCTAGGTGGGGCATTTCAGTTCCGCAGCGGTAGCCCTGGCTAGTTTGTACTTTCCTGTGTGCATGATGATAAAAACTTACTCGTACATATGTCCCTTACCTGCTGCATTTGCCAAGTGTATTTTATGATCTTGCCAAGACACTAGATGTATTCCTTGTGCGCCCTCAGGTGCATGTAAGTGGTTGGTCCATGTAGGCCTGCTATGTGTGGCTCCAGTAAAGATGATAACAATAAAGAATCATGTTGATTTTCGCCACTTGGAAATTGCTGACCAGTTTCACATTGTGACTGATTTAGTTGTCCTATCACCTGTCTCAAGTAGCTGTCTGGTGCTCTGGCCTCGGTCCTTCCAATGCTAGGGCATGCTTGATTCTATTCCACTTCTTGTGCAACTGTGGGGACTCCCACTCATGGTGCTGAATGCAGTAACTCTGTCGGGGCCTTCAAAACGAATTTATGCTGCCCTATTGGAATTGTGGAAGCCGAAAAATCCTCTGCATCCAGCAGGCCACGAGCTTCCATGGAGCTGAAGCATTTTTGGATATGTTTGGATATGGTAATGAGATTGTCTAATTTAACCAGGAGTTTGGGTTTCTTGGTCCCACAAGCCTTTATTTGAACGCAGAACTTCTTTTCTGGCACTGGATATATGGTTGTTGTCTCCAATATTTAATGTTCAAATACAAATGTTTCTAGTTTTTTTCCGTTTCTTGTGCCCCTAGGTACTCATCAAAATTTCATTGTGGCTGTTCATGGGTTAGTGGAAACTTTGTTCATAAAAATGACTTGGAGAGCAGCAAATATGACATGCTGACCTGTACCTTGGTAATGGTGGATTCAAGGCCTATGGCTACTTTTTAACACTAATAAGAGAGTCAGCTACTGATGCGTTTCTTTAATGGCTGTTAAATTGTGACCTTGACTGATCTTGAAAGGTCAATATAACTTATTGGCTTATATCCTGTTAATGGAGGATCAAGGACGCATGGTTACTTTTGAACACTGGTAGGAAAGTACCTGTTGGGTTCCATTTGATGTTTTTCACTTTGACCTTAAGTTAACTTGAAAGGTAAAGCTAACCTATTGGTTTATGATGGATAATGGTGGATCCTCTACCCGTGGTTACAAATAAAAACTTATATAAAAGTGTCTGGGGGTTTTCTTTCGATGTTGTTGATTTTTACCTTGAGTAACCTTGATTGAAAGTTCAAACTGACATATTGGGATGTATCTTGGTAAGAGTGCATCCTGTGAGTCCCTTTCTTGTCAAAATATGACTTCAGACTTGTGTGGGTGGTGGGTTGAATGTTGAAAAACTAATGGTGATGGCCAAAATAATGGTGACATTGATACTATAATAAAGGTCAAAGTACCCCTTAAGTCCTCTTGTTGTAAACTGTTGCAGCTCGTCCTCAGTTAAACTTGGACAAGTTCATCGTTAAAAGAAAGGGGAGTGAAGCCAGACTGACCTGGATCACACCAACAGGACAATATACACACTATGTGATAGAATGGTGTGAGAAACCTGGTAAGACTAACTGTAAAACACAAAACCAAGGGAATGAAACAACAAACACGACAGTCAGTGGTCTGCGTGATGGACAGGAGTACAGCTTTGTCTTGAAGGTCTATGATGGGGATGATCTTGTCGGTGAGTCACAGGAGTTTAGGTCTCCAGGTAAGCAAAATGAACACAAGACACACACTTCTTCGATTGGTATTAGTAAGAGCAATAAATATGTATCAGATATCTGCTTTGTTTTGTTTTGTTGTATTTTAACTCATGTCATCTGTTTCATCTTCAGTTATTTTAGTATACCACTGGCAAACAAAGTTTAGGAGTGAATTGTTTTCAATTTGTCTGAATAACTCTCAGACTCTCCAACTGCCCGGCCCACAGCATGCACAACATCCCATGAATCACAATTAAAATCAAATTAACAGTTACCTTTATTGTTCCTGAATATTGTTTCTTGACCAGATTATACTTTGGTTAACCTAACCTCATTTTCATAGTCACAGGACATATAAGTGCTGAAAGTAGAGATTATCCAGTCAGTGAGTTTGTTATACATGCAGTTTTATTGTATTGTATTTAATTTAATTTTAATTCAATTCATCTATTTATTTTGCTAATGGCGGAGGCAAGTGATGTCATCCATGTCTTTATTCCCAATGTTTGATGTTTAGATAGGTATAGATGAATTACTTTCATATTACAGGTGGGACATTGGACCTATCGCCTGTTGCCAAAGCACTGCCCCTTATCCTTATATTCATTATCGGGGCCATTGTAATGGCAGTCCTGCAGAGACGTGATAAATGTAAAAGCTCTACCAGAGCGAAGACAAGTGAGTTGATTGCTATATTAAAACACCTTGTTTAACTCATTCCTGTTGAATTGAGGTGAACTTAAGGCTGAGTTAAAATATTACTTTGGTATGGGACATGTTTTATTGATTAGTTTTATCCATAATTCTCACTCAAGTATTTCACATTGATACAGAAGCTTGCCAAAGACACTGAGGCAGGCATTTAGGCACCAGCCCATTGTGGAGGGTAAAAGGAAAATAGGGCAATTAGTATAGTGAGAATGATGGTGTTCAAGATGCAAATGCCTACCACAAGTCAGCAATGTGGTCACACCTGTCACACAGGTAACCGTCTCCTATTTCACATGGAACACATCCATTTCTGTTTGATTCACCCCCCCCCCCCCTAAAAAAATCACCACTCAATGTGGATCATTTTGTCGCATATAAAAGAGGGCTGTGTAAGAAGATGCCATTTTATTTAGGAAAACAGATTTCCAGGGAATACTTCCAAAAAAAGGGTAGCCTTATGAGGAGGCACCAGTGTATAATAATAACATGTGTACATAGAATACTTATAATATCCAAAAATATAATGTTATTTCATTATTGTAGTTTATGAAGAAAATATTTGACAATACTGTCAATCTTTTCAAATTAAAAACAAATTAGACAGTATACAACATTGTACAAATACTACCTTCAAGGTAGTATGTGCATATTGTCCACTCATAGTGGGCTATATTCTATATCCATATAACCAAGGTGGATAAAGTGTCCATCCAGCCGTATTACGTCATGCCATCAGCCAAAGGCAAATCCTCCAATTGGGACAATGTAACAAATCAAGGTTATAAGGATTTAGACAATTGTCCTGTCAACAAAGTCAGTACTTGTAAAAAGTTTCAGATGAAATTAACAACATGATAGTGAAATGAAAAGGGCCAGTAATCGAGAATCCTTCGGTAATTTCAATAGTTCATCCATTCATTAAGCTGTGATAATACCATTTCTTTCAATCAGGCAGGTGTAAATAGACTAACACAATGCACTATGTGCTTCTGGATCATTGTCATGTGCCTGCATTGGACAATGTTCACAATAAGCATGCAGTTACAATAAGGTACATGCATTCTGGTTCGTGACTCGCTGTGTGCAAAATGAAGGTGATGTCGCGTTCAGAGAGTTTGTATAGCACAGTTTTAAAGTCAAAGGCTCGACAACCAGGCTATAGTGATAAAGAGCTTGTTCAGGTTCAGAAAGCCAATTCCGTGACATGTCAATAAAGGGCTTTTTTATTTCTGAACGACAAACACATCACACAACTCATCCAATCAAATACCCCCCCCCCATATATATATATATATATATATATATATATATATATATATATATATATATTAACAGTTAAAACCCATTATACTGACACTGTCTGTTGCCTTAAAATGTGTCACACCATTGAATATGTTGGATAAAAGTATCAAACAATAAAGAAAATGAAATTTGGCATTCAAAAACTGAGGTATTATAAAGAATCTGTCAGATTCGAGAGTGTCGTTATAATGAGGTTTCGTTGTGTGTGTGTGTGTGTGTGTGTGTGTGTGTGTGTGTGTGTGTATGTGTGTATATATATATATATATATATATATATATATATATATATATATATATATATATATATATATATATATATATATATATATCATATATACATATATTAACAGTTAAAACCCATTATACTGACACTATCTGTTCCCTTAAAATGTGTCAGACCACTGAGTATGTTGGATAAAAGTATCAAACAATAAAGAAAATGAAATTTTGTCATTCAAAAACTGTGTCATCATAAAGAATCTGTCAGATACCAGAGTGTCGTTATAATGAGGTTTCGTTGTGTGTGTGTGTATGTATATACATACATATATATATGTATATACATATATATATATATATATATATATATATATATATATATATATATATATATATATATATATATATATATATATGTGTGTGTATGTGTGTGTGTGTGGCTGTGTGAATTACACTTTGTCATTTACTATTATTAACCTTCATTATTTTCTCAATAGAAAGATTTATAAATCTGAAGGGATGAAAGAGGCAAAGTGAGTGGATGTTTACAAGTGACATGATCAATATGATTAAAAGAAACAAAATAGGTTTCATATGTGTGTACAATATTTAAGAGTGGACATTGATCCCTATTCTTTTTATTCACCTAGATTTATATTTGACATACATTGTATAATGCGATGCAGTTGTTAGTAAAACGGTACTGCAGCTAACAGCACACAGAGTTACTACTGGGTGATGGCAAGCAGACAGCGCGGCAACAGGCTCCCTGTCTCTTTCTGATGTTATCTACTGTCCACTAAATGTACGTGTGCCTGTGTGTTGCAGAGCTGCAATATGTCAATTGAGTAGCAATGGCAGCATTAGTCAGCCAGAGTTTTTGCTGTCCACGAGAGTATGCCACTGCCCTTTGGCCAATGCTAGCTGCCTCTGACTGCGGTTCTCTGCAACCCAAACGCAACTTGTGCCACGTGCAGCTTTTAGAAATGAGACTTGTAGGCATGTGGAATTAAAAAGAAATATATTGCTTAGGCAGCATGATTGAATGCCTTGAGGAAACCTACATGCAGATGGAACTTAAAGCTTTAAAAAGTGGCACCTGTGGGAAAGTGTCGATATTTAGAAAAATACTGGGGTTCTTCAGGCATGGTCATATGCCGTGAGGATAGTTATAAGTCCACATGTATGTGTCCAATATGGTAATATGTATATGTACACATGAGTGTATATGTTTATAAACATGTACATGTTAAATCCAGATCTACTTTCAAATAAAATTTTCTAAGACAGCAGCATACATTATTTTGTTTTGTTTTATTTTTTCATCTTTCAGATGCTGAAATCAAAGGCAGCAGGTAAAATGTTTACCTTTTTCTGAGTGTCCATGAGGCCAATATTACTAGTTGTATTGGGTCATTGCCCTTTTCAGTCTACTTATTTGTAAAAGTTGCATAGATAATATAAAACATGCCAACGGTTTTAAAAGCTGCACCTGACAATAGGTTGGCTATATAATCTCATCTACAAGCCAGATAATTTCAAGAACCCTATTATGGCTAGCCAAGTGGATGGGGCCATTCTGCGAAAGAAAAATGTGCACATATGCATGTAGTAACTATGCTAATCAATAATTAAGTAACTTGAAAAAAAAGTCGTGTTTTGAAATGTTGAACAATGAAGTCAAAGTGTACCCGACAGATATTAAAGAAACTAGCAAAGTAGTTTCCGAGATGTTTTTCTGAAACGTGATCCCCCCCCCCCCCCCCAAAAGTAATAAAATAAAAATCCTAAAGTTAATATCGAGTATTACATACATATATCCCTACAAGTTTGACGAGACTCTGGTCGTAGGTTTTTTATAAAACAAATCAAAAAAAAAAAAAAAAAAAGCTGCTCATGGACTTTCAGAAGGGCAGTTACGCGAACCACCTTCTGAAAAGAAGGCAACTCAGTAAAATGAAAAGAAGCGTGCGAAATTTTTAATGTGAATATATATATATATATATATATATATATATATATATATATATATATATATATATATATATATATATATGATATAACACAACATAACATAGCAGAATATAATACAGTAGAGTTAATTATTCCAAGCGTCGCCTATTATCTATTGAGTATTTGACCACTTTTTCCGTTTGTCCCAGTAAGAATTTATACATTTGCTGCTGTCATTTTCATTAATCTTCCGAGGTACTTGTTAAATTATACAAAAATTGATTTTCGAAAGTTGGCATCTTTGTATATTGTATATATTGCATATAATACATGAAGACACACACACACACACATATGTATATATAAAAAATATATATATATATATAAATATATATATATATAAATATAAATATATATATATATATATATATATATATATATATATATATATATATATATATATATATATATATATATATATATATATATATATATATATAAGTATATATTATTTCATTCAAGCAATAGATTTTTATGCTGAATTTTATAGTTCATATGTCACCCGCACCCCACCCTGTGACGTTGTTTGTGTGTTGCTCCTAAAAGATCAGCCGATTCCTGTTCCAAAATCTGCCAACCAAATTATGGGAAACACTTGATTTTTTTTTTTTTTTTTTTTTTTTTTGCAAATTCTTTTCATGACACCAAAACAGATTGTGTGTTTGTCTCATGAAAAACACCAAAGATCCCGTCAGTAGTGACCGACCAACTGCAACACAACCAAATAGTGTTTTGTTTGGCTATGAAATAGGAACCCTTCTGTGCTGCTCACAAATGGTAATAAAGAGCTTACAGATCCCAAGTAGGGTACTACCTTAAGTTTGTGTTCATTACATGAACGCCATGGTATTAACTTGAATTTGACTATCTATGAACATCTCCAGTGTACCTCAGAATCTGTCATACACACTGTTCTCCGAACTAAACATATTTTCCCCTTAATTAATAGTGCTGGAGAGGAAACCATGATGAGTGCAATCACAGCTGACACCAGTGAATATGAAGATTCATTTAGTAAGACATTGGGCCTGGGGGCATCAGGTACCGCTGAATACGTCAATGTTAACTTCGACCTTAGAGAGGAGGTAGCCCAAGTGAACTCATCTGTATCACACTGGAGCCAACAGTGCTCTACATATGAGAACGTCAAGCCAGAGGTCCATGTGTATGAAGATCTGCCTAATCTAGCCCCAGGACCCACCTACATAAATGCACAAGATGGTGTTCAAGTCACACACAAAGGTATATATTGCACAACATTATTTTTTAGGTGTAAATGTTCAACTTGTGAATGAATCCATCATGAAATAGGTCTCCTTCTTGTTTCTGCATCATTGTTTCGTACCATTTCAACAACAAATCAAATCTCTGTCGTTATTCTTGCTCTTTCTGATTAGTTTTCCAATGGTTGGGAAAGTATGTGTCCTTACTGTTGGCAAAACACTGCATGACAACATGGAAAAAATAACAATACTGCTCCCTAAAATTGGTTGGTAACTGTAATTCAATTACAACTTTTGCGTCATCTGCTAGAACACCCTGCCAACATTTAATTGCAGTGTACATGCCCATGGTTAGAATATCATCATATTTCATGTAACCATGATAAGTATAAAGTCAAACATCACAGTGATAACTATGACGTTGTCGGTTTATACTTTTCCAGGCATATAAACATGTAGACCAATTAATTGCAAAAAAGATGAAACAGTCTAACTTTTATTGTAGTAAGTAGGCCATTGTGTCAACAATCGTCAGCGTGCCATGGGTATATGGAGCACAACTAAAAAGCTGCCGACGTAGATTATATTCTGTTGCTGTTTGAAATAGGGGCATACAAGAGGTTTTAAGGCGTGAGCGTTTCTTGTTTCCTTCAAAAGAAGCAGACAACTTTTCATCGATGTAAAGTTGCTTAGTAAAAGACATTTTTGATTCATCTTTTTTGGATGCATCTTACATTTTACCTCTTTTATTGTAAATGTACTTATTCATTTTTGACAGGAGAATATGAACAGTTATCATCAGATGCCTCGAGACCACCTTTGAGCAATGAGCCAAACACATACCAGCAGCTTGAAAGACTCTGAGTAGTGAGATATGGGCTGGTTCTAAAATCTATATGTCGACAGTGCAGGGAATGAATGTTAAGTAGTTATGTGCTGCACTTTTTGTGTCCTAATGTTGCAAAACCTGAAAAAATCATGTCTACATTTGTTTGAAATTAAATATAATATCATGCAGCTCCGCCACTCAACCAGTGACTGCGCATACTTTGTCATCTATTATTTGGTATACTTTACTGAATCTAATTTGAATTGAAAAGGAATGCCACTTGCTTAGCTGACCAGCCTGTGTCACGACATGCCTATTTTACAATAATAATGTATATATTTGCATATTTAATTAATTGACTCAACGAGGAGTGTCTTTTGCTCATCCTATCAACAATCGTTCTGATATACACCGCCTATTGTGCGCCTGTGCTTTTTGGCTGATTTATTCAAACTTCATTGTGCATGAAACAGGACTCGAAGAATGTAATGTAGTTTTTTAAAGTATACATACATGGTCTATTCAGAAAAAAAAATGTACCAGGTTACATGATCTATTTTAGTTTGGCTATATATTGTATCCGAGTATTTGCATACATTAAAAGTGACATGCTTATATACAAACATACTTTGGATATTGACACAAGTCATTATTTGGCCAATAATAAAGGTAATAAAGTGACTAATAACTTTCTGAGACATTTGCAAATTGCATCACTAAAGGAAGACATGCACTAACTTCAAGCATCCAAACATCATCCAGCTCCAATACAAATCCCTTTTTCATATTGTTACAGCATTTTACCAATTATTCCCTGATTTGTGAGTCTAACTGTTTTGGTGCAAATATATACTGAGTGTGTGTGCAATGCGCAAAAAAAAACAAAATTAAAAAAAAATAAAAAAAAAAAAACAAAAAACAAAAAAAAAAACGGGTCAATGGAAGTTGTTGACCTGGACTCACACATGATTTGTAACTACAGCCATGCTGGTACTTGAATGACATCGTTTTTTTACAAGGAATATGAACCTGATATTCTTATTTGTAATTCAGAGCAGTTCTTTTCAAATAGGTCTACTTTAGTTGCAGCTGGCACAGAAAGCATTAAGCCAAATCCAGAAATGTTGTACACTTTCCCGTTTTGGCACTTTACTTATAGCAATTTAAGAATTTACTCTTGTGTAAACTATAACAAATTCCAAATTGTGGCTGTGCCTTTTTTGTCCAGAACCAGATCCTTGTAGTGATTACCCAACTCTTCAGTCCGAACTCTTCAATCTCACCTGTCACTGTCTAACCTATATACATACAAATGTATTGCCCATATTACACACGTCCCTTTGCAGAATTTTGAAATAGGCTGTATTGGACTAAATAAGTTAAAAGGTCTTGATCGGGTAACTACTCAGAACATGTTTCAGAGCTTGTACCCGTACCTGTCTCTCTGCTCCTTATCTAAGCTGAATATTCAGCAAAAACAACCCGCATGATGATAAATAAATTTGAACGTGGCAAATTATTAATAAGCGAAATAAGTGAAGCTTTGCTTATGAATGTAGAGCTTCAATATATGAATGCCGAATACCTATGACTCAACTTTGTGACAATTGAGTAAATACTGCCAATCTCTGGCCAAGCGTGCAGGGCAGCCTATGACGGACGCCCGGCCCTGGTGTGGGGTTGCCGAATCAAGTATTTTTTGTACAGTGAGTTAATCGACACTTAGATGTTAGCCTACAATGTCAGAAAGGTAAGTATTGAAACATAATAATACTAAAAAGTAAAATTAAGTAGCAAAACAGGCTAGTCTGAATTTCTTGAAATTAGTGAAACCAAATTTCCTAACAGTCTCTTCATGTTCACTGCAAAATCTGTAGAAGTATTTGATCAAAAATATATGCTTGAATCCTCTTGACTCAAGTTTGCTGTAAAAAAATTTGGTTCTGGATACAGTCCTGAAATTTGGAACAAATCGCAACTTTGTGACAAAAATGTATTATAACCAATAATTTCTGCAACATTACTGGCAGGGAAAAAGATAATTGACTACATCAAAGTTGACTTCATCAATTTTGTAACCACTTTAATGCCACGCCAATCATTTAAGACCTAAATATCCAAATACAAGAACACATTTCTGAAATCATCTGAATTCTTACCTTCCAGAGGGATATCTTTTGGGTGGATTTCTTTCGCTAATTTCATTAAAGGTGTTACACAAGCAATGTCATCAATATACACTGCATTGTTTGATATTTTGACAGCCAAATGAAAATATATGTTAATCAAATTATCCATGTACTAAAATTCAAAACGGGTTAAAGAAAGATCAGCGAGTAACGGGGTGCAGTTGCTACACATTAATATGCCTTTTATTTGTTAGAAAAAAAATCAATGGTCCAACTTGGACAAAAATATTATCCAACAAAAATTTTTTAACAACTGTCACAGTTTTAACAGTATTAGATGTAATGTTGTTTTGCGCAGATTAATTGCGTGACCAATATGGTTTGTTTGAACATGAATTAATATTTTTGCATGGCTTGCTATCATGTTTAAATCTTTTGCTGATTACATGTTGCAAGTTGTATGCATATTATACATAATGGAGTGATTGCCAAAGACGTATTGGGGATGTCATGATAAAGTGGACCTTTTGAGATTTCTACAAACAGCAGCACTATCCCAAGGAGAATAGCTTTGTACATTCCTTAAGGTATAGACATACACGTGTACATGGATGTCCACACAAATATTACTTTAACATATGACACAATTGTCAAAGTTCCATATTGATTTTTCATGATGTGCTCACTTCAGCTACCAAAAAAATAGATTTTTTAGCCCCATTCCTCTCCCCAATTTTCTGCGCATTTTTTATTTGTAGCTTATGTTATTACACATTTGTACTAGTAGATTGCAGTATCGCCTTGGCTACCTTTTCGTGTGCACTCCTGCGTGCACACAGCCAAAATACACACACGTTTGCAAGTCAAAAAAAAGTGGAGGTAAAAATAAATGCAGGAAACGCATCCAGTGTTTTTAGGCCCTCTTTTTTAAGGCGGAACTCTCCTTTAGAAAAATCCTCCACTTTAGTACACGTTTTTTGCACAAACTATCTACCTTAGGGTACCTGGACAAACTCAAACACACACGCACACACACACACACACACACTCTCTCTCTCTCTCTCTCTCTCTCTCTCTCTCTCTCTCTCTCTCTCTCTCTCTCTCTCTCTCTCTCTCTCTCTCTCTCTCTCTCTCTCTCTCTCTCTCTCTCTCTCTGTCAGCCAATTTGTCTGTCTTAATATATCGTATTATTAGAACAGCTGCCTGTGTCTACTTTTCTTTTCTTCATGGTAAAAAATTGATGTACAAGTTCACTTTCTGTCAGCCAATTTTTATGATCAATGTGTCAATTCAATAAAGCATTTTCTCAAAATTGACACGATGACCACATTTTTTGTTTAACGTTGAAAAGAAAAGTGAATGAAGCAAATCAGAACCCATAGTCTATTGACTTAGGTGCTATCTCACAGCAATTAAGTTGAATCAACGGGTAGGTTTGAAGTCCAGATCAGTTCAGACTCCTGCAGACAAGATTAGCAAGGAGACCTGGGGGTGAAGACCACCATGCAGAATAGCTCTTAGACGGGTATCTTTAGCTGTAATGTACGCAGCGTGTGGAAATATATCCAATATGTATTTATTAAACATTTTGTCATCCCTCGTTAAAATATTAAGAACATGGGTCGTTTTAGCAGCTTTGTACCTTCTACAATTTGCATTTGTGGGTATCCAGTGTGCACACGTGGCTACAAAATAATCTGTAAAGAGGCAGATGGATGCAAAAGTTGTGGGCCAGTCAGTGCTGACTCAAACACCAATCTCCTTGTGCCACAGGTACAGAAATGCCCTGTCAGAAATATTTCATTATATATCGGTTTGTGTCTTGATGTTATCCATGTAACATATGACGTCTAAACAAAACTAGTGGCCAACCAATGGAATATATACCTGCCACTGATGTCTGAGTGTGTTTGAAAATCAATCAAGGTGCTGATACCCACATTCTTTATTTTCGTTTTGTCGTTTATGTGCATCGTAATATTTAGAAATAACGGTGGAACAGAATTTATTACCTGTCTTTAGGGCAACAAAATATTGTATAATTTGTAATTATGTACTTTCCATGTAGTATATGTTGATTTATGAATATGAAAATGATATTCTTAGTCGATCAAATCTTTTGCTCAGAAGTTAGACTTGAACTTGCAACTGTTGGCACCAGTTGCTTAGCTGTTGGCACCAGTTGCCCAGCTGAAATGGGAATCGCACACATCCACTTATGTGTGAGTGCCATATGAACACAGTTGTGCAGTACATGTACTGAGTTGGCATTCATCTCAGGTATCGAGGACTGAAACCCAACAGATTTAAGGAAATGCCCAAAATACATTTTATGTTCGGAACGACTGGGATGGCCCACTCCACCAGATCCCCGTTCTTAAAAAAAAAGCGGTTGAATGGAGTTATGTGTGAGTGCCATATCAACACGGTTAACCAGCGTATGTACTGAGTCAGCATTTATCTTATTTCAATATACTGTTTCTTATAATGTTTTTATCTCGATGTGTGATGTATTGTCGATGACAAGAGCTCCTCCACAGAGCTCTTGTCACTTAATTTGTAAAACAGATGCTATTGTATATATATATATATATATATACATACATAAGTTTATGCTGGGGTTAAGATATTTAAATTGGTAGACACATAGGTACAGATTCTCTAGATGATTCTGTTTATCATTTACCAAATGAATCCAAACCCCATTGTGATAAATTAATTTAAAAGAAGGCTGCATATCCTACTATGTTGCATCAAAAGTCTCAATAGCCTAAATAAGTCTTAGCTCTACTGTTCTACGAACAATTCTTACTTATTTCAGCCTTTTTAGAAAAGCAGTACAGAGCAAGGCAAGCAATCTCTGATATTCTCCATAATAATGGCGAAGGAGTAGTGGTAAGCTGAAGACATGTATCAACAACCTTTATTCGTGCACCTTAGACACAATAATCAGAATGAAGAATGCTGTTGACCTGGATAATATATACATTTTTTTTTGGGGGGGGGGGATACAAGCATAGTGGTAGTTGAAAGAGCTTTTCAGGAATTTGGTTTTGCATTAGTTTTAAATATGTAGCATTAATGATGCATCTTCATTTGTTGTGGTTTAAAATTACCCGAACCGGAAAAATCAATAGTAAATCTGTTGTATTAACAAGGAGAGCCAGTGACTGAGAGTATGTTCTCAATTATAATTCTGTTCCTTTTTGGATAAGCCCTACATTAATAACCTTGCACAGCCTCTTGCTCACCGTCCACCCACCATCAAGGCACAAGTTATCGAAATTATAAGTCTGTATACTTTTAATAGATTCGTTTTAAATAACCCAGTCAAGCCTCTTGCACAGGCCATCGGTTATCAATTACACACTTAGAAAAATCTATTTGGAATACACAAGGACAATGTATTCTTAAATAAATCAACCAATGTCTGGGCATAAATTGTCAATTATAATTCTGTATTTCTAAAAAAAAATCCCTCGTTCAATCAAGAGCCTCTTGAATAACAGCACAACGAGTGCCCAGTTTCACGTTGTTAATTCTAATGTTTACATTTTTCTTGAACAAGGAGAGCCACTTGATCAGGCTCCCAACTTCTATCTGGACACACATTTTAGATTATTATTTTGTATTTCTTAAAATAAATTTACTTTAACAAACAAGTTGACTGTCTTGTTCAGCCACTCAAACATGTTCAAGTATTTTTAACGTAAAACTATTATTAAGAAACAGTGCTCACCAGAGGTCTCGTAGGCTGGTCCCCATGAACTTTAGGTGTTTTGTCCAGTCCCTCATATTCTGTGGCTTTCGAAGTGGCTGTTGGGAACCACTTGAGTACCAACAGGAACGCCTCCACTTCAACCAATTCCCTTAGGTAGAAGAACATAGAGTTACTGGAAGCGGCATCTAAGGGCAGCCACAATATCCCCTGTGTTTTGTGATGTGCGTGAGGCAACATGAGCCTGGAGAGAATGAAGCCATGCTACCTCTTCATCCCTTCTGGCCACATGGTAGGCTAAGGAGTTTTTTCTTTATACATCCCTAAATGGTATTAGGGGACAGAGTCCCAGATACTGCCTGCATATGGAGCAAAAATGAAGGTTTCCTCGCAGTTTCTTGAGGCTCAGTCCTACCCAAATACAACCAGAGTCTCTAATGGGACAAAGGGCCTGATATCGCCTGGAGCTGGACATTGTCACTTAGACTTACCTACCTCGAAACTTGTTAAGGTGGTTGAAGCTTTACCGATACAAAACTCCCACCCACAAAAGTAAAGAATGGAACTTCCAACTTACAGACCACTTCAACACCTTCAACTGACTTGGGCACAGCTCTTGTTTGTGTGAGCATGATCTGTGGTATTGCTTCTCCCGGGAAGGTTTCCCACATTAAAGCGACAGTCTGCCACAACAGCAAACCCAGCTTTTCCATCTTAGAGGGAGACTAACCATCCTGGTCAGCAACCACTTTGGCTGACGCTGAAGACTAAGCTTTTATCCACTCAGCAGCGGTAAGTAGTGCCTGAAACTCTACCTCCTTCCACCCTGCTGCTAGACAGGAGAAGTGAGTATCTTCCTCTTTGCCTTCACATCTCCGTCAAGCTCTGCCACTGTGGTGACCTCAAGCATCAGGGTGACCGGAGTCACAGACACAGAACAATACTGCATTGGTAGCTTTCCTCATGCATGGAGAGTCTGCATAGACAAATGACCCACCAAGAGCTTACCCAAGGTAGGAAGAGGTGACACCTGCTGGCCAGCAGACACAAGGCAAATAGGCCTAGCCCCTAAAGAACTAGGGAGCAACCGCTGTCCTAAACTGGCAGAGCTGCCACTTATCCTGACCGACCGATAGCGTCTGTGAGAGTGGCCTCAAGTGCCAAATTGCCCCAGCCTGCAGCTACATTGACAAGCGTCACTGGTGAGGCACCTTACCAACCAGAAGGGAGATTGACTGCCAGACAACCTCCAATTGGGGCAGAAACAGACCATAAAGTTGCCTTCTCACCAGTTACTGTACCAGCAATGTGGGGCTAGCAGCACATAATACCACTGTGTGCACCTCCCCTCCACACTCTGGAAGCAGGGCAGCTGACGTAGATGCACATCTAGCCTCAGCAGGCCAAAGGCCCAAACCAGGATCCTGGCTCCACACCTGACCTTCCAGAGAAGAAATAGAAGAGCAGTGGCAGCGATTCCACTTCCTCTTCTCCCTCCTATGGTGGGATCCTGAACACTTGCGACTGGGGGAGACCTGTTGGACAAAGATTCAGCCATGAGGCTGACTCATCTCACCCTTAATGTGACGGCCAAGTCCTCATCCCCAAGGACTACTAAGCAGTTGGAACCATGGCCCTAGAGCGGCCTGGGATCAGCCAGCACCGCCACAGGAGGCTTGGTGGGAGCCAACACCCTAGCTATCTATGGTTTTAGTGAGGCCACCTCTGAGATAACTTGGTTCCACTCTTGCAAGAATAGCCAGGCATCTCTGAGGGGGCGGAGGAAGGAGGACCACTCACAAAAAAACCCTGGAGAAAACCTTGCACTTCAGTCTATCCACTTGGGCAGTCGCCTCTGCCTGGACTGCCTTTGTTTGCACTGGCAGGGAATGAGAAGGTAACCCAAGTTCCACCCTTGCCTCAAAATACCAAAGCCAACCAGCAACAGGACAAACAGGATGAGAGGGGCCACTCACCAAAGATCCACTCACTTGAGCTTCTGTGGATGTGATTGGGACCCTAGAATGGGAATGACCAAGCACAGTCCACAGATAAACCACAAAAGGCTTGCCTCCCCATATGGGGCCTCAAGGTCAAGCCTTGATTTTTGGACCCATCTGAGCAAAACTGTGATGCCAGGCCGAACCGGTACCCCCCCACCCACCCACCAGTGGGTGCTTTGAATTGAGGACCAGTTTGCAAACTAGCAGAGGCCTTGGATTCGACCTGAAGGAGAAGCGCCTCGAATCAAGGACTAGTGCTTGCATGTTGGGGCCTATGTCTAGCAGATCTCACATCTGCTTAACAGACTTAATGCCACAGATAAGGCATCCATTGTCAACAAGTACCACACAGACTCTCCTCACCACGGAAAATGTCTTTCTTACACATGCCCGAAAGACTTGCATGATGATCACCCAATAGGCTATCCTGTGGTGCATGACATCCCAGCAGACATCCACCTCCACATTCATTTCCATGATTCACAAACCTAGACTGATAGTGCCGGTGATGGGACCTGTTTCTCAGGAAACCTATCAACTACCATATGAGGAAAAACAAACAAGAAGTGTACCAAAAAGGTAGGAAAAACACGGCAGTTTCCATCAAAATGAATCCAGTACAAATAGATCCTGCAGTAAATTGTGTATGCTCGCTAAAATGTATTACAGCCACAAAGGGTGCTGTGATCCCACAGAGCCAGGATGGCAGTGAATCAGCAGCATGGAGCATCGCTAGATCCGTAGAATGTTTATGGTTGTTCTGGCAACGCAGCCAAAGTGGAGAGACCTGGTTAAGTGACCTATGGTGTTGTACTGTGTACTTAATATGTCTGCCAATATGTTGTCAATTAAATTGCTATGCATTCTTCATGCGGATTATTTGTACTCATTGCTTCATAAAGCAGGGATTGAATTACTCAATGGCTTTTCACCAAGGTATGCAGGTCTATGCGTTGGATGCAGAAGGGGTAAGACCGACATAAGCTAAGTTATGAACAGTCTGTGTGGGAGGGAGAGAGTTTGGTTCGCAAAAAGAAAAAAAAAACAAAAACAAAAATAACAACCCCCCCAAAAAAAACAAAAAACAAATGAGGCTTAAATTTAAAGAAATGTAGTCTTTTCCATGCATCAGATAAGTTAGTTTGAATATTATTTTGATGGAGTGAAGGTAGGTGAATGTTATGGCTGCAATGTGTGTGCATGCCTATACAGATCAGCAAATATCCAGGGCACATGGATGTTTGATTGGAAACATGCTTTTGTACCATGACTGGTGCCAACCCTCATTTCTCGAAAGCATCACTGTAATTTGTAATCAAAATGTTGGTCTTTGGGGCATTTTTTGCATTACCATTGACAGGTATTTTCGTCACAGGTAAGGATAAATTCTCGCTGCGAGCAGCCAGAGCACGGAACAATGTTCCTGACAGTCTAACTCTGAAGGGTCGTCTTTTCCATCATATAATCTTAAAAGGTAGCAAGAACACGCTTTCATCTCTACCACAGAATATGACCCATCGATGCCCGACTTCCTTGATATTGTGTAAAGCATACTCATACAAAACATATGGGGGTTTTGTGACCTTAAACTTGTACGATAGTTGTGACAGAGGATGTATATGCATGACATACATGTACTTGCAACGAGTTATGTTGAACATTCTCCCTGCTTCTTGATTTTGAGGGGATTAATGATCAGCTGGTAACACACATTGACTCAAAGGTCTCTCTCTATCTATCTATCTATCTATCTATCTATCTATCTATCTATCTATCTATCTATCTATCTATCTATCTATCTATCTATCTATCTATCTATCTATCTATCTATCTATCTGTATGTGAGTGTTAAACTGACACTAAATGGAATGTTTCACCGTTAGGTTTTAAAAAATGCTAACTTTTAAACAGGTAGATGCAGGTGCATTTCTGTGTTAGATTGAAATAGACGCTACATGTTGTTCGCTTTGTGCCTCGGATACTACGAATTTACATGTTACACGCAAGGTTTAACATCTGGTAAGACATCATAACGGGCCAGATGCTAAAATCTCAAGTGTGTATGAACGAATTCATATATTTTAAAATAAATGTTGGGCATGAATATTATTCATCCCCATATCTCAGTCAAGGTCATCCATATGATGCAACATCTTCCACATGAAGACACCTCTGTGGCATTTTGATATTAATTCCCGCATTGTCTATCAAAATGTTTGATTCAATGTTCCTTTCTTTGTTGTTTGAAGTCCTCAAAAAATAAGTCATACTACGAACCTTGGCCTTGGCATAACGCATATTTGATTTTGCAATTCCGTCTCAAGTAATTATGCCGTATGCATCACAATAAAGTAATTTACTGATAATTATGCATTCGTTTTGTGACCTGGAGAAAGTAGGTCAAGGACACCCTTATAATGCGATGTCAAACCTGTGAATATAATACACCTTTATATGACACTATTAACCTTTGGTACTGTTAGCCCTATCATTTCCAACTTGTGAAGTTTAGTGTCCTTAACTGAGTGGTTATTGGCCTTGAACAATTGGTCAAGTCTTCCAAAGTTTATCAAAAATTTAAAGATGAACAAATCAGTATATATGTTTCAATTTATAATGGATATAATGAAGTTAATGTACTCATAATACCTAAGATGCTAGTCCCAATGGCGCCAGCATGACTGCACACTTCATTGATGTTTATTTATATAATATTCCTGTACTGTGTGCAAGCTCAGGTAAAATGATTATCAAAAAAATCATTATCTGATATGTATTGCCTCTTTGTTCTTAAAATTTAGGTTACGGTCAAAAATATTGATATACACTATTGATTTTTCCATGGTATACAGTTCTGGTACATTTAGCATCGCTATACATGTACTTCTTATTTCCCAAAGGAAAGAATTTTACTTTTGTTTTTACTTTATTCTTTCCTTATAATGGGTCAAAGTGATACAAAAGCACTGCCCTGAAGCATTTTGTTTTGTATAAATTTGGATCTGCATTTATAATCAAAATGATAGATTTAATGTAACTTTTATACACCAGCAATGTTTCTTGCACTTATCTCTACCGAATGACGTCACTATGACTACAAGTGAGAGACTTTTGTTGGTATAAATGTTTCTGTTATAGTATATTAGTGTATGTGCTAGAGTTCAGTGAACATAAAAATAATTTACCCTTGTTCTTTCTTAAAATACATTCAATAACCTTTCAACATATTTTGGGCCATATCTTCCGTGACACTATAGGCATTGCCACCAAATTCCATTGTGTTTTGGCCTTTTTGCCTGATCGACATTCCCATAGTTTAAAGATGATTCACAAGGACACTTAAAAAAAACCCCCAACATTCTCAACATTTTTTTATTTTGGACTAAATAAAACATGTTCAATAGTGCGGCCACCAATATTGAACTAGGCGTAGAACTTAGACACTTGATAAGTGCTCATAATTGTATGGGACTAATACGAATATCACGTTTATAAGGAAACTCTTATGGATAGACGGCGCGATGGAATGACAGAGTAACAAAACGACGGACGCGCTGATATGATGACCACATAATCTCGGTGACCAATGGACTGCAGAGCTTAAAGTCATGAAAGTTAAAAGGCGTTATGGGAACAAACACTAAATAGTATGTGTATGACCAGAGCGAACCTTTTTCAACAAGAAATTGTACCTTCATGACCACAAATGCAACAATCAACTTCGGTTAACCTTTTCAAATTCAATTTTGGTCGGAAATTTTAAGCTCTAAAATTCATCATGACTCACACATCTCCATTTTCCACATGTAGTATACTACACTGGTCAACCATACATCGAAAAAGGCTTTGCACAAATTAAATGTGTGTTCCGCTACAAAAAGTATTTTCTTTTTCTTTGCAGTTCTAAACATAAGTATGCAGTACAGACAGCTTCCACTGTATAGCATTGGGAGCCTAAAGCAACTTACCGGCACATATCAAATCTGCAAATGATAAAACAAAACTTCATCAAATAGACCATAGTCTCTCTCTCTCTCTCTCTCTCTCTCTCTCTCTCTCTCTCTCTCTCTCTCTCTCTCTCTCTCTCTCTCTCTCTACTCTCTCTCTCTCTCTCTCTCTCTCTCTCTCTCTCTCTCTCTCTCTCTCTCTCTCTCTCTCTCTCCTCTCTCTCTCTCTCTCTCTCTCCTCTCTCTCTCTCTCTCTCTCTCTCTCTCTCTCTCTTTCAACGTGAGCACAGGTTTGCTCTTTCACCTTGTGTCTTTACGAAAACTAATGCAAACTCCTATGATTTATGTCTCTTTCTTGGTATTACTTGCACAACAACATCTCACCCAGGCCCAGATGGGGAGGGGGCGGGCTACATGTGCCAATCCCAACTATAACCACCACAATCAGGTTCAAAAATTACAAGTAAAGTAAAGCAACAATGTGTGCTTTTGTTACACTCAATTATGGCCTCTTTATATGGTATTTCCACCAGTCATGAATCTTGTGAACTAAGACCCAAAGAGACTCTATCCACGAAGTGTACGTGAATGTCGATGACTGTTCTTTCCCGCAGCTCCGAAACTTGGGAGTATTCAAAGAGAACCACTTATTTGCGTTCCCTCTAAGTCACTAAAATAGTGTACATTTCAAGGAAAGCCCGGCTAGTGTTATATTTTAGATGCATGAGCTGTTGTGTTATTCACAGAATGAATTTTACTGAACTAAATTTAAGGTAAATTTGAGCGGTTTACTGGCAAAGAGCCAAAATGTCTTTATATTATCATTAAATTCAAAAAAAAAGAAAGAAAGAAAAAAGCAAATCCAAAGCCCTGGTCAGGTGCAGCAGGCAACTGTCACTGTGCACTGTCAGGCTGTAGACGGCAACCCCAACAATTACACTTATAAATGGACACATGAACGTAATGGACGAAGGTCAGATCTCCCAGAATCTTCCAGTGCACTGACTTTGAGTAACATCCAGTATACAGCTGCTGGGCAATACAAATGTCAGGCCTCCAATGAATATGGACCAGCAGACGGATTCAAGGATGTTATTGTTCACTGTGAGTATTTATGAAGTGACAACAAATTAGCTGAAGAAATAGCCTGTCTTCAGATTCAGTTTGGCAATGGATTGAGTCAAGTTTCAAGCACTCAACAAAGGAAACACGAATCCCGAAAAAATTCTGAAATTAAAAAAAAAAAAAAAGAAGAAGAAGAAGAAGAAGAAGAAGAAGAAGAAGAAAGAAAGGAAAAAAAAAGAAAATGTTTGCAGGAGTGGCTGTAGTTCATAAATCCGCTATTTTTTTATCTTAAACTGATACATGTATACCATGAAAGAAATAATAATGTATTACAAGAAAGGACATTCTCCTGGAAATGTTCACCACATTACTTAGTTAATCTCAGTTAGAAAAGCTCCTACTATCTGACCAAGGTCGTCCACTTCCTTTTTATATATATATTTTTTTGCCAGCAAAAATGTGCAGGAATGCTGTAGACTCAATATCTAAATATGGTCAATGACCTTGACAATTTAGGTGTAATAAATTGAGGTTTTCTTAGTGTAATAAAGTGACACAGTCGCCAAACAGGTAATCATCATGCAAATATAACTGTAACAAATGTGAATTCTGCGGAAGCTAGGTTTTGGGACTGTTGATAATTATAGTAATTATAAGTGTATTAAATACAAACTTTGTTCCTAGTGTACTAGTTTGATTTACTGTTCACAGAGTTAAGCATGAAGGTAATTATAAATGTATTAAATGTGACTTGTGTAGTCTATAGACTGACTCGCCAGACGGTTATTATTGAGGTATTGTGGACATCATAGGTATGAATTTTGTTTTAAGTTTATTATATGAGCAGCGATGTTGTCTTCATTTCACTCTTTGAAATAAACAACGAAAATTAAGAAGGAGGATCACCTGTGTCAATTATAAGGAGGCAGTTTTATTTTTCAGATTCTCCTAAAGAAGACCCTGATAAAATGCATAGCTTGAAAGTATGGGCTAAAATTGGCGCCACCAAGAACATGACTATGCAAGTTCTTGCTCTCCCTGCGAATGTGGCCTTCTCGTGGGTTCGCATGCAAAAGACCGTGAAACAAGAAAAAGTTGTAAATAGTGGTTTCAGCTCGACTGTATCCTTGGTGAATATTCGGGCGACTGACTTTGGGTATTACATATGTATTGCAAGCAATGCTATCAACCAACCTGTTGCATTTTTGTTTCATGTTTTGCAACAACGAGCTCCCTTTACACCTCAAGATATAAATGTTGTCAGAAGGACAGCTGTTTCTTTGACAGTCAAATGGAAAAGAAGTCTAGATGGTGGATTCAAGCAGCATTTCAAAATAAGATACTACAAAATGGGAACATCAAAAGTGAAAGAGACTGACAAAATAAAAGATCCATTTCCTGGAAGTAATTATGCAGAAATCAAGGTGATTCCTCTTGATCCAAGCACAGAGTATGTCTTGTATGTTGTGGCATTCTCTGACTTTAACGGCGGAAGCGAGATTCCAAGCAGCCATGTAAGAGCACAAACCCCAGGTAATTTTTTGTCGAAAAGCCTGCTGCGACCTTCAGATAGCATACTGCCACAGTGTCTGATTGAGCAATTAACCCTTTGTTGTTCAAATTACCCCATAGAGCCAGCTTGAAAAATACAAGTTACTTGCTACCTTTACACTAAACCTGCAAGCAAATTAAGATTTAGTCATTTCATTGTAAAGATAATCGAGACCTATAGGAAATGCTATAACATAATTTTGACCCAGTATGGTTGCCGAGTTCATTTTTTAAGTTGAAAACCTGACAGGAAAAATACAGGTTATGTACATTGGATATGTGAAGGTGTAGATTATTAAACCAGAATATTAGTCCCATCTGAACAGCACAAGGCACCACATAATAACTTCGCTGTTTGGAAAATGTGTAAATATAGTGGGCAAACAGAGGAATGTTTCATCATTTTAGCTCTGCTGACTATTCAGACAGTTATCTGTGCTTGCAGTATACCTGTTCACTTCTCATTCCATCTGTCTGTGAGATTGTATTTCCTGTGTCTTCTGAAAAACTGTTCCATTGGAACTTCGTTTGTAAATGAATGTGTGTCAAGTAGTGTTCTCTCTGGTTTGTGAAAAAAATGTGACTATACATTTTCTTTATTCATTCTGTATGAATTGGTAATCGATTTCTGTTTTACGTTGTAAACCAATTTTCACAATGCTTAGATACTGCATACAGCGACACATTTTGGCCAGCAGTGAGAAGGGATTTCATTAAAGTTAAGATGTCTTTGCTGATTTGCTAATACAATTACTCTGGTTACTTTAATTTGTTTATTTCTCTACATGAAATCTTTAAAAAGCCTTTAGCCAATTATTTTGAGACTGTATGGGAGACTATTAAGAACCCCGGGACTTTCAAATTGACCAGATTATGCTGGAAAATGTTCTCTTTTGTGTATGTGTTTCTATTTGTTGTGCATTTCATCGTAGTAGAATATACACATAGAGTCGATCTGTATGGAATATATTCACAATTTGTTGTTGCCTTATTTTGGATTCCCAAGGAATAATCGGAATTAAGATTATCGCGTGGGTTATGTAGCGTTGTTGAATTAGTATAGTAGCATGTCGGATGTTTAGGATTTCATGTTGGTAAAGGTGTTTCCCAAGAAAATAGCTGCAATCATATTATTAATCTTAAGTGACCTTAAATGTCAAACTGACATGTTGGCATAAATTGGTGATAACGCGCAATTAAGGCCTAGGAAGACAGCAGTAAAATATACAGTTGCAGAAGCAGTAGATTAGAAAAGCTGAATACAGGATCATGAGGGTCGTTATCTCTCAATTGAAAAAATAATTATAATTCTACTAACACATTTTCAATTACCCAGTGCATCCAGTTTGACTTGATTAAATTAAATGGAAATTGTGAATCAAAAACGTTAGTGGTGTGTGATAATACTAAACTACATATATTTTATAGGGCCTAAACCTAAACAGAAATGGAACAATGTAAATCGTATTAATGTACAGTGTACTCTATTTATTGCATAATTTATCTGCTGAATGTACTTCAGAAAGTCTCAAATCAAGTCAAAACTATGAGTGGTTCAACGTGTGAGCCTCCTTTCGAAACGATTTTTTATACTTACCCATGCATTTCAATTCTGGATCATACGTTCTACTTGTTAACCCTGCCTCCTGGTTTGTGAATTATTGAAGTTAAGATTTTGTTATTTCTCAACTAAAACACATTAATAACTATATACACGTAAAATTAACTTTCATTAAGTATCAAAAATGGCAAAGGATTGATTGATCTATTCCGTAGCACCATATGTATACCTGCCATTTAACACCACGTGTAGTGACCATAAAGGGTGATCTTATATTATAGGCGGTCCATGGGGATGCACAACCTAGCATGTTTGAGTAAAACCCTTGGAAACATTTGTAGTCTCTAATGGAATGCAGTCTCCACACCATTTTGACTAATTGCATTGTAGTTGCATTGGAACTCTGTTGGTACCCCTGAACTTGAATTATGCAACAAGTAGTTTTGGGAATTCTCTTTTACCGTTTAAAGATACATGTGTGTCCGTTTTCAATATTTTGACTAATCCAAAATTGTCACCTTTATTATGCTTCAACGTGGTGGAACTGTACCATTTTAAGGGTAAAAAACAAGTTTTTTTGTTCTACTGACCACAAGTTGCAGACCATATTGTACCAATCACTCCCATTGGTCCATCCGTTCTTATGCAAACGTGGATCAGTCTGTGCCAAGCCAAAATAAAATATGAATAAATTTATGAGTAAAGCTGAATACACAAAACAACGAAAATGCACCATGGAAATGATATGGAGTAGTATGTGTTTAAAACAAAATAGATTTAATATTTTGAATAAGGTTAATGTTACCCAGTAAACCGCGAAGTCATATGTAAAGGTTTGGTAATGCATTAAATGGGCGACCTTAGCCAATATGCTCAAGGTCACGCAAAAATACAAAATTATTTTTGGTGATGATTATTATATCTTTATATATATATATATATATATATATATACAAGTATGCCATCACAGATGCAATGTAAAACGGCGATGGCCAATGATATATGGAGTCATGCTGGTACATTTGGTGGTTTTTACTGAAGCGATGTTCAAAGTATGAAAACACATTAAATTATTTACTGTGATAATGAAGCAAGGTGGCGTTAAAACACTTACACCAAATATGCGAGATGCCAGTGGTGAAATGCGGGGATATTCTAGGTAATATTGATATATTTTCAGGACTGATAAGCACTTTGGTAATGGGCACTAAGTTTAATATATTGAAAATACAAGGCAAAGGATACAAAATATACCACAGATGTTTATCACGTGTGTATTTTATATAAGATTACACTCTTATCCTATTTCGTATATCTGTTATTACACTCTTTGTAATCTTTATAAACCCATCTCAGCCAAACCCTTTTGTAAAACGGCTTTGCGCAATTTGTAATTGTGTTGTAAAACCCACTTCCACAGACCCTTAATTTGCACGACGGTTGATGCTACAAATCTTTTCTATTATCTTATAACTTTTTTTTTTCACTATTGGTGACCTCTTCCAAAAATTACCAGATTCTCTTTAAGCTCAGTAAAATATATGGGAACTCGATGTATAAGTTGTTTTTACTACATGGTGCTGCCTGCATACCTTGACTTTTTAACATGTTGCTGAAATTAAGTATTATTGTAAAGGATGCATGTACGCATGTTTTCACTGTTACCATAGAAATAGCAGCAAGTATAATAGATTGGCTTATTCCATGGAAATTGTGCATCCTACCCTTCCAGTCACCATTAAACATCATGGCAAAGAGTATGTGAAGTTTATTTGTTGGTACCAGTTTTGTTTTTCTGTGACTTTGAAAGCTAAAGCTAATATATTGGCTGATCTTTGGTAACATAGTGGACCATGCCAATGCTTATCTAAAAAAGGAGGACTCAAGGAGTGTATGAGGGAAGGCAAATATTGCAAACAGTGATGATTATCTTAAAGACAGGTGATATCGATATTGTTAGAGCTGTCACAGGGACACTTTAGTGTGTGCATTCAAGGTCATCTGACCATGGGGCTGTAACGGTTCTGTTGTTGTATGCTATTGCAGGTCGTCCCCAGTTCAACTTTGACAAGCTGATACTTGAACGTAAGCAAAGTTATGCCAAACTGACCTGGAGCAGACCAACAGGACAGTATACACACTATGTGATAGAATGGTGTCAGAAACCTGATAAGACTAACTGTAACACTGAAAACCAAGGAAATGAAACAACAAGCATGACAGTCCACGCCGGGGCGAGCGCTCCCTAGTGCCCAAACTCTTTGCTGTGCGGAGGCGAGAAAAGGGCTACGATTTTCCGACCTTTGACCTCATTTCAAATATGGCAGCACCCACGTCTGTTGGCGATAATGTTGCGGCATACCACGCAGATTTATGGTGTTGGGAAGGAAAATAAGCATAGGATAGATTACGGATTGCCTCAGACCGTACAAGGGATGATTTAGCTGAATTTCTTAGCGAGGGAAAACCCACTGATACACGATAATGTGGACCCAATGTTCGGCGAGTTGAAATCTCTTGCAGCTGCCGTTATGACTCAATATGAGGCGTCATATGTCCTCGTTTGACAACATTGCGTAGACAACGAGTTGATCTTTTGCAGATATAATTGCCTGTTCAAGAACAACACGTTATCTTCGTAGTGTTTCATATTTTGCACATATTTGCATTTTGCATTTTTCCATGATTCTTGTGTACCTATTCCCGGCTTATTCCAACCGAGTTATGCAATGGATACAGGCGTAGCCGTGTCTCATGCAAAGACAAGACCTAATCAGTACACGAGACAAGTGTAAAATGCACGTGAATATTGCTTTCAGAAATAAATGTAGCTTCATGACAATAAAGACTGCACTTTTTTTTTGCACAAATAATTGGCATAAATTTGTTTTATTATTGTTTGGATGAACCTGAGACAGCCTATGGACTTCACGTAGGTCCATGTACAGGCAGTGTGCAGGGCTTGCCTGATGGGCGAAAAGGGACCAGAACTTTGAATTCAGAGTATCCGTTTCTCAGTTTTCAGATTTACAGCCACAAATATGAAACGTGCACATAGCACATTTTAAATTGAGTTATTTTGAAGGTTTCATGTTCAAATGGAATGTAAAGTTGATGAAATCAATACTTCTGTATGATTAAATTGAAATTGTTGAAAACCTTTTTAATTTAGGTCCAGTAACTGAAAAAGAGGAGACAATCTAAAAAATGTCTAAGAAAATTTCAACTGGATTAGAGGACTATAATTAATTTGGGGATAGATTTGACACTTGTGATAATTGAAAATATGAATTGAGCCAGTTGCTTGAACCGATTGCATTCAGTTCCTCTTGCCCTGAGGAATGTTTATTATTAACCACACATGAGGAAAGAGTGCTTTCATATGTACCCTGCCCGCATTTACTGACTTTTCAACCCATCTGCATGTACATGCACCGAAACAGAAGATAATGGATAAACTCAACCTTACAAATATATGGGCCATCTAATACAGACATGATTTTTACTATTCAATGCTCCAAGAGTTCCCATAATTCTGTTTTGTCAATATGACTTTGATGCTGCATGAAACTCCTTCTTGAAAATGCTTATTATTTTGAAGTCAATCAGTATTGACCCTTTCAAGTTCCCCCTCCAGCTGACCAAAACTGGACTGAGTCAACTGTCCTCTCTTTTCAGGACTTAGAATGTATTTTCAATCTTAATAAAAAACAATTTTAATGAAAAGTAAAATGTCAAGAATTTTCCTTGGTACAATAACAGGTTGGCTACTTACTACCTGCACCAAGGAAAGCTGTTGACTCGGTCTTGATCCCATGGGGGAAAGGGTTAAAATAAACCTTTTTTTTGGGGGGGGGGTCAGACAATTTTGTTCGAAACATTTCGTGTGTCAAATGGCTTCTATTTGTTATTGTGCAATTTTGAAAACTTGGTTGATTTCTCCCATATTTAGCATGACATAAATGAATTAAAGCAGACTACATTACACATTCCTTATTGTATTAAGGCATAGAATATGAATAATCAAAAAATATTGTTCTCTGCAAATGGATTTGTGCTGAGAGAGTTGTGGTCATGTAACAAAACTGTCCAGCTGGATGTCCGTGAAGATTACTGTGGTGACTTCTACGAACTTTACCCAGACCCAGTTGTGCCTGTATTTTGACACTCCATCATTTTCTCAAACGTCCACAAAAAATTCAGACATGAGAGCTAATCTTGCTTTAAAGAGCTGAAAATGGCAAAATCAGGTAAAATTTTAAGATTTTAGTTTTAAATATACAATAGTACCTACAATTTAAGACCACTGCCATGACAGACCACCTGGCACTTGTGATCACATGTATATGCTTTGTAATTTTACCTGTAATTAAGACCACCTGTCATATGTAACCACTTTTGGCAGACAGATGGGTTGCTCTTAAACAGCAGGTACTAGTAATTTTCAACTATAATCAGTTGATCAGCTGGAAATTATCCGTGTATGAAAAGGCCTAGGCCTACTGCTGGCATTTTGACTTGTGGACAGCCCTGTGTATGTCAGCATTCTATGCCCAGATCATGTAGATGTTAGACCTACATGTATAATATTTTTAACTGTTTTTCTTGTGAATTATTTACTTGGTAGAATTCTTATTAATGATAGTCTCGATCATAAAGAATAATCCGTCTAAAAATACACCTTCACCCCACTGTTTTGTTGAATCTGAGAAATCATAGGCCAGCAACATTGGGTCACATCACAAAACATACAAGAACATGCTGTTTCACATGATACAGATAGAATACTTGTTTTAGCAAAATGTTCGTGACATTTTGTCACTTTTTGGCTTGATGTGTTTGAAGGACAATATATGCTGTGGAAATGCAAATTGTCTGCTTGATGCCATGCCACAAAAATTGGCCCTAACTCATCCTGTAACTCATCACTACTCATGGCACTTCAAACATTTTGGGCTAAGTTCGCAAAAAGGCATAGGGTGATTACAGCAAAGTGAAACCTGTTTTGAGAGACTACCCCTACGGCAGGTCAAAGAGTGGTCGTATAAGGCAGGTGGTCTCTCAATAGAAGGTCAATAACATGGAAATGATGGCAAAAGGACATGGAAAACATGATCTGAAAAGCAGGTGCTCTCATCACAGTGGTATCAAAACAAGTTTCACTATATATATATATATATATATATATATATATATATATATATATATATATATATATATATATATATATATATATATGCATACATACATACATATGTAACCTGCATACAGTAGTCCATCTCTTATAATATTGTCCTAAATACTACAGAAATGGGGTACATTAGCCTCATTTCTGGTGTGGGGGTGAGGGTGGGAGTGTGGTGAAAACATAACTACAATATTCAGAATACAAAGGAACAGACTTCATACAAAAGGCATGCTTGTTTTTGTGGAGGTTTTATAAAAGAGTGACCACTGCAAAAAGTATTAATCATGATTGTTAAAAAAGATTAAGACAAAACCTGAGGATATATGCTGAAACATTCATTTATTCACACATTACTTGTTAGACAAAAAACTTTTTCTGACATGAGGCTTTTTTTCATCTTCCAAAAGGTCAAATATTATGCGATAAATCATTCAACAAATCTACAACATGAATACATGTGGTAGACACCAGTTGTGTAAAACCGACTTTCCTATAACAACAGTTCATGTTTTACACTACTATTTCATGCTGTTCAATTTTACATGGAAATTTTTGATAACACATATTGCTGATCTATTAAAACGAAAGTTGCCATGTATGGTCTGTAAAACTCTGACAATTTATTATGTTATACTAGAACAACATTGTTCTTTAGAAAAAAGTGAAACTTGAGATTTGTCTACTTTGTAGTCAGACAGGAAATACGTTTTAGCACCAGTACCAAAATATTTTGCTTAAATGTAGCATTCTGCACATCAGCTACAAAGATGTATATTTCCTGCTGATAAGATATTATTTAAATATATTTTGCAGAAGTGGAAGTGCCTTATTTTTATGGTTATGTGCATCAGGGACTGCAAAATTCCCAGTATTGTCCATCTGATACATACAGTCCTGAAAATGTAAAGGTCATTAAAGCAGTACTTAAAAAATCCAGCACAATATTAATTTTAATATATATTTTGTACTTCAAACAGAGATTAAAAAAAAGAATACAGATAGATCGATATATTGATAATAAAACAGTAAAAAGACTTCTTAGTTATGGCATTGAAAATCCCATGAGTATTGGGTTTCAAAATTTATACCGAATTGGGCAAATGCTCATGGTATTGTGTGCCTATTCTATGTTATCTGCAGAGCTTTCCAATGGTGCAGAAAGAATTCAAGTTGTGGATACAGTCCATTCACAAGCAACTACGACCTCGCCATGGAAGAAAACTTTAAATATGAAATTTCCCTGTATAGAAACGTTCCTGGTGAGGTATACTATGGTATCAGACAGATCAGTCATGCTACCTGGTTTGGTTTTGAATGTTGCTGTACACGATGTACAGACATACTGAAAATTACATGCATTGAGAAACTTACATGTACACTGAATACAACTGTACAGTTAATATGGGAATCCCAGAACCATAAATGAATAGAAAGTCACTGGCAGAGAAGGATTTTCCAAGTGGTGAGAAGGCCCATGTTATCTGTACCAGCGAGAAGCCTATTGTAGTAAGGTACAACAAGAGGACACCGAGACTGCACTTCAACCTACAGTATCAGTATGTGAACAAATATGGTGTCCCACAAAACTAGATACCCAAGACCCAAGACAAAATTTAGTCACTTTTAAATGATAATGGTAGTAGCCTTGGTGCACAAATTCAATTTCTAAGTAAACCTCGAGTGCATTTTTCAACATAAGTAGTGTGAACAACCACTTGCATGTATTTCCATTGAAGTAAGCATCTTAAGTTTGTGTAGAAAATTTTAGTTTCATAAATTATGTGAAACTTTATGGTAGAATGTGTCAAATACTGCTCCTAGCTGACCATGGCTATTTAGACAGACCCTATCATGAATAATATGACTATTATAAATACACTGGTAGTGGCTACCAATGCAATGGCAGCAGCATTTTTGGCTTGGTGTGGTGGAATGCTGTAATAATACTTGATCACACAGCGGTTCGTACAGATGTTGGGAAAATGCCATGGCCCCAGCAGATTCTTGTAAACAAACCTGTTGCATGGAATGGGAAATCCAAGTAAAATAAATTCCTTCTTTTGTATCACAACATGAGTAGTTATGGCCCTATTGACATCCATCATTGCCTGAAACCAACACAGAAATATGAGTAATTGTTCCTATTCTTACTTTTATGGATTTTTTTTACACACACACGCACACACAATAAATAAATAAATAAATGAATAAATGAATGAATTAATTAATAAATAAATGAATAAATAGATAAATAAATAAATAAATAAGTAATTTAATATTTCACTGCATAGAATGAATAAATAAATTAATATTTCACTGCATGGCCACTGATTAGGGCTATAAGACCAGATTATCTGTGAGTTTTATCTCTTATGATCATAGCACATACATTTGAAATTTTGTGCCTCTTAGATACAGTATTTGACATTTTCACAATGTTAAATTGCAAAGCTTGAAACCAGCAGCAACAAACCAACAGGGTCCAAAAATAAGGCGTGATAGCTACGTGATTGACTTCTTGTATGGGTGCCCGAAGCTTTGCTTTCACACTTGTATTTCTCTCAGGAATAACAGAGTTAACGAAATATGCACTACAAAGTACCATGTGATCAGGCCTTTCAACCCTCCACATGTTAACGAGTCCACCCCCAGCTACTGTTTCAATAAGTCTATTTTCATTAATGATGTATTCGGAAATTGTGTTCATATGTTCTTTTGGTCGCTCGTGTAAGGGAACATTTTTGGCGTCGAGTAAATGCATTTTTAAGAGAAGGCTGCTCATCTCCTGCCTAAAGGCGGGGCTGGGAGCAGGAGATGAGCAGTCTGTAAGAGGACTGTCATTTCATTCAATTTTGGATATTGAGCTGTCATCTGCATAAAATAACTCATGTTGCCACAGTTATGTTTAATCTCAGTTTTACATAAATGTACACTGTCTTCGAGTTGACTAAGTCTAGTGTCGCTTATTTTACCCCCCCCCCCCCCCCTCTGGATTGCTTTCATATTCAGAGTTTCCAAATACCCTTTACCAATCATTTAAGTTCGTACAGTACAGTTTGTAATACCTTCAGGACATGCTGCATTGTGCCAGCATTACGTTTTGTAATTTTAATCTTGAATTTAATTCTTAAAGCGTTGAGTACAATTATAGAAATACCACTATCAATTATAGATTTGCGAATTAGTCATGCCCCCTCTTACCAGAAGAGGGACTTATAGTAATCGCTTTTTTTGGTGCGTCCATGGTTCCTTCCATCTACTTTTCATGTCTTGGCTCTATTTCGCTTGTCCTCCAACTAAGATTATTGAAAATTTACACAGTGTTACATCAAAACATCAGGATGTGTAATGTACGTAAAAGTAGGTAACTGGCTCAAGTATCTGGGTCACAGTGATATATGCTTGTAAAACCAAGTTTTGGCAATAATTTCCTTACTATGGAACATAGATTAAGGATTTTCACGTGCAGGTGCATCCACACATAATGGTGTGGCTTGTTTCAAAAGTAGGCCACTAGTTCAAGTATCTGGGTCACAGTGACATATCTTAGTACATCGTGTCTGCCATATAATTCCTTTACTGTGTAACTTAGTTTCATGAAACTTCACACACACACACACACACACACACACACACACACACACACACACACACACATATATATATATATCATGACCTAAAGTTGTGTCATGAAACAAAAATAGGTCCATGCATGTAGAACTATATTACGCTTCATGGCCGGGTTTAATTCTGTTTCGCTTCAACTTAGAGTAACGAAACTTTATGGGCAGGTGAATCTAGACCAATCCAGGACTATCATATATATATGGGTTCTTGCTTTTTGTCTGATATGAGTCTTATCGAGGCCAATGTCTCATATTTAAACGTTGTGACACAGAAATATACTTATTACCATAACTTATCTTATTCGAGCCGCAACTTTTGATAGAATACTTTTTTTTCAAACTTAAGATGACGAAGTCAGTGTGCGTCTTCTAATTGACAGTTTTCCCTGCACCATGTCCTGATGATGTATTTCGGTAGCGTCATGGGTGTACATACCAAGAACATATTACATCATGAGGTCAAGTGATAACAGAAGGGTTGCATTTTAATTTACCTATTTTTTATTGAAAAAGTGCCACAGGCTGAAAAAGGTACCAACAGGCCTCTTTAATATTAATAAAATGTCGTTCAAACATGATCGGTGAGTCCTACACATAAAACTCAGGCAGGAATTTTTCATTTTGATCACTTTAAATTAGCAGCCTGAAGTCGGGGTGCATCATGTATTATGGTTCTTCTGCTGAAAAATAATGACAAAAATAAAAACCTTGTAGATGTTCTAAACTTGTGGTGAATCTTCTAATAGAAATTCAACTTCTAACCGAGAATTTATATTTGCAGCTACATAACGTTATCTCGCTACCACCATTGCGAAGACCTCCGTGTTGGGGCAAAATTCCCAACAACAATTGAGCATAGCTCACCTACTTGAATGCTTCCAAAAATTTGAAGGTCCGGTTGCACCATATCTTGGCCCATGTGGATCCACTGGTGACTCCTGGTACCAATGCTCTGATTTCCTTCTGCTTTGGATGCCAATATTGGTTTGCTCATTTCAGTTGAAGCTCAGTAAATGTTCACTCATTGTCACTGCACTGGTACTTCCACGTGTTCCTTTTTGCGTAAAATCTTTTTTTAGCAGTCCTGGACTCTTTGGACACCATGAGAAGCTGATACCAGTGCTGTGGATAACTCTGAAATAGTGGGGAGCATAGCTGGTCACTTGGCTAGAAACTTTAGTTTCCAAAAGGGCATCTCAACATTCAGATCATAGAAAGTGGGAAAGCTATTCTCACCAGGCAATGGCTGCATGGCAGCATGCCATTAGTAGTGATCAGGTGTCCACTTCTCCTTCATGTTTGTTGTGTCAAGGCCAGAAGCTGGAATCATTGAACCACAATATGGCCACGTGGGATGATCATCAGTACATCTTTGGCTGCCATCAGCTACTCGGTCTTGTTTGGTCTCATGGACAAACATGCCATTATTGTTGTGTCTGGGAAGAAAACAAGTGCCTGTTCTTCAAACTGTTCTGCAGAGAGATGAACACAGTGAGGTGCAGATGGCAAACTGTTCCTGTCAAATGCTGGGCTTTTGAATCTTACTCCACTGAGTCGTCACCTGCGACTCCACTTGAGAAGCAAAGCTGAACCCTCATGACACCATCACAGCTTTAGGTTTATGTGAACCTAAAACCCCTGTGGGAGTTAGGCTAAAGGACAAGCCTGGCAACCAGAGATCCATTTCGAGATCACAAGTTCAACCCAAGAGAATCTGTGTTTTGCTGGCTACTGACCCTAGGGTTGCCTGTGCCTTGGAGTTTATGGTTATGGGTACATTGCTGCAGGCTGGTATGTTGCAAGTATTGCTCGCCCCCTCTCAGCCTACCACTTCAGGGTCCTTTCCAATGGGCAAGTAAAACACAGGTTAAATATGTCAAGATCTGCTGCTCTGGGTCTGAGTGCTATTTATATGAACCATGTTAGTCAGTGAAGCCTATATGAAGAGCTATGTGTCCCTGTCCAGGCACCCGGGATACTCATCTAGTCAGATGCCTCTTGATCACGAAAGACAGGAAAATCTTCCAAACCTTCTGGTTCCAAGAGCTTTGCTCATAAGTCCAGGTACTCTGGATCAAAAAGGAAGGCATCCAAGTCTCTGGTGGTGCCATCCGCTGTATGTGAGCTCAAGACTCTTGCACTGGTGGCCCCCTTCTTTACCCAAGTACTACCTCTGAAGCCTTCTGTTTCTCAGCCTGCTCTGTCTTTGCCATTCTGCCAGGTTCACCCCAGAAGGATCAGTTGGCAATTCTGCTGGCAACCAAGGCCAGATTTGTGCATGGACCTGTTGGAATTATGAATCAAGCTGCAGTAACATTTACAGGCATGTCTGATACTTCCTCTGCAAATGCAAACAAGTGTGATCCACAGGAACCCTCAAGAGCTCAACTTGCATGCTTGGAAGTTGTCACCCATCACTGCAGTTGGCTTGTTGGAAAGTGGTTTTAGGGTAGTGTGACAATAAAAGAATACATCCTTGGTCTCTGCAAATACTGGCCTTTGCCAACTTCCTGCTCTACCAGTACGAAATCCTTGGCAAAAACATGAGAGCTGTGGATAGTTTCTGATCAGCCATCTCCTGTATCCTTGCAAAACTCCTTGACTTTTGCATTGGGAGTGATCATTATCTGTGAGTGCTCATCACCTCCATCTGCATAGACACACCGGCTATTAGGTAGCTTTTTCATCAGTGGCATTTGTACCTAGTCTTGACCATGCTGAAAATTGGTCTTTTGAGTTCCTTGGACACTCTGGTTAGCTGGACCTCAAACACTGCAGGCAGAACATTTGTATTATATTAGTAATCCCTTTAAGGGCTAGAAGAAGCAAGATCTATGTTCTGGCACACAACCGAATCCAATGATCACCTGACCCCTCCCAGGTGACACTGAGGCTCCAATTAGATTTCCTTGCAAACAACCAAGTGGTTTAAGATCCTGAAATGGCATTAAAGGGTTTCAGCCATCATGCTATCGATACAATGCTTTCCATGAAGAAAAGAGCCTTGTTTGCTGTGAGTGCTTTGCATTGCCATTTATCAACCATGAATGGTTTTGGAGGCCAGAGTCCTGGCCTCTTTTGGCCCCTTGGCAACCTTCCTAAAGAGCTAGTTTCCTGAAGCAAGATTTTCTGGTGGACCAAGCAGACAATCCTGAAGGCATATGAGACTACCTTCGAGAGGCCTTGTGCTTTGGAGCTTGCCTCAAGTAGTTCCAAGAGGTGGGAGCCCTCAATGCCTCCTGCTGCAACTTAAGGATGTTGCTTTAATCAACATCCTCTGGGCTTGTCGCTAACGTTCATACATTGTTTTCACAGAGCACTAATTGCGGGACCTGGCAGCTCAAAGGATGATGTGTTTACCTTTTTGGGCATGACAGGCTCCTTTGTATAGGCTCCTGATATATGTCTGTTAGACTGTGTTGTAGTTTATGGCGCACTTGTGCTTAAGACTTGATGCAGTTTATAGGTTGGCATACATATTAGTGGGCCCTGTTTGCTAGTAAAACTGACCCAATCCTGGACTTGTATGAGGCAGTTGTTCCAAAGGTTCTGGCTCAGACAAAGCCGGTCGATCCACTTGGACACTGCCTTATATGTACATATAACTGGACTCTTGTGCGTGCCAGCTTTATGCCTGGGTCATGTAAGATCTCCAATACTGGGGGTGTAGAAACAGACAGGGTCTTCCCATGTGGCAGACAACTGTCATGTTGGCGGGCAGGTGTGTGTGGGGGGGGGGCTTTTCTTTGCAATCCAAGTAAGATAAAAGAGTTCTTTTTATCCTTGGTCAGTGTTCCGTATCTGCATACACCTACCATGTGTTTCTTTTTCTTGTGCAATTTATAAGTTTAAAGTTTTAAGTGGCTATGATTATATGTTGAGTTTGGAGTTACTGAAAAATATATGAAAGATTCAGAGTACTAGACTTAAACCATCAGTTGCCTTTTATGAGTGGCTGACTTTCTTAAAACAGGGGGCTTTTTCACATTGGTAATGGAAGATGGATGATGGGTTTTTTTATGTTTGTTTGTTATTTTGGGTTGTTTTTTGTTTTTGTTTTTTTTTTTTGTTTTTTGTTTTTGTTTTTGTTATTGTTTTTTGTGTGTGTGTTTTTTTTTAATGTCTCCCTCCTGCAGTAATACATTCTATGCATAAGTTCTCCAAGCGGGAAAACGGGAGCAAGGTTCCGATATTAGAACAAAGCAGGCATAGGTTTCTGGGTGATTTATGGCCCACTATAAATTACCGCACTGCTTCACCATTGAATTCAACACAGATAGTAATGAAGGTGAAACATCGACCTTGATTTCTTCAAAAAGCACAATCCTCCATTGCCGACCCAGTATTTAAAAGAACAAGGAATATCAGTTGATGCTAGGAATAACGCAGCACTTTTACTTTTGATAATTTCAGTTTGACATTTCTTTTTTATAGCCCACTACGGAAAAAAATAGTGGTTTACCGTGACAATTCGCCTTGTCACTCAACATTCTAACTATCAATGCCTTCTATATTTCCTCTGCCAGCCATCTGGGATGGTAATATTCCATAACCTCCTGTATTTGGTCTGTTTCCTGCCTTCCCTTATGTAGACACTGACAAGATTAGTGTCTGCATTATCATGATCTCGACACATCCTGCTCACTTTCGAGAACGGAACACAGCACGCCATTGAGCAGCAATACAATCAGCCCACATGCTTCCCTTCCCTAATGGGACCTCTCCCAGGGGTTTCCCTACTTAGTGAACTTATGCTGCATATGATGGCAGAACCCAGGTGAAATAAAATGACTACTGATAGAAGGACAAAGCCAATCAATAATGTTCTGATGTAGTTATGTCACAAAGTAACTTAGGTTGAGTACACGCCCCAGCTCAGGTGATATCATAATAGGAAAGAGGTACACGTGTTGTGACTAGGTCACAGCAATTAAACTTCAATGACCAAACAGCTATGTGTTGTGGGCCTTCCTTTCTTTCTCTACTGCAAGATTCTTATAACAGTATATCTACTGTTATTTCTTTTTGGAAGGGAAGTGGTATTTCCAAGTAAATTAAAGGATCAATATGAGTGAAAGAAAGCAATAATATGCAATGGGCGATCACATGAATTACCGCTCTTTTCTAGTCCCCTTGGTTCATATTTTGTCCAGGTGAAGTAATGCCTTGTTAAAGGATGGTAAGGCAGCCAGCAGCACACAGCGTTATAGGTGTACAGTAGACAGCAGTAAACGATGCCACACGCACTGATGCTGCTGGCTGATGCTGTCGGTTGCTCACTTATATTATGTGCAAATGAGCTGTAAAGGTATCAATTTGATTTCCATGAAAAACAGCGTTACAAATTGGGATACCTGCTCTCTTTCGAACAATCACAGGATAGTTAATCAAAAGATTTTAAATTAAATCGCTTTGAGAATACCGATTTTAAAAGAAAAACTTTGCTCATCAGGCACTGCCAAATGCCATTAGATGGAAACATACATATAGATGGGTTGAATATGGCAATGTGTGTACATGATAACAAGAAGGTACATTTATATAACAAAATACCACAGTGAAGTCAAGATCCAAGTTGAAGCAAGATATATCAAACTGTCGAAAGAAACATCTTGTATATTCTTTTCATTTTCAGATGCTGAAGCAAAACCACGCAGGTATTTTTTTTTCACTTTGCTATGTGTATGGCAGGTTGACAATTTAAATCTCGAGTTTTAGCACACTGCTTATATATAAAAATTGCATCAACAAAATATCCTCACAATTGTGTAATGTGTAAATGGCCTAAGATTGTATAATATTGTCACATATAAGACCATGATTTGAGGAATGCTAAAAACGTAGACGATAGTTTGAGTGGGCCACAGTGGTAGTCTTATGAAAAGCAACATTGTTTCAACAAAGATATTATAATGTCTTGTGTCACCATTTGAAGGCACAAAAAGTGAAACCGCAGCTGACAGTTGGGTAGAGGGGTCCTGTTAAACGTTCCATGGAATGAGGTAAATATTATGCCATAAACGCAATACCATTGTAAATTTGAAGTGGATCTTGCCAACGGGTTTGACAAGGGTTGCACAAATATACAAATATTAGTGCAGTAACTATCCAAATATGAGAAGGTAATATCCAGCATTACGTAATGAAAAATAGGTTTGGCTAACAACAATGACCATTTTTCCAGGGTCACATTCCAAATTCTGAATGCTGGATGGCTGCAAGGCATTACATAGGAAACCAAGGTTTATCATATGGCCTCGTTTTTGGGGCAGATCTAAAATTTAAGTAAAATTCTCATGTAGAGATTTCAAGGTTGGTCTTTGAACTATGGTCGTGTGCAATCACTGATCTTTTGTTAAACGATACATATATGCAGATATGCAGAAACAAAATGTCAGCAAACGTTCCAAACCAATATCGTTTTCTTCAATTATCATTTTATGTGTAGCAGGATCTCTGGTCCTGTACTGAGATGGATCAGTAATAACTTATTAATGCGACAACTTGTTATCATGAACAGCAAATCATTACACTGAAGAACTGTAAATGCCGATGTTCCCCAAAGCTAGGTTCTCGGGCATCTTTTGTTCATTTTTATATAAATGATACTGTGGATGTTGTTCACTCAAATCTCAAACTTCTTGGAGAAAACACCTCACTTTTTCGTCTGTGTGGACAGGCCGCTCCATGATGCCAATAACATGAATGAGGATCTTCCCTCTTTTCAGTCTTGGTCTACTGACTAGTTAATTGCATTCAATGCATTAAAAATGATGCAATGTTAATCACTCGAAAGAAGAACCACCTTAATAACCCCCTTTATTATTTCAGGTCCATCACTTAGACAACGCTGAACTGCAAAAGCATTTGGCTTTTGTATTAAGATCTTGAATGGAGCAAGCACATTAATCTTACAGTTTCAAAAGCTTAAAACACTTAACATAATGAAATCTCTGCAATACATAGTCGACAGAGAATCAAAGATTTGAAAGGCAGTACACTTCAGAATAATCCTTCCATCTATCCCATTTTTGAGCACGAACTGATATATTTGACAACTCATTCTTTCCTTCCAAAACTTGACTTTGGAATCAGTTATATTTTGGTGTAAGAAATTCCAAATCCTTAAACGAGCCCAAGAGAAAAATTAACGCCAGTATTCAAAGATAAGTCAAGCGAGTGCAATTATATTATGATGGCAATCCCTTTCCTGCTATTAGTCATACTAGATCACGATTGGGTCACCTCCAGCTGAATGACATCTGGTATGAGATTGACCTATAAGAATCCCCAACTTAGTTGTGGTCCCAGTATCTAAGATGTGTGGCAATATTTTTACTTTGTCCACCTTACATGGTCCACACAGACCAGTCACCTAGATATGTTACAATGTTCACCATTTTAATGTCGAGACTGTTTTGTTTGGTGTTCATGGACGCAGTTTTAATGATAATAGGACCATATTTCTGTCCGTTCAGGATTATGTTTTAAAAATTCTGGTATTAAATCCTTTTTGTGTAACAAAATGAATAATATACGTCATTTGGCTCCTGTACAAGTGTTGAACCACATAATTCGTCATTATAAAAAAGAAGTCTGTCTCTGTTGTTGTCATTGGCATGTTACAGTGCGCCTGTTGGTAGCCATTTTTCATAACGTCGCGATAGCGACGTCATGAAAAAAAAAGCCTACCAACAACCGCGCTGTTACATGCCAATGACAACAAGAGAGACGGACTTCATTTTTTTTATATTTATATTCATATTAACAATAATACTAGGATTAAAGTAGTCATGAATGTTTGTGCGTAAAGGTTTGATAACCACTGCGAAGGACCTTTTGTTTATCAGTGGGAGGAGCTATTGGTGTGGCCAGCCGCTTGTTACGTAGCAAAGTAGGCGCTGGCACGTGCAGTGCTGAACATGATGTTACCATCGACTGATGAAAACAAAATTTCTCCCTATTCTTTCAATGCTAACGAAAACTCCGAATGTAAATATTATCAAATAGTCTTTTTTGAAGAAGTTATCATGAAGTGCTGAGTACCACTATCTGTCTCGTGCATATTGTCGTGTCTCACTCAAACCTGTCTGCCATGGTGTGGCGCTCCTCACTGAGTCTGATTCAAGTGGGCACTGGTAATTGAGCCTCCTAACATATCAATGAGGAGCACCACACTTTGCATTGTGATGTTCCGTCTGCGCTATGCATGCAGGCTACCTTGCAAGAGGGATTTATGAAGGGGCTCTACCCTTGATCCTAATTTTACTATGATACCTATATTCAAAATTTGTATTCTATATGAATAAAATACTTTTAAACCAATTATATAGTAGCATAGATCCTTGTCACATAGGGTGAGCTCCACTTCTATCTACACATTAATCATTCAGTTGCTTGGAGAGTTTATGCAGTTTTTTTTTTGCCGAGACGGTAAATGACAGCAAATTTGATTGTAAAGGGTCAACTAGCTTTACATTTGGACGCTTACTTGCATACAGATGAAGTCTTTCATTGCCAGTTTTGAGCAAACTCAATGTGTTTCAGTTGCTATAAAACAATACATTAATATTTATTGTAAACCTTGAATTTAGGTAGGAATATGTCTACATTGGCGTAGACCAGATGTTTAACAGCATTCCTGTACTTGCTTTTGAGCTTGTTGTGTCCAAAGCGTGCTATGAAAGCAGTGTTCTTATTCCAGACTTGGGACTGCAATATGTATTAAGAAATCTGTCAAATTTATCTTGGGTTTTTTGGTCATATTGAAACCACGCTTTTTGGACTCTTAGTTCATTACATGTTTGCTAATATCTCCTCTTTTAAACTTGCTTTTCCCTCTACATGTAGTCTTTTTGTTGACGTTTTTTTTTTTGGGGGGGGGGGGGATTTGTGTAACTTGTGTCTACTTGCTGTCTGGCAAATGTATTTGTAGAGGGACTGCCTTAATTTTGTGTCCATCTTACGGACAATAAGCCATGAACTTGAGTTTGGCTTGTTATGAATATTTGCAGCGTACCCTACCTCGGGATAGTTTTTTCACTGTAGGAATGGCTCTGCTAACTAACAAGTAATCAGTTTTGCCTCTGTGAATATTTTAGTGCGGGAGATGAAACCTTAAGTACTATCATAGCCGACAGCAGTAAATATGAGAATCCACTTGGTAAAACGTCGGGCTTGGGGACATCAGGTACCACTGAATACGTCAATGTTAGTTTTCACGCCGGAGAGGAGATAGCCGAAGTGAGCTTGCCTGTGTCAGACAGGAACCAGCAGTACTCAGCGTACCAGAATATAAAGCCAGAGGTCCATGTGTATGAAGATATGCCTAGTATACCTCGTGAACCCACCTTTATCGACACACAGGGCGGTGCTCCATCCAAGAACACAGGTAAATATTGTGCAGTATAAGCTTGTAAGCGACTGGTGAGGAGTGTTCAACATGATAATAAATCCCATATCAGAGAGAAGTCGTTCATGTTTTAACGCCATTACTTCCGCAAATTCAACGTCACATCGATCACATTCTTTTATCATAGCTCCCTACATAATTGCTCATATTGCTGTGAACATTTCTTTTATAATGTGTTGCATAGCACGAAGAAAATATCAGTAAAACTAATATCTGAAATGTTTGCAAGAAGTACTTCAATTAAACCTTTCATACCATCTGACGGAACATTTTGACAAGAGATGTTACCGTATTTACATCCACGGGTAGAATATACAAGTTAATGTGACGATAAGTGCGACTTCGGGCATCGCAATAATACATATAGCCATGCTGCCGGTTTATAATTTTGCTTCAGGACAATAATCACGTGGACAAAAATTATTTCGAACAAATATTGAGAAAGTATTGCCTGTCTCTTTTAACTTGGAATTTGCGTCAAAATTTTCTGCGTAGAAGAAGCAGAAAAGGAAAGCTGTGGATGTGGGCAATATTTTGTTACTAGCACTACGGGCAGAGTAGCAGCTTTCAGATGTGTACAACGTTCTTGCTGTTCAGCATGTGGAAGAGTGCTTAGTACCTTTTTGCCCCAAAGGAAGTAGAAAATGTACTAACAATGTAAAGTTGGCAACGAAAATCCACTTCCAAATGCGTCTTTTTCCCTTCTGTCCATACATCCTACATTTTACTCAAGCGACTTACATGCGTTGTATCATTCTTCACAGGAGAATATGAACAGTTGTCTTCAGATGCCAGGACACCGCATTCCAACAATGAACCAAACGTATACAAGCAACTTGAAAGACGTTAAAGCGTGCCACAAGGATTGTTTCTAAAATGTATATGCTGACACACAGGAGAAGGGAGAAAGATTCTGTGCTTCCCGTTCATGCACGTTCTTATTCAAACGTATCAACCTGTGGCTGAGTGGGTGGTCTTCGCACATACTTGAAAATAATCTTTACAGAGATAGTAGCCAGCAACAGGCAATAGCCTCATGTGCTACAGGAACATTTTTTTAAATGGTGAGGTTAACCAGATGCTCACGGAGTCGTGGTGAGGGTAAATATAGGCCTCTTCTGCTCCCCATTTGCTTGTGTAATAACGCAACTTTAAAAAAGACATATGTACCATTTAGCATGGATGACCTATACCAAAAATCATTAGTTATATTATTTGATTCACACACAATAATGAATATGTAAATTGTAACTGAATTAGAAAGACAACGGTTGTATAGAATTCTCAGAATTAAATTTACCTCATCTTATTTAATCAAAGTGTTTTCGCCCTTAAAGTTGCTCGATCAAGTGTTGAAAGAATATATAGCTCGACTTATTCTGTTGTTTCGGATTCAATAATATATATCTGTAAAATGTAACTGGATTAGAAAGGCTAAGTGTATTCTGTTGAAAGATGCTTCAGAACTTAATTATTGCGGTTTACATAAAGCAATTTTAGGCTGTGACGCAGTGAGGAAAACATGCCGTACATTTGTATACTAAAACATATGCCGCATTAAAGTACTCATTCAGTCATTGGGGGCTGTCTGTTTATTATATCACACCTCATTATAACACGAAATATATTACGCAATACATATATACATACATATGAACATACATACGTACATACATACATACATACATACATACATACATACATACATACATAAATACATACATGCCTTTGTGTTGTCAGAGTCAGGTTGGAATTTCGAATACTGCTCCACACTTCACAGTCTTTATATCTCGTATCTTTGTCTATGAAAAAGGCTGTTCAATCTCCTGGCAGTAATATCTGCAACCAGCGATATCGGGCTATTCCCTCGTCCTAATTAAGATATAAAGAATGCCGTACAATTGCAATATCAGAGTCGCACTTCAATACAAATTATCTATGGCATTCCCAGTCAGAGCAGAAAGACATAAAAAATCTAGAAACATAAGCCCAACATTTGAATATAAAATATACACCTGGCAAAGGTCAAGAAAACAAACTGTTCATTATGCAACAGCAAACAATACAAAATTTAGATTCTGAGTAGATAGAGCGAAAAAAGAATAACCACACATGAGTGGTTTCAGATAAATAAAGTTTCCTGACACATGTTTCACTTTTACCTGGACATTTTTTTTTCTCATCAATCGGGTTTAGTACCAGGCGACACAACTAAGAGAGAGAGAGAGAGAGAGAGAGAGAGAGAGAGAGAGAGAGAGAGAGAGAGAGAGAGAGAGAGAGAGAGAGAGAGAGAGAGAGAGAGAGAGAGAGAGAGAAGGGTTACCTCTTCTCTCTGACGAATCATATTTGGCTGTGGATCAGCAAAGGGACGTTTATTAATGTCCTGATCATTAGTGATGCTGCTCATAAGGTTTGGCACACAGTCCCCATGTTTAATTTTCACGAAGGCTGGCTTTGATAAGGTTTTGCTCTTTCAGCTGCATTGTTTCAATGCAGGGAGGCTGGCTTTGAAAGGAATTCCCTTGATTAGCTCTGTAATTATCTCAAAATTCCTTACCAACGTCCTGTTAAGAGATCAACCTACAGCTGGGCAAAATATTGGCTGGTGTCCTGCAAGGTTCGGTACTTGGTTCTCTTGTATTTCTAATAAAGATTCAACATATGCGTAACATTTTAAGATCCAAAATTAAATTCTTCTCCGACAACACTTCTCTCTATCCAAATATACACAAATGTACAATCTAGCTCCTGCAGCTTAAGGACAGGTAAGACACCAAAAATAAATCCCACTTTAGTCAACCCTAGCTCAAAATGTATTTGCGTTAGGACAACATATCGTATATGTGTGTACTCGTCATACTCCGAACAATTTATATGTCCTGTATTTGGGTGTCTGTGATGTTAATTGTTGAATAAACAATTGTAAGTTGACCGCAAAGCATCCACCTCATAAATGTCGATATAAGTTATTAATTATTTGTGATAAAATCATAATTACACTTGCATCTTAGTCCTGACATATTGGCAGCAAAAAAAGTCCTGTGATTTTTTATGTTTGGTTTCGTTTTTTCTGTTATCCACCCTCAAATATTGACTTTTCAATTTTCCCTTTGATTTTCAGGATATTCATTTTCTTCATTTTATAGAAAAAGAACCAAGCAAAATTAAAAAAATCGCCGAATAGTGTTTACAGTTGAGACATTACAGAATCAAAAGCCGTTAACCGGATTAAATTTCGCCGAGTCGTTATCTTGGAATAACCATTCTTAGGTCGGGTTCCCGACCTATTATCCTTTCTGAGAAAACAAGCTTCAAAGGCCTTTGATCATTTGCCTCTTGAACAACACCGTTTGGTTACGTTTAGCTAATATTTGTACAAAACGTAGTAAACATCGTCCCTTAACATTTGGGGAGGTTGTCAATCAATTCTTGGCTTATCACATGAATAAAAGAGCCTTTGAAGTACGGAAAACATTATTCAGCGATCTGTCAAACGGCGACAGCGACAGTCTGGTTTCAAAGTGTGACGTCATGGAGGCGGCCCTTCGGGCCCCGTGACCTCAAGCCTGGCAACGAAAGTTGTGTTGCCTTGCTTCGGTAGGGCGACCTACGGCCGCTCCCGTTCAGTGCACGGATGGCGGGTTTGGTCTTCCGCCCCCTACCTGTTCATCCCGTTTTTAGTGATAGTATTTTATTGCATTTTACTCCTATCTGTATACTTTATGTAGTTAGCTTGCTAGACTTGTCTGTACACTTTACTTAGTTAGCTTGTCATAATTTTGAAGTTATTTTCTCAATGATTTTCATTTCTCTTTCCAACCTGAGTTTTGTAACGCTACGTTGTGTGTTTTCTCTGCTGTTCACATTTATGCTTATTTCGATGTGTTTATCATTTCCTCGTCCCTGGGTTTTGATAAAATATTATTATATACGTGGGTATTGTTGATTAAGGGGCCAGTTTTTTCCCCGCCTGTCTTTGGTATGAAGGACCACTCGGGTAATCCATCGCAGCGCGGCCTTTGAAGTTTGAAGGGACATCGTCTGATAATCCCCGCTCCTCTTGAACATTTAAAGTCTCCCTTCATTAGAACGCAAAACAAGCAAGATAACTATAAAGTAAACCATTAAGGCTATGCTATGTTAGTATGTTTGCATATTTTCCCTGCCCACAAACATACTTTCGGCATGCTGCCTTACTTCGCATTGCCGCCCTGATGCCGCTCTCCTTTTGCCATGGGCCGTTGCTACCTGCTGCCACGTGACAGGTGGACAGGTATGATTGACGGTTGGCATTGTTCCGTTTGGCGGCTGAAAACCAAAAGAATGACACATGGACGTTCGGATGTCCACATGCCTGTGTGGTTTTTGGCGTTTTTCTTATATTTCCACTTTAGATAAAAGCTTGAAATTTTGACAACTAATAGAAAGGACATTCATCTTGTAAAAACCGTTAAAATCTCAAAATCGGCCATGCAAAGGTTTTTGGTGTCTTAACTGTGCTTAAGTAAGTAGGTCTCTCAACTACTGAATTATGGTCTGGTGATTTGTTGTAAATCTTTAATACCTTAAAGTCAGATTGATTATACGCCCATCCATGATCGTCTTGTATTCTTTTATCCTGTGTCTTCGGTCTTTTCTGCAAAAGAGATGTGTATATGTCTTACCCTGCTCCCCAATGGTAAATAAAATATGATAATTACAAAGCAAAATTGCAGGCCTATTTATAGAAAATCAGATGCACTTTATACTCTGCCCTATTTTCTTCCAAAGCCATTACAAAACGTTTACCTACATTAGTGCTGAAATACATGACCGGCATTCACAACTGTCAGCGCATCAATGAAGGCAAATTAACAAATTGCCCTTTCAGCCACCCACCCACCCACAAAAGGCAAATTAACAAATTGCCCTCCCAGCCACCCACCCGCCCCCAAAAGGAAGAGAGGAATAGTGAGAGAGAGAGAGAGAGAGAGAGAGAGAGAGAGAGAGAGAGAGAAAGAGACTTTACCATTCATCTCTCAATCCCAAGGTGAGGAAATAAAATTCATTGCTAAGTTGAGACAGATAGTCAATCATACAAGGCAGCGAGTGGTAAAAGATCTATCCTATCCTCTTCATCTTTAGAAAAGATTATGCAATAATTACCGACTTCAGTTTTTGTCAAACATGCAGGCTTAACCATTTAAAACCCAAACGTTATCGCTTGTGCAAAAGATAAAAGACTCCCGGTAGGCCAGCCGCTTTCTGTTTCCCCTCACTTATTAATTACCTGAAAGGACAGCAAGAGAAGAAAATAGGCCTACTTTACCCTACATTCATCTCCTGCTGACCCCAATTTGGACCCCAGGATCACTACGTGGGTAGCCTATGACTGCATACATGGTGCATAATAATCCAACAAAAGGACCTTTTTATCTCAGAATACTACTTTATCATCTCTGTTTACCTTCCATAAAAAATGAACACAAGAAATTGATTTGTCAATTCTTGTGCCAACGGAACACTGAAGCTCAGGATTGGCAGCTGTCTAGTACAAGGTTCAAAGTTTTCAACTCTCGGCCAACTCCAATTATCTGGCAGGACCACCATCACTGATTCTTTTTCTTCTTTTTTTTTAAATCCGTGGACGGTAAAAGGAGGATGCACACACAAGTACAAATGGAACAGCCCCGAATACATTCATCCAATACCATTTTAGTCATTCAACCCAGGCGTGCACATTCATAGTATATGCCTTTTAGGCAGCTCTTGCAGTTTTTGGACCGTAATCAGTCCTTTAATAACAACGTTCTGATCAGGTGAATGACCTTGCTGCTCATGCTCCTTGGGTCAGCAAACTGTACTTCGTCACGTGATCATGTTCATGATTGGGGGGGGGGGGAGACAGGACTAAAGTTTACATTCTTTATTTGCGGAGGGCTTTGGCCCGCCAAACAAAAGCTGGCCAATAATAAACATATCTGCATTTCGATTTTTCTGGAGTGGTGGTGGAGGTGGGGGTGGATGGCGGAGGGTGGAATGGTAGTCACTGAGATGACCAAAGAAAGCTCATTTGCTGATAGCAGTATAGCGATGTCATCACAGACCGCAAATGAGGAGGTAAGCCCCCAAGACAGGTCTTTTTCGTGAGCAGTAATTTTCTGTTATCTTACGGATATGTGTAGCTTTTTTTCTGAACCATTTGGTCACACTATGAAACATCTTGTGTGCGTGAAATCTTGCGGGAAAGAAGCATTGAATGTTCCTAGGTGTCTGGGTTTTTTTGTTTGTTTTTTTGCACTTGGGTTCTCTTTGTGACTGCAAAGAAGTGGTTTATTGTTTTTCAGTACTCACATCTTATGCCGATTGAAGACAAAAACTGTCTTTCAGCGTTTATAAAGCAAGGGACTCTAAAATTACTGACAGTGCTTTAAGTGTTCTTAAAAAAGCTCAATATTCGTCAAAACGTATAGCAAAAAAAATATATTGTATGTTGAGTTTAAAAAACAAAATATTGGGGATGTGCTTCGATTCGTAAGCGTGCTACAATCGCAAGGAATACGGTTCTTGGTTTGATACAAATATAAAATATGTCATACATACGATAAGGAAGTTGATTTTTTTAAAGAATGCATGCAGATGGATGTAATAGCTGCAGTCTACATGCCAATGCGGATCAGTAGATATCCAGGGTGCATGGTTGGCTGAACGGCAACATCCGTGGCCTGTGACAACAAGCACCAGCCATCATTTCTTTTTTTTTTTTTTTTTTTTTTTTTTGTTGTTTGTTTGTTAGTTTTCGTTTTCCCCCTTTTTTGTGTGTGTATTATGTTTTGCTACCGGAGACAGTTGACTTGGTCCCAGGGCACAGATAATTTCGGAGTATGAGGAGTAAAAATACAGTATTCTGTTCACGAGAGTCTGATTTTGCAGGATCTTTTTCTCCATGATATAAAAAAAAAAAATCAGAAGGTAGCCAGTGTGCGCTTGGGCCTATGCCGTAGAAAGTGACTCATCAACACCTGATTACCTTTATACACATGTGTAACTCATTCAAGCAAAACATGTGGGGTTTGTGTGACCTTATACTTGTACGATATTTATACCAGAGGGTGTATGTGCATGATGTATTTGCAGCAAGCTATGGTGAACATTCGGCTTCTGGTTTACAAGGGGAACAATGATTACCTACACCTCTCTCTCTCTCTCTCTCTCTCTCTCTCTCTCTCTCTCTCTCTCTCTCTCTCTCTCTCTCTCTCTCTCTCTCTCTCTCTCTCTCTCTCTCTCTCTCTCTCTCTCTCTCTCTCTCTCTCTCTCTCTCTCTCTCTCTCTCTCTCTCTCTCTCTCCCTCCCCCTCACTACAAATATGTATGTATGTATGAATGGATGTATGTATATATATATATATATATATATATATATATATATATATATATATATATATATATATAATATATATATATATATGTATGTATGTGTGTGTGTGTGTGTGTGTGTGTGCATAAGTGTTCAAATAATACTCACTTTAAATTTTCAACCTTCAGTTTTGATTAAGGCAAACTCTTAAGGAAGTAAAGGCAGATTAGTTCATGTGTTAAATTATAATCTGTTGTTCGGGTTGCGAATTCATATATTACGATTGAACATTGATGTTCAGGTCTTTGCATTTAGTGAGTTATATTCAAAGGCCAAATTCCAAAAGCTTTAGTTTGTACAACCATACTCATATACCTTAGTGGAAAGGTTTGATATAAATATTATTGACCTTCACCTCTTATTCAGGGTAATACATATGGTGCAAAATCATAGGTTCACATTATATCCAATGTATTATTCATACCCAGGCTGCTTGTTCTTCTAAATGAAACAATCACGCCACCTTGACTGACGACGGCATATATTTTTGTGTGCACAATAATCATGTACTGGTATCTATGCACAAGGTGTAATGATATTAATAAAACTCATTGTCTGACATATATTCTCTCTGTGACCTAAACTTAAGATCAAGGTCAACAATAATATACAACATCGAACTTCTATATAATGCATCTTTACGGTAAATTGAGTATTGCTAGCTTTCTTATTTTTCAAAATTTAGAAATTTTGCATCCTTTACAATGAGTTTATTAACCTTAAAAATTAAGTTAAGGTCATTTAAAATTGAACATTGAACCAAAGCATTTTGGGCTGTAAACGTAGAAGGCATCTTCATTTACAATCAAATTAATACAATTAATGTATTTTTTACTTGTGATGTCGGATCCACCTAGCACAACCAGCGGTGCCACCAGATCTCAACAAGTCAAGAACTTTTGCCTATATAATGTTTCCGTAATGGTATATCAATGCACGTGCTCAGGTTCAGATGCACTAACCATAACAGAAAATATCTGGAAAATATTCCCTTCGTAAACTTGAGAAAGTACATGAAGGTCAACTGCATCATGCCATATATAACTTCCATAAATGACAAAGATACAACTCTAATTTGTCGATCATTTTTGGCATTGTAAGCCTTATTCTTTCTTAACATGGTTATTTTTTGTACTCTCGACATATTTTAGATTATATCGTCCGTACTGCTTCAGGTGGCTCTACCAATTTTAACACGTTTTCGCCCTTTTGCCTGATCAACATTAACACCACGTTTCGAGATTTTTCTAGAAAACCTTTTGCCAAGCAATACTCCCAATTTTTTTTTTTTCGCCTAAATACTACATGATTCTATAGGTGGGGTCACCAATATTGAACTAGGCATGGATTTTCAGACACTTGATAAGTCCTATGTATATACTATAGGTAAATGAGGTATATAGACCTAACTTCGAAATTGTTGACTGTATTGCGTCCACAAGAAGAATTTTATTGATTAACGGACTAACAAGGTGACAGAGCTTCGAAATGATGGACGTATATAGATGGGTTACCCTACAAGCTCTGCGACGACGGTAAGCAGAGCGCAAAATCGTTAAAGCTTCAAACGAGTTGAGAATAAACATTGTGTAGAATAATATGAGTATGACCACAGCAAACCGTTTTCAGATAAGTGTGTGTGTGTGTGTGTGTGTGTGCATGACTACAAATCCAATAATCAACTTCAGCTAACCTTTTCAAATTCAGCGTTGGCTACATCATTTAGCTGTAAATCATGACTCACACATCTCTGTGATTTATATGTACGTGTATTGCATTTGACAAATGTACATCGTAGAAACCTTTGAAAACATGCAATGTGTGAACTTTCTTTACAGCAGTTCCGGAACTTTGGAATACATAAGAGTAATAATAGGAAAGAACCATTTTGCTGGATTTCTAAATTTAAGTGAACAAAAAGAAATATGGTTTCATATAGCGTTCATATACATACAGCAAAGGGTTGTTGCTCTTAACGCAACACAGTATGCATTTGAATAAGTTACTGTTAATTACTCATTTCTATGACTGGCATCATAACATAAGTTCTCTGTTTTGATATGGTGGGAGGGGGGTAGTCTTTCTTAAGACCCTTTTTTAGTTAATTCGTTGTCAAGTAAAATAGCTAAGGAATATGATAAAAATGAACGAGGGGAGGTCATGGCATCGAGCTAGAACGGGCCAGGCCGCAAAGCGGTCATGGAGAAGAGTCTTTTCACTTAGGCTCGGTCCCGGTCGCATCCGTTCGGCGGTGCTGTGGTGCCGGTGAAAAAAAAGAGAGAGAAAAAAAAAAACACTGACCGGCCAACAGCCACCCGAAACATGCAGGCATACTTTGATAACACGTCTTGCAGCGGGTCTACGGCTTGGTAATAGTGTCAAAGGACCATGAACTGAGCAAAAAAAAAGAACCTTTCTTCATTTCCCTCCAGGATCGCTTCGCAGCCTGGCCTGTGCTGGCCCGGCGCTATGACCGCCCTCACATTTATTTCCATAATATTCATTTGCTATTTTGTTTGATAACGAATTAATTAAGAAAGGTTCTTAAGAAAGAAAAAAAGCGGGGGGGGGGGGGGGGGAAGGGGGATTGTTTTTTTTTTTCTTTTCTTTTGTTTTTGTTTGTTTTTGTTTTGATAGAAATCTTTGAATTTACAATTTTCCTACGCACAAAGATGATGATTTTATGCCAAATGGTGTGCCATGATGTTGTGCAATAATTCCCAATAGTTTTTTTTTTTTTTTTTAACATGCATTCGCATTTTTAGACATCCTTTCGTTATGATGAGGGTCAAACTATATTATACTTTTGTGGCCATTTGAATGTGCTTCTGTTGGTAGTAATTTTATTTAGTTTGTTTTTGTGTCATCTTCCTAGTTTTGGTATTTGAAGTGGTGGAATGAGGAGATCATGCCTTTTCGCGTTCCTGAATTGACACCCAAGCACTTACAACAGTAGACAGTACGACTACCATGACACATTTTGTGTTTTAATGACCAACGGTATTTTAACATTCATGGGCGTGCGAAAAGCCTCCTGTTCCACTTTTAATGTTTGGCGTTAATTGCATCATTTATGTGTGTAACATCACCTTTTTAGCAAAAAAAAAAATAAATAAATAAAGGCAAACATTGACAGAACAAACAAGTCCCAATGAAAATAATAAGCCCTAAAAATACCGTTATTTCTAAAATCTAACAGCTACCAAGTTTAGCCCTCAGAGATTGTACAATTGTCAAACAACATATACTTAATGTCCAGAAAAAATGTGAATAAGGTAGAAAAAAAGCAACTTAATTCTGCAAGCTGCATTGGAGAAGATGAAATACACATACGAGTTCTTATACCACACGAATACGTAATACTCCCTAAATTGCACATAAATTAGGAACATCAATTTAAATCTTTGATGGTAGCGTTCCGTTATTGTTTTTATTTCGAACATAGGCCAGGAATCTTAATATGAAAAGCAAACTTCACTTAAAATATTTATTGACAGGGTCTTCGTAATTTTATACACATAAAACAAAAAACTTGCTGCTCATTATTATATGAAGTATAGACAGCTTTTTTGCAGCGTCAGTTGAACTTCTGCTGAACTGCAGTTTGTTTGCTCATGGCTTTGCATATGCATAAAGGTAGCCATATCTCAGGCTTCGCTGACTTCTGTATCAAATACATGTATCAGTGAATACCGCCATCCCCGAGAATTCGTGGGGGAATGATGCTATATGGGAGTCACGAACCTCAAACTGACCTGACGGATGACATTCATGAAAATTTCGCCAAGTTTTGTCAATATGAATGAGAAAAATTGTCCACCGAATGCATTGTTTACATTCATAATTCAAAAGTTACTTCGCACATTAATAATAGAACGACAGCATAATTATGTCTACGAAAAATATCATAGTTTGTTCTGTTAATTGATTATCATTAGATTGCACAGGTAATGTATTCCAGTTGATCTAAAAAATAACAAAAACACAGAAAGGATAATCAATGTACAGAATTAGCAGGAGGACAGAACTGCAGCATACCTAGGACATAGTTTTCTTGCCACCCCAGACAAGTCTGTTCAATGTCCGGGAACCTGTAAATGTTGTAGATGATTACCTTAATTTAAAGATACCGATAAAAATACATCACCTGTTCAAGCTCAGAGAAAGGAACCTAGACCTATAATCCTTTTCTAATTTTACCTGGTCGCTAAATACCTGGTTTATATTGAATTAAAAGGAACGGGGGGTTGCAGTCTGAATATTTATGTCCGTCACAATTCGATACATATGTATTGGAAACTTCTAAATGTTGTACTGCATGCCAGGGGTTCTACAATAAGTTCTCAGTTTCAAATTAACCTCGCCGTGGGCAGTCAGCTTGGGGATCGATTAGCGATTTGATATATCTAGTCCGTATTAGAACCAGGAAGTTTTTCTCGTGATGCAAGCTGTGTTCATGCGTCACTGTTTGAGTTCATGTTAAGTTTTCCTCTCCAGTTCCAGACATAATTCATGTTATCGTATATTTTAAAATGCTGCAGGAAGACGCTGTGACAATCTTGATGATATTGAGCGCGCTTTGTCTTTATTTCACAAGTGAGTAGATATACTATGCTTTTATTGGGACATTACATACATGTGACTTATGTCATCCTCTATTGAATCCAAGTAGATACTTTATGCACACGGGAAAGTCTCACAGGTTCCGTCTCCACGCAAGTACTACATAAACACGAGATATTTGGCATACTGCTGGCGAAGCCAGAGAGCACCACACTCTTTTAAGAGCTACTCATACCATGAGATTATAAAAATACTCTTTTAGGATCAACAGATATATGTACGAGGCACGGTTTACATACGTGAGCCGCGAGGAGACTCCTTCTCGGCTTATAGGTTTTGTTACTTCTGCTGGGGTGCAAGTACATGTGTAGGGTTTTCAATTGGCCTTTTGGTTTGCTCCGCCACCTAAATAGTAGCATGTACAAATCCTCCCGCATCTGTGCTATGTAGAGTGATTCGGAGTGTAAACACACTATAGCTGTCATAAAATCAAAACAAAAAAAAATAGGTTTAGAGTTGCACCTAAATGATATATATGTGTCAGAGAGTATGAACAAGGCAAAGGCATGTCGTAAGTGTAAAGATTAATGATCCACGTGTGCTGATATGATCTGATAACAGAACACTGGTCCGGAGATATATATATATACATAATGTACGTATGCCAGCAGGTGCCAGCCCCATGCAATTTTGCTGCTCGACGTGTCAGGCTGCCTTGTGTTGCTTTGTTCCAGCTGACTACATTCGTCCATTCGTATCAAGAACAAATCGCACCGAATAGCTTCAAAATAAGGAAATTTTGCTCAGTGCTTTTTATTAGGACATTTCACATATGAATTTTGTCATCCTCTATTGTTCAAACATATTCATTTTCAAAAATACAATTGGGAAACAGGGCCGTGCCTTATATAGATCCCTCTTGAACATAAATAAAATAGGAGGAAAAATTGACATGTCTCTGGCATAGAAGACCAATAAACGCCAAGATGTGACATAACAGTATAAAAACAGATAGAGTGGCGCCGCCACACGAATTCAAGAGAAACAACAATACAGAACGCCACAGACATGGACAGGGGTTTCGAAGTACGCCTTCTCCCCAGCAAACCAACAAATAGTGTAGTGAGCTCCTTGGATATCCTGTACTGAAGGCTATGTGACTGCGCCCAGTCTACCTGTTACCTTAATGTAATCGTGGACGGCATCGAAAATTGTTTCGTTTTGCCTGGTTGTGCATGTTTTTCAGCCATATGACAGACTCGAAACTGTAAAGGATGCAAAAGGAGTTACTTTAGTATGTTGTACATTTCTATAAAAGGGACATCCGAGAAAAATATGAAAATTATCCTCTCTACTATTGCCACAGGCATACGTGCGAGATTCTGTCAGGCTTTTCTTGAAAAGATCAAAATCGAGTTTGCTGCACCCCATGCGCAAACGCGCATGGGATATAGCAAACTTCATTTTGCCTCCATAAAATGCTTTACCAAGAAGCATGCACATTTATCCTGGCAAATGGTGACCATGTTTTCATCAGTCCTTGCTGTAGTGTCAACAGAAATTGCGTTAAACACTTTACTCAAACAGGGTAGCTTTCTCATCACATGACTAAATTTGTTTGTTTTATGACCTACGATATTTACTAATGAAATCTTTCTTTCCGTCCGGCATGACTTTTTACTCAGATTGTTTTTATGGGAAGAGCCTTACTTTGCTACTGTCTCTTTTTTTTTTTTTTTTTGGGGGGGGGGCTCTCTTGTGCCATATAGCTTTTTCAATTTCAATTTCAATATACACGGTAACAGGTTTTTTGTAAGCGCACAGACAAACTTTCTTTTGCACATTTTTCTTCTTGCTCGAGTTTGTATTTGCTTCTATGTTGAAATTTGACTTGATATGCTAGGATGTTATTAGTTTTATTTGGTCGTTGTAAAAGTTTGTTGCTGTATGATTTCGTTGAATGTTTTATGTACATTCTGTTTCCCCCAATAACATTGATTCAATAGTAAATCATCATCATCATCATCATCATCATCATCATCATCATCATCATCATCATCATCATCATCATCATCATCATCATCGTCGTCGTTGTCGTCGTCGTCGTCGTCGTCATCATCATCATCATCATCATCATCATCAACCGATTGGGAAAATTTGAATTAAAAATTATAAGTAGAAAAAAACAAAGCAAAAACAGATCATATATGGGAAGCGGGAAGCAGGACATACACTCTGAACACTAGTTTTTTTTTTAACTGAAGATGAAGGTCATGTGGTCATTGAAAATATAGGATTCATAACTTAAAAAATCTTGTGAGTGCTCTGTATCCTCATATCTGTGAGTTAGGCCCATATAACACTTAAGACTTATGAGGTGTATAAAAATCTACATCGACTGGGCCTAGATGGCGCCACTTACGGCATTATGTAAAATATGGGTCAAAATGCAATAATCTTGTGACCTGTCTACCATCCTTAATTTTTAATGGACCTTCATTAAATTTATAGAAGAATTGTGGCGGAGTTTAACATCCCATTTGTATATGACGCTAGTGACGCCCCTATAATTGGTTTGAATTCTGTTAATTAAAATGTCTCAAAAGATATACATTTCCATATTATATATATATATATATAAACGTTAAACATATGAAATGTATAGGGTCTATAGATGACGTCCTATGTTAACATGTTTAATAATTATAGTGCCAACTATGCCCAATACCTATTTTGCTTAAGTCATGATGCTTAAAAGAGGTGATTTCGTAATGGCTGGGGGCAGCTTGGACGTCAATTGTAAAGAGAATTCAGCCTGCTGATCATAGTTGCACATGAGTACATTGTACGTAACACTCTACTTAATATAATGTGTGTGTGTGTGTGTGTGTGTGTGTGTGTGTGTGTGTGTGTGTGAGTGTGTGTTCTTTTTAAGGCAAATCCTAAAAATTATTCTTCTGTGAAACTGCTCACCCGATTGCTTTGATATTACCCAGCAACACGCCTGGGGGCACTTGGGGGAAGGACTCACTCATTGTTGTCTTGGTACATACAACAATATTCACCACAGGAGTTGCACAAATATGCTATGGTTGGGTCATTCTACAAGGAATACCCCCTTCATGTCCTTGCATCTTATACCGTTTGTTTGACGACGCAAATCTAACAAATATTGCCTATGTTGATAGCTGATAAATAATTCTGTTTTTAAGGTCATAACCTTCTCAGTTAATACCTGAATTTTGAGCTATTGTGACAAATACGTTGGAGATGTCATTGGTTTTACCGGTCCCAAACACACTTTGCCATTTTCTCCTTCATTTTAAAAATTTTAATTTGAACTTATGGTCATGAATAACAATAAAAAATCATACAAAGGGATCTTAATTTTCCGAATGTAACAAAACCATATGTCAAGAAACAATATTCTACAGTCGCTAAACAATTATATGGTTTGCCCTGGGCTATGCGTCATTGGTGTTACATCGAGCCTTTGGTGACAGTCCTGAGGTAATGAATACTCCCTGGATAACTTTCCTGTCACTAGATGTCACTGCAAGGAAGGTTTTTCAAAAGGCAGCAGGGTCAATTCGATCATGTAAGTAGCATTTGTACATTCTTGTTCCGAAGGTGAATGAATGAAAGAGTGGGTTTATTGGTTGTCATTGGTGTTAGGGCTCTGGAAATGTGGGGAAATTATATTTATAAGAATTGATTAAGATGGTGTGATGCAGATATTGGTCTCCCTGCACATGGGCACCATGACACTTTGGCTGTCTGCTAAAACAGGGAACATGTGCTATTTTGATGTGCGTACGTCATTGGTGTTACTGTCATTGGTGTTACCAATCATTGAGTAGCCCCAGTGACCTTTAGTAACACCAATGACACAAGTTACATACTCAGCTCAATACTTGCAAGGAAAATTGTTTCGGGATGAAAATGAACATTGATTAATACCTGTATGGTTATTGGGTACCATACAGTGGTGCCATGCCATCGTCTACATGGTAAGATGTTATTCATAACACTATGTATATTTACGTCAGACTAAGCCTGGCTGTCAGGTTGGTGTCGGCTGCATCAAGGTAAATCCACAGGACTTGATATCAAATTAGAAATAAAGCAAAATTTATTCATGGGTAAACCCGAAATTCAGTCTACTGAATTGAAATTAAATGTTTAATGCACTAGTAATATAAATAAGTAGTCCTGAAATGTTATGGGGACCTTAAAATTCCAATGGTGATATCTAGGGTAATATTTTTTCCTTCCTTTCCGAAAGTAATGGTGAAGTAAAAGCCTGAATATTTGCGGAAAAAATTGAATACATTAAATATAAAAGTGTAAACAATATACTGTAAAGTACAAAATGACTATAGAATGTATGTGTCAATTTCTGCAAAGTGTAGATGGCTTTGACGTTCGCTGCAAATTGTACAATATGTACAGCAAATCATCAAATTGCAATATATGAAATGGCCTTTTAGTTAGTTACAGTTTGATTTCAATGGATTACGATGCCTGAGTTTTAAGTGCCACAACTTAGCCTATTCTGAGCCCAAGCATTGTGGTACTCTGTCAAAACTAAAGCAGAAGATTGAATTTTTAAGTACCACAAATTAGCCTACTTGGAGCCTAAGCAGGTTGGTTAAACTGTCACAGCTGAAGTGGTATGGCCCCACAGACTGCTTACATGTTTTTTTTTTTTTTTTTGGCGAGGGGTTTAGTTTTTGTTTTTGTTTGTTTTTTTTGGTTTTTTGTTTTGTTTTGTTTTTATTTAAATTAGATAAAACACAAATCATATGAAGCCAAAATTTATAATGCGAGACCTACTTCTCTGACAGACTGTCGTTAACTCCTTGAAAAACCTTATTTTTACAGCAAAATTAGTGAACGAAGGAAGCTAAGCAATGCTGAAAACCAAAGGTTTTACAGATTACGAAGAGATCCAGACCCTGAGAGATGTGTTGCGTACCTCGAAAAAAGAAAGAAAGAATATAGGAGTGACTGTGCTCATGGGAAAAGGAAACATGTTAAAGATATACGATCTCATGACCAGAGAAAGCTGTGCATCATGGATGAGGTCTAAGTGTTTTTTTTTTTTGGCGGGGGGGTGTCAAAAAATAATGTTTTGCTAGGATTCAAGTTGTATGTACACTTCGAGTATGCTATACCCAGACGTGATCTGTTGTCGGCAAATATCGCAATACATATAGAAATACTATGTTGAATCCATAGGTATGTGTGTACACAGCCACAAGATGCAGATACACATACAGATGAATCTGGCCACCGTGCATCAGAGCTGTGTTCTTCATTGTGCCAGGCAGTGATCATTTTCGCTCTGGTTAACAAAAATATTACTTAAACACTTTGCGTCAGAGACGTCTTCGAACTAAATTTTTGTCAGGTGTGGGGAGTTAGTGTTAAAATACAAATCCCACTTCACTCAGGGAATGTTATACTTACAAGCTAGTTATTTTAACTTGAAGCTGACTCAGCGTCGGAGACATTTGCACCTGTACTGAAGCTCAATGGACCTAATGAATATTTTGAATTTAATGTACTTTCTTAAGTTTTTCATCATTTATTCAGTTTATTACAGTGAAAAGGTTTACACTGTTTCATCTGGGAAACATTCTTGTCGTTGGTGTTACTGTGATGTCATTGGTGTTACCAACTCTAATTTGATTCCATTTTTCTCAAAAGCTATTATTTGCAAGTGACAATATTCCATTCAAAAGGACAGAGTCGCCATCTATCTTTTCTCGTGTTTTTACCATCTGGATTATCAAGAATTATGATTGAGTGCACTTTATGGGTTTAGCATTTCAAATTATTAAGATTTTTACCATGGAACTAAAATTACGAGAGTTCACCAGGCTATTTTTTCAAAACTTAATTAAAGGACACCTAAACTATAGTTACATGGAGTTTGATAAAAGAAAAAAAAATATGGTAATACATGGGGCATGGACTAATTTATCCCATAACACCAATGAAATTTTAGGGGTAGAATCTATGATTCAGGCTATTTTTTTTTTTTATAAAAGAACCAGTTTTTGTCTCGTCTGGTGATTTTTCAAAGCTCATGAGAGTATGTTGTTAGATCGATAATTATACATGATACTTAAAATTAATTTTGCTACAATGGTTAATTCAAACTAGGACAGTGTTTGTAGAATTACATGTGGAGCAAAGTGCCATCTGGTGGAGAAAAATGATTTTAAATGTACAGAAGCTTAATATGGTGACAAGCCACTTACAAAACTTTGAAGTGAACAGGCACAGTATAGCCACTATGCCTGCAGAACATTAGGCCCATGGGCCCCTTGCTTTTCAACTCCAAGTCAGATGATAGTAATCAACATATGTAATCAATTGTGTGAACGAGATTTACACAAGAACTTGCTGCACTTCTAATCACAGCCTCTGTACACTGTCATATTTGCAACACCAATATTCTCACCCTTGCTCACCCATGGTAGTGTCACATGGTGTCCAAATCCAGGCTTATAATGGTAAAACTTCCAGACTTTTCTTTCTTTCTTTTTTTTAATACCTTCAACGTACTTAAAGGCGTATATGAACAAACCATTTAAACTTCGCCGTATGTTTGCTGAGTTAGACTTAAGTAGGGTGTTACATGAATTCATTGAGCACTTCATTAAGATATTAAATAAGTGCTACTTTAGTACCAAGATTAATATAATTTTGTCGTAGTGATTTTGTGGGAACACCTCATGTTCTGAGGCAGTACATGTAATCTTGGAAAGCAGAAATGTATAAATTGTGTGTTGTCATAACCATTTATACAACTAATTTTGCTATCACGTTTTGAAATTCTGTCAACATTGTACCACCTAAAATTCACTTGGCAGACAATCACTTTCAAGACATAACTTATTATTAAGCTACCTTATTTCAATTCCATACAGATATTTTGGCACAATGGGCTATACCTTAAGTCCATACAAATATATAGTAAAAGCAGAGGGCCAATTTTGTTCTAAGCAGTATATACCACCCACCCCCCATTATATAATGCAAAATTAAGGGTTCCACAACAGATTATGCCAAAGAAAAAGCAAGGGTGAGGCACCAGAAAGAAAATGAGTTAACACAAATAATCAGAAAAATAAACACAGATATGGCAACATCCCCACAAAAACAGGATTGATTTAGTACAGACAGAACTGAATAAAATATATAGCAGACAAACGCAGGTTGCTAGGATAAGATCATATGCCAGATGGTGTGAACAAGGGAAAAAGTACAAAATACTCCCTATCTCTGGAAAACAAAATCATAAACGTAAATCTATCACAAAATTAGCTAATGCAAATGAGCGGGAAATTGATGAAAATGCATATTCTTCCAAATTTGATCCTTCTGAACAAGAACACCCCATCTTTCTTGATTTGTTCGATAATCCATTTATTCAAAGGTTTTCAGATGAAGAAAAAAAGTAAATGGAATGAACAAATGTTAATGCCTTAAAACACCTTCAAAACAATAATATATATGTATGTATATATATTATATTATATTATATTATATTATATTATATTATATTATATTATATTATATTATATTATATTATATTATATTATATTATATTATATTATATTATATTATATTATATTATATTATATTATATTATATTATATTATATTATATTATATTATATTATATCATATTATATTATATTATATTCGGAATGAGCGGGACTCGAACCTGTTACCTTTGGCACCAGTCGCCTAGCTGAAATGGGAAACGCTCATATCTACTCGACCAAATCTCCATTCCTAAAAAGAATGGTTCAATGCAGGTAGTTATGTGCGAGTGCCATATCAACACGGTAATGCAGTATATTTACTGAGTCGGCATTTATTTCCAGAATCGGGGACTTAAATCCACCAGCATTTAAGGAAATGCCGAAAAATGTATATTTTATATTCGGAACGAGCGGGACTCGAACCTGCTACCTTTGGCACCAGTCGCCTAGCTGAAATAGGAAACGCACATATCCACTCGACCAAATCCCCATTCCTAAACAGAATGGTTCCATGGAGGTAGTTATATGCGAGTGCCATATCAACACGGTAATGCAGTATATTTACTGAGTCGGCACTTACATATATATATTTGATAGCCATTGAACATTTACTAATTGATAGCTCCAATTTTGCTGTTGAGAAGGGTCTGTCATCTGTAGATCAGAGACCAGGTGTGACATCTCTAAGCCCCCAAAAAGGCGAACATTTACTCCATTTGAAAAACTGGCGGCCATTATCATTATTCAATGTTGATAAAAAATTATTGTCAAAGTGCTAACATTGAATTTACAAAACATATTTATCCAGGTTGATTAGTAGTGATCAAACTGGTTAGGTTTAAGGAAAGTATATTGGGGAAAATATTAGTAGAATTTAAGATATTATACATTTAACAATATTCAGGGATATACCAGGTCTGTTTTCATCATTAGATTTTGAAAAAGCTGTCGACAATTTGGAGTGGACGTTCTTAAACAAGGTATTACAGTCTTTCACCTTTGGTAAAGGTTTTAGGAAATGAGTTACGATCATGTACACTGATATAAGCAGCTGTGTTATGAATAACGGATTTACATCTTCCGTTTACCACCTACATATAGGTATATGCCAAAAATGAAAAGAAACCTTGACGAATCTGAAAGTATAGGGATAGGTAGGAATGCTGGAAAAAGACCTGACAACATTCCTGCAAAGTGGTGTACAACTGATTTTTCGACTCTTCGTATTAAATTTGCTACAGATGACTATGACATGCCTAATAGAAATTTTGAAGAAAAAAATAAGGGCTATTCTATGGAATTTGTTTCGTGACGGACATGACATTTTGACAACTAAAAATTATTTTCAGACAAACCAAATAACTCTCTTCAACATTTTTGGTATATATTGGTTCCTTCTTGGGTGATTGTTCACCATGAGAACAATCAGAATCCAGTGAATAATACTTTGGGAGAAATATAAATATTAATAACTGTGACGGACATGACACCAGCCAGACATGCCTTTTAAAATTTTATGTTTAAACTAAAAACTCTGCTCTGCTTTTAACATTAACATAATGCAAGTAACTGGTTTTATTATCACGAATAACTCTAGTTTGCAATGACATAAAGTAAAAATTGCCAAACAGTTTGAATTTTTCAAAAAATACAAGGTATTATCCAAAACGTACCATGACAGACATGACGTGACGGACATGACAAATGTCGCAATAGAGACTGTGCTGAAGAAATGGATAAAGAAATCCATTGAATGTTTCATCTAGCATTTCTGAGTGCAATGTAACTTCACTCAAAGAGCCCAGCTACACAAAAACAGTGTACATTTAGAAGACCCTCTGTGATCCACAAAGATAATGTATTTCAAAATCTTTTCCAAAGTTATAGACTATTGATTCTATTCAGCGGGTAAATCAAACTATACAAGCACAGATGAAATATAAAATACTATTTGTTTGGTTTTTCTCGTCAAAATCACACTCTTTGTACATGAAGATTCTACTTATTACACAATTGTTCTCTTTGAATGTGAATGAATGAAAATTTCATGTTGTAAAGTTAAAATAGTTTATTTATCTTATTCACAAAGTACGTGCAAGTCATCTTGAAGTGGTATGTGACATGTAGCGTCTGTGATATGAAAAATCCTAGATTCAAAACTAAATATAATATATAATCAGATTTGTGATGCAAAAGTCCAAAGTATCTAGATAATCTACATATCAAGAAGAAACTTGTGGTAACCTGCAACTGTTCACTGTTTAAAAGAGTAAAAGTGTTAATCTGGCAAATATTCCAATTAAATATTTAGTAAATCATGATAATGATGTAGGCAGTGTCAGTCTTTCACAATACACATTACAATCAATAGTTGCTTGATTCAAACAAATAACTATTTTGTTACTGGTAGTGGATTTTTAAATGTGAATTTTTATCTGTGGTCCACAGGGGGAGTGTTCAAAATTTCAATAGCTTGAGTTTTAAGGACCCACGACTTGTCCACCTTTACTGGGAATGAAAACATTGTTTTTCTTTCATCTGATGCACATAAAAAGTTATCTTCAATCTCATCATCATCTAGGTCAGACACCTTCCCCAGTAATATGTTTTTGCACTACTGACGGGGTCCCTCGATTTAAAATGTCACTAAGACAAATGTGCCTGTAGCAATACTTTGCTGTTGATTAACTTGATCAGCACTGGTTGTCATGGACTGGGCTGCACACTTGTTCAATTGACCCAGCTGGGTTCTGCTTGTCACTGTTATTAGATATGTCCAGTACTATGTGATGAACTAGCTCCTGGTCAGGATTTATGACTAGCAAAAGCATAAAAATGTTAATGATTTTGTGTTAATGGTTACCTAGTCAGAATGGATTTCTTATTTTTAGCTTATCTTATGGTCTTCCGTCCGTCGTCCGTCAACGATTTATTTTTTCGACTTTTCAAAAAGCGAGATCCACTTCAAACTTGTAGGGGATGTGCTTTGGGTGAATTTCTATCAAGTTTTCTTTTCAAATGGTCACGGTCCAGTGATTTTGGGCTTTTTTATTAATTAGTTTTGGTTCATTTTTTGGCAAAATCTTCTTCTCGGAAACCGCTTGGTCAATAGCCTTGAAATTACACAGGCAACCTTCTTTAGACCCGTAAACCTTAAGTTGTCCTTCCTGGTGGAAGGGTCAAACAAATTTATTCACTAGGTGGGTGCTGCGGAATTTTTTTCCCCAATTCGGGTACTTGTCGGTGAATGCACCTTTCTAGTTGATTAATATGCAAGTCAATGGGCATTCTAATGCTAATTCACATTTTTCTTGTCCAAAAAAACTTGTTCTCCAAAACCGTCTTCCAGATTTAATTCAAACTTGGTGGCAATTTAACTTGAATGGGTCTTTACCAAGTGTGTTTTATTGTTCACACTCCAGTTATATTTATATTTTTTTATGACTTTTTTTTTGGGGGGGGGGGCGACTGTGTTTGGCAACTCTTAAAAAATCGAAGGGCATTTGTACACGTCAGCTGAGCACAGGACTGTCATAGTTTTTTTTTTTTGCCTTTTTTTTTTTTTTTTTTTTTTTTTTTTTTGACATAGTCATGATAGTGTATTTGTTCTTTTTAGGTACGGGACAAAACCAGTCTGTTACTGTCAATGAGCATGCGGAGACAGTGCTGCCATGTAACCATGGATTGAATGTGTCAGGGATTTCTTACATGTTCATACGTTGGCTTAGGGGATCATCTTTAAGTCCAATTGCAGAATACAGACACCATACTCACAGGATAAAAATAGGCAAAGACTGGATTGGAAGAGTGAATTTCTCAAGGCCCTTTACCGGTGGCGAGGTCAAGTTCAGGAACATCACTCTGCAAGATGACGTATTCTATAAATGTGAACTTAGGACTGCAACAGTGCGTCGTTCCTGGACCATTAATGTGACTGTACTTGGTAAGTGAAATGCTCAATTTGGCTCAGTTTATCACTTTCCTGCATATATTTGAAATGTCTTTGAACTTGGTTAATAGCAATTTTTATCTTAGCTGACTTGTCAGTCCGCTGAAGTTGTGGTATGGGTCTCCATGCATTCTCAACTGTCATCAACAATTAACATTTATCGACTTCTCAAAAATTGTACGCCAGATTCCCTTCAGACTTGATGGCGATGTATATTGAGTGGGTACACTAGTGAAACTTTATGGCGACAGTCAGCGGCGGCCGGCAGCATTCATTGGTGGCTGCTCTATGCCGCAGTCTACCGCCGAAGATAAGTTGCGGCCCTTAGGATCAGCAGCACATGGCGACAGGCACTTCGTGATTACATTTCTCGCGCTCTGTGCCACAAGTCTTTGAGTGCTGCGTACTTTTGCATGTAAAATAAAAACAAAATGGTCGATCCTAAGCTGGGCAAGTTATAATAACTAAAAAGTCCTACATCAAGTGTTTCCATGCACAGTAAAACATTTCTATACCGAACACCCTTGGGATCGGAAAAAAGGTGTTCGGTATAGTGACATGTTCAGTATAGGGAGGTTTGCTTAAATAGGAAGCATGTATTTGGGACCGAGAAATGGTGTTCAGTATAGAGAGGTGATCGCTATACGGATGTGTTAAGTTAGAGAGGTTTTACTTTATATACCAGCTCTGTACCCGACTACATGCATGATGTATCTTAGCCCAGTATTAGCTGATGCATTGATGCATGATATTTTAGAAAGCTAAAATGGTTTTATTTATTTTGTGGACAGTGCATGTACAGACTGGTGCATATATGTATATATATATATATATATATATATATATATATATAGAGAGAGAGAGAGAGAGAGAGAGAGAGAGAGAGAGAGAGATCATTTGCAATTGCAGCATAGTTTGCCTATCTTTTCAGTCCTATATACGTATACATCAATTTAACTTACACATGCATATGCATATAAGAACATATACATATGTCACACATGTGCATATGATTATGTGTGTGCAAGCATATATATGCTTGCACACACAATCATATGCACAAATGTATATGTTTTTTGCAATAAATGCCATCATAGAATTACCTTGAAACACCTACCCCCACCACCAAAATATAAATAGATAAATGAAATAATGAATGAATGAATTAATTAATAAATAAAGAAAATGTTTTACTTTTTTTTCCAGTGCCGTGACATGCACATCAAAAGAAAAAGTATAGTTCAAAAGTTGTTATTTGCTAAAAAATTGTGAAGGTATATGCTTTTTTTAGAAAGAATAGTTAGGGTCCAGCCAAAAATGTCAACATTCTCACATTAGTACACAGGGTACGCTTTTTGGGGGAGGGGGCTAAGGGCCAGTGTACGTTTTTTTTTAAACAAATGTACATGAAAATGTTGATTTTTTTTAGCTTACCAACAAATGTTTCAAACTTAAATATTTATGGTAATATTTGCATAAGAAGCTTAATGAGCATTAGATGCACAGGTTTTAGGGTGTCAACATGTGGCCAAACAATTTAGCTTGCGTTGCGGTTTGAAAAATCAAACATTTTTCAAGTGCTAATTTGAAAGGGGGTCCAATGAAATAATACACTATGTACTAGTGTGAAAATGCTGATAATTTTAGATGCCCCTTATGTCACTGAGCAAATACAGACATTCTGTTTTCCTGGTGTTCTTTCCTGTCGTTTTCTTTCCTTTGTGCTTGAATTAATATATATATATATATATATATCTTGGTGCAACGTGAAAGACTTAAAAAAAATGCAGGATTGTTCAAACTTTTCTCATTTATTCTTGGGCCAAAATATTCGTAGCATGCAAACTTGAGTGAGATATCTTGCACACTTTTTGAGGGGGGGGGGAGAGGCTATTTTAAGTAATGCCCATCTACTTACACGGTATAGTGTAATAAGTGTGGATGAAAACTGTACAAAACCAGACTACCCTCATCACATAATTTATATTTTGTGAATTTATTTGTCGCTTGTGTTAAAATAAGAGTTTCTTACAAATTGGAAATAAACTAGAACCAGTGTTATATTTTTTGCATAGCTTGTGTTATCAATGGCTCTGCAAAGGAGCTACCATCATGGCCTTTGAAAGGTTGTATAGTTCCCTCCTATAGAATCATTGATTGATGTCTGGTGTAACGTGTAGCATCGATTAGTGTCAATCAGTTATTTACAAGAAAAATTAAAGATTTTCAACCTGCACAGTAGGGTGTGTATTTGCTATTGTGTGAACAGTTTTTTCCCACGTGAATATTTTTTCCCTCTTTTTGCACAAGAACATTGTTCCTGAGCTCCGGACGTTTGCGTGAACTTGCCAAGATTAAGCATTTTGTGCAAAGCATTTTCACCCAATTACGTTATGGGGTTTCGAATCAGGACAAGTCTTTTTCAGTTGAAAAGGGGCAAGGTTTTATTTGACTTTTATCGAAGCTTTCGACTACATTCATCATTTGGTATTATAAAATTGACAAACTCGTTTACATCCCATTTCGTTTTCTCAGTTCAGAATATTCAAAATCTTCTCATGGAGTAACCATAACACATATCAGCTTCACTTTCTTCACACCAGTCAGCCAGCACCAGTCGTTGACCTACCACCTGGGAAGTACTGAGTGAAAAGATCCTCATTCTTTGAGCTTCTGCTATCTAGATGTTGACCTACCACCTGGGACGCACAGAGTGAAAAGGTCATCATGCGTGAGCTCCTGCAATCCTCATGTTGCAAGAATTTGTGCATTTCGATTCTTTAATTCAGCAGGTCATATTTCAGCTTCACGCTCCACATTAGAAAGTACGTAATTGAAAACAATCAGGCCTAGAAAAATATGCTGTGTTTCCGGTTGTGCGACTGACCCTGCGAAAAAGGTGGCAACCGTATTTTTTTCTGATTGAAAAAAAAAAGTTTTCATCCTGTTGAAATGACTGCACCCTGGTTCTGCGAGTCCCTGATTTCTGCCCCAAATTGACCAATCAGAGCATTTTTTTCTGGGAGACTGGCAGAGACATGTGTTCGACTTCACCTGTCAAAATGTATGGGGCATGTGGAGATGTGAGTTCTTCTGTTTGCACGGAGGATGAATCTGATGTTTGTTGGATAGAAGGCAAATATCGTAGCACTGTCCGCAATGAATAATATAATCTGTCATATTCTGGAGAACAATAGATATGAGCTGCACTTGTGTTCTTGTGTCTGTGTGCGGCATTCAAGTCAAACTTGCTGCATGTTTGTCCATACTTTTACTAGAATGTGTAAGGTGCCTTGATATATTATCAGTTCGGATTTATTTAGAGATAATGTAAGTAATATATTGTTATGTAAAAATGAAACCGTTTTGGGACCATTAGAATATTCAAAGGATCACAATTTCATCACAGGCCAAATGGGCCCCAAAGTACACGCTGCAAAGTTGATCAGTATTGCAGGGCTGATCAATATTGTTGCCTGCCATGGGGCGTCCTTTTGGATGTAGCATACTAAATCACTTTAATGGAGTCAAGATAAAAAGTACCTATATATATTAGAATAATTGGGGTCACACACAATAGATTGTGAAATTCAGGGTTGAATCACAGTGCTGCGGGCTTTAAATATCTTAATGAATTTGCGACAAAATTGTCATATTTCTTCATTTACTCTGGCAGACTGCCATATTGACATGGGCTTCTGGTTTTTTTTTTTGTTTTGTTTTTTTGTTTTTGTTTGTTTTTTTTTTTTTTTTCAGGAAAATCTTAAAAAGTCATTGGTGTTTTAGTCTGCAGACCCAACAAATCTTCTTCAAAACCACTAATTAGATTCACTTCAAACTTTGTGGAAACGTACCTCCTTTTTTTAATAAACTTAACTCTTTCTCTGATAAAAGTTGTAGTCTTTTATAATTTTTAGGATTGTTTTAAATGTTGACCTTTTGAACTTGTTGGAGCCATAAATTAGATGTATACTATGCTTAGCTGATTTACAGATGACTTAGTATGGCATACTACATTCAATTAATTCTAAATTATCACCTTAATAAATTATTCATCAGATGACTTGTGGGATTTAATGGTTTTTTGAACATTTAAATTTTCTTTCAAACAATACTTCTGTAAACCATAGTTGAAATTTGACCACTATGCTTACAATTTTTTGCAATTGTAATGCAATATGACTACTGTTCTTGCCATATTTGACTGCTGTTTTGCGTTTTGAGCCCTAGTGTTGCTTGTTTCCGACTGATGTCTAACATTTGAACCAATGTACCTGCAAATTCTGACACTGTACTAAATTTTGACCACTATATGAGCACATTCATAACCTTGCCTGTGGAAATCCCCTAGTTTATCTCCTTCACAACAAAATCATGCCTTTAGCTGAACATACCAAGGAATATTGCCCTTGGTCGGAATTGACTTCGATTTGTTTTATTAGGACTACGGTTTGGATATGGTTGTGATACAGTGTAATTTGCATTGGGTGGGTCTCTACCAAGTTTGTTCAAAATGTAATGCTCCACTGATTTTTGGATTTGTTTTCGTTTGGGGACAAGAATATAGATAAATGGCAAGATAAATTACTTTTGAATGCAAATTAAATCATGAACATTTACAACAAAACGGCTCAGTGTTATCCCCAAGCATGATTTTGGAATATATTTTAATATTGTAACTGTTTATTCTGTAAATCATATTTCATCAAGAAAAAAATAATTGCACAATAACGTTACTAAAATAATTAAATTGAGTAACCACTGCTTGGAAAATATGGTTTCATCTTATGAGTCTTCTGATATGATTTATTTGATATCCTGCATCAAATGTAAATCACAATATATGGGCCTAGCAACTCAATCAGCTACTTAGTGGGACCAGGCATAGCGTCACCTACCATAGGGTGTTCTAAGTGCACAGTAGCATACATACATACAAGAGTCTCACTATTAGATCCTTGGTTTTCATTTCCAATTCCTAATATTTCTCGAGATTATTGTTTTAATTTGTTTTTTTGCTGTGGAAAGAGGTAGGGATAGAGGCTCATACAGACTATGTATTTGTGTTGGAATTGAAGATATTGACTTAGAATATACTTAAATCCAATATTCAACATCCTGCCCCATATTTGGGGTATTTAACTTAATACTCCAATACTTGCTTTAGAGGAATGTTCAAATGATCAAACCGTTGGTTTTTCCTACCAGCATTAACAAATTTGAAACATGAAAATGTTGAGTTGTATCTATAAAGCTAATTACCCACTGTTACATCTAAATGTCAGTTACTCTCATTGCATCACAGTCTTGTAGATATGCACTTAAGTTATCAGCACCACTCGATTGGGAGAGCAAATTAAGATAGGTTTGTTTCCATCAATCACTAATATCATGTTAAATGTCAACTCAATGTTTCTCATTGTTATTTCAGATTTCATGCAATGTAAGTGTATGTGGTGACATAACTAGACATCACTGACCAGAACACTGGGACAGAGCATGTCGTACACCCCGCACTTAATATTTCTGAACTGGTTTTGACACACGTCTGTAGCGTGTGACTGTAACTTTAGAAGAATCCTTTTCACTGTCATGACATTGATTGGTCACACACGAGCTACCTGATGCATGACAGGTAATTTCAAGGTCGTGTAAACTTTGAATTGAACAGAGAATGTCCCCCTTTATAGTTTTAAGCTCTACACTACAAACTACGACATCTCTACCAGGGAAAATCCTCTTGATTAATACCATGGGCCAGTGAATACGGGGTGTATTATCCTCCCTGATGAGTACTACTGATCCCTCCTGCATAGCACCCGTGGGTCTCAATTTAATTAGAGTGCGGGGGGGGGGCAAATCAATATGCAGTCACTAAGAGCTTACTGAGTGCATAGTCCAGTCCTACCACAGAAAATGGAGGGGGCTGATAAACACATTGTGCAGGCAATTGGGCATCGATCTGACTACTAGATCGTGCATCAACCTTTTAGCAGAACACACTCTCTTTTCACTGTCTTCGCCAGTCTTCTCAAATCAAATATCCAATATGCACCCCTAAGAGAGGATATCACCGTGCCCACACTTGCATGTTTCAATATGCCATGCTGCAACCTAATCAACAGCCTAGCCATATGGCCCTTAGGCAAAATAATGGGGTGCTATGCTTCATATGACAATTCTACCTGTTGTACACCACCATTGATTCTGAACAGCCCCTGCTGCCATAAGAAGGGATCTAATCTAGCCAAGGGACTATTCTTATGTACAAGTGGGCCCTTCTGCAAGGCCTCTATCTCTCTGGAATATTCAACCTGCTGAACAAGCCTATACAATTGGATCTTACCTGCAGAGACCTCTTGATAGGAGAGATCCCCTTTTACGATGGGCTGACCTATATACCTTAAAGTTGCCAATGAACCGTAGGCACCAACGTACATCTCTAAAGGCCTTGGTCAATTTAACCGATCTTGTAATCTCAAACATATCATTAGGCCCAAAGCCAGCAGTAACCATGATCACATCCTCAGCCTTCTCTTTGTGTGGGAACTTTTCTACTTCTACATCATTTTGGAATTTCTATACTGACCAGCCAACCAAATAGGACCCTCATGCCACAACTTGGAGCTGACCAAGAACTCTGCTAAATGCCGCCTCGTAAGCAAGTCGGTGGGGTTTTCCCTGCCAGGGCAATGTGACCACAAGAATGGGTCAGTAAGCTTTTGGATCTCCTGGACCCGGTTTGCCACAAATGGCTTTCATTGACTGGGATCACATTTAATCCAGGCAAGAGTCACTGTAGAGTCACTCCAGCAGTTATGTGTCATTATAGGCATCTTCACTGCTCTACTTACAAAATAAACTAACCTAGCACACACCAAAGCTCCAAGGAGTTCAAGTCTGGGAAGTGTGACCATCTTTAAAGGAGCTGCTTTATTCCTGAGGTCACTAGGAAACTTCAAAGGAACTGCCCTTGCGGGGTAAAATATACTACCATAAGCCCTTTGCGAGGAGTCCCCAAACACATTTAGCTCCAATACTTCGGTTTTGGACCAGCCGAAGGCACTATGGCAAAGTGGAATTTTCCACCTATGTAAGGTATTAAATCCATGAACCCAGCTCAAGAACTTCTCCTGGAAGGTTCAGGCACTGGAACATCCCAGTGAAGACCTAGTTGCCATATTTTTTTAATAAGGATCTTTGCAACCATAGCGGATGGGGTTATAAAACCCAGTGGATCGTATAAACGAGCTATGAATCTAAACGTTACTCGTTTTGTAACAACTAGTTTCTGGTCCCTCAAATAAAAAAAAAGTCTGACTCTACCAGCCATTTCAAACCTAGAATTTTGACAGATTCCGATTCAAACCTGTTGAGCTCCTATTTCCTGAAACAGCATGTTGGCTATATCTTGGCTGTCGGAACTACACTTAGTAAGAGGGAAACTAGCATCACCAAGAAAGTCTTGTACCTCCTGATGAAGCTCACAAACTTCTGGATTGGTGTCAGGGCCTGTCAATATACCATCCACATACAAGTTTTCAGAGAGTTCTGTGATGGTTCTCATATTGTGGTGACGGATAGTGGCATTGAGGAGGAAGGAACTACTTTCATTCCCGAAGGGAACCCTCAAGAACGTCATGGTCCTAACAGCCCCATACACATCCCACAGGAACTATGGACACATTGATCCTGTTCACAAACCTTAATTTGGAGGAATGCCTTAGCAATATATGCAGTAAGCGCCACCTTCCATCTTCTGAAGTGAACAACGATCTCTACCTGACTAGAAATAAGAGACTGAGCAGTCTCTGAACAGTTGTTCAATGATACACCATTATACCCCGCTGCAAACCCATCAAAGACTGGGCGAACCTTGGTTGTTGTACTACTTTCACGAATGACAGGGCAATGGGGTAGATAATACACAAGACCCTGAATTGATTTCTCTGCAGGAGGCACCTTTTGAATAATGCCACTTTCTTCCATTTCAGACAATGCCTTATTGTACCTGCACTCTAAGTCTGGCTCTAGAGCAAGGGTGCGCTGCAAACTATTCAGTCTTTGCTGTGCTAATTTATCATTGTCAAGCAGCTTGGCTGGCTTCATGCCTGTCTCCTACCGAAGGCTATCTTCATACCCCCCCCCCCACACACACACACACACACTGAACTGAACTGAACTGTCTCATTGAACTTAGATAGGACCGGGTCCTCTTGAACTACATGCATATCCAAAGAATTTTCTGAACTGATACCAACGGAATCAAGTTCCCCAATTTTTTTCCAGTGTGGAATCTGGGAGGTGAGTGAGATACAACAGCTGATGTGAGAATGAGAGCAACGCAGTTCTAGCATTTGTTTGCCAGGCTCCCGACAATACCCATCCAAATACTATTTCCTGTGCTGATGGACCCTTGCATGCCTCCTTCAACTGGGGACATCAATATTATATAGTCCAGAGTTCAAGATCCAGATTTATTCTTCTTATTTGCAACTGCTCGCTGTTGAGCTGATGGTCTTACAACTTCTTGCAGCTTGCGCTTGATGTCCCCATTTGTGGTGTAAGGGTATGTTGCTTGCACCACGTCTGGAAAACGGAAAACAAATTTGCAAGCACACAGGAAAATAAAATGTTCAAAGTCAAAAAAGTTGGTTTGAATATTTTTCTAAGGGTTCCTGCCTTTATCCCACTACACACGTAATGGTTTATGATTTTTGAAAGTACCTTGTGTATATGGGTTTTGATTGACATTTTAAATGCATTTTACTGCTCCAGTACTTATATAAAATAAATTGACTTTTTATGGATGTGCAGACTTTTCCATGCTTCAGCATTTTACATGTTTAAAGGTCTTACAGTAGCCTGACTAACGCAAATATGCAATGACCTAGGTCCTGTACACAAAATTATTTTTTGAACAAATACATGAAGCTTACATTTTCAAACTAAAAACGCTTCATTTGCAAGATATTCTTTTTATATGCTTCTATACGGAAAATCGCAGGCCCAGATTACTACATATCATAAATATCTTTGTGTAAACAATCATACAAAAAAGTGAGAAATAGTAAATTAATTTATAGCAATAAAAAATGCATTGAAACATCTTTATTATCGTATTTCCATTTATACCAAATGGGGGTATATTACCCTTTCATAACCTGAAAAATGCTCTGAAAAAAATTAAAACGGTCACAAGTCTTGTTCATTTACATGTAAAACTGGTGAAAATCTCGTCTTCTCCCCAGAGTTCCTCTTCTTCTGACCCCCTGAAAAAATCCTTATGTTAACACTGCGTCACTTGTAAATTCCACAAGGTCCGCAATGACATTTAAACCCTGGCAATTGGCAACTTTACCTGGCTAGAAGTAAAGTCTGGACAATAATCTGATGTCATATTTTCACAATAAAGACCAAATTGGAGGAAATGGGTATAAGCCAGGAAAAATTCAAGCAGAGAATTACATGTTTTACTGGAAAAGCAAGACCATGAAGCTGAATCTATAACCAGCTGGTATGTATCTGTTACAGTTCATAACCTTCATTCAAATAGAGCTTTACTTACCAAATATGATATCCAATTTGGATTGATCGTCCAAACAACTTCTGATGTGGAACCCTCTTTTGCTTCCCTTCATCAGGGGAATGCGGAAGGCGAGTCCCCTATGGTGATTGCAGATTCCGTGCATCTGTCCGTGCAATCCGATCGTTTCTGCATGATAACTTTAAATAAATGGACCTAAGCCTTTCATATTGCACATGTTTATTGTCCTCTCCAAGGGCTAGGTCAAGTTTAATGTTGGTTGACCTTGATCCAATTTCCCAAGACACATAGCCATATTAGTGAATTTGGTGTCTGCATGATAACTTGAGAAGCTTCTGAGGTACGACTTTGATATTTCACAAGATTATAGCCCCTTGTAAGGGCTAAGTCACGTTTGAAGATGGGTGAGCCTAACCCAATTTTGAAGGGTGGGCACAGAGCCACATTAGTCAAAATGGTGTCAGCGGGATTTCTGCATAATAGCTCGAGAGGTTTTTGAGCCAGGGCTTTGAGGTTGCATATCAGCATAGCTGTTTATCACACTTAGCCAAAATTCAAACATGAGTGACCTTGACCCAATTTCCAATGTCATACAGCCCCTTTTTATGAAATTCAGTATCGGCACAATATATTATAAACTGTTTTATTTATGGGTTTTTATTTTTTACATGATTTTAATCCTCTATTGCACCAAGGTCAAGTTTGAACATGAGGGACTTTGACCCATTTCTTAAGGTCACAAAGCCACTTGTGTAAAATTCAGCGTCACCACAGTTTTTTTTTTTTTTTTTTTTTTTTTTTTTGCTTTTGGATACTGGATTTTCAGTGATTTTCCTTCTACTGAGGCCACCCCAAATGCACTGGAAGTGTAATCTTATTAGAGGGGTAAACTTCTAGCATGTAGCAAAAGTTGATGGCCTAAAATGTACCGTGTTTGAATTAGGCCGTCCCGTCAGTCGTGTAGGCAGCACTTTTACATCACGTTTGTTGTAGAATTCCCGATAAAAATGTACCTTTGTGTTCCGGTGCTATTCCACTGAAATGCCAGTGGGATTTTCAGTGGAATGCCAGTGGAATAATGCTGGGTTTCCACTGGAATAAAACAGTGACATTTCACTGGAAATACGGTGGATTTCCAATGAAATTCAATAAAATTCCACTGAAATAGTTTTGAATTTTTCAATTGGAATACCAGAATACCAGAAGCATTCCACTGGAATACCAATGACACTTCACTGGAGTACCAATGGCAGTCCACTGCAATACAAATGGCAATCCACTGCAATACAAATGGCATTTTACTAGAATACTAGTGACATTCAACTGAAATATCAGTGGTATTCCACTTGAATTAACTTGACATTTCATTGAAATTCAAGTGGAAATGCACTTTGAGCACATTGAATTATTTTAGTGGCAGCTGACCCTTTCTATAAGACAAATGTTAAAGTGAAAATTTGTCTATTGTTTTGATATTCACTGCATGAATTGATTTCTTCCATGATGGAAGGGCAGAATGTTGATGCATGTGAATTTGTGTTTAAATATATATCTTCTAGTTCAGTTCAGCCATTGCATTTATGTTTATCAACACAGCTTTGTATATCTGCTGGACTCTAATTAATTTCATTCAGATCCCCTGTGGTCTGGGTAAAGTAGCTGGTAGGCTGTGCTACATGTGGTCCAGGCTTCTTGGTGTGGCTGACCATGCAAAGGGGTTTTAGAGGCAGTGTATATACATCACAGCCTCACAACATATTGAAGAATCATGTGCTGTGAAAGTTAAATTCTTTGTGATCCCCAACCAAGAAACTGAATGAAATTCATGAGCATGGCAGAAAGTCTGCTTAAATTTGTACTTAGGCCTATTGTTGGTCTCTTGTGCCAATAATGATGCCAAAGTACAAGATTGTAGTCCTTTGTGTTATCACTGCAGTCCATGTGGGTCTGTCTCTTTGTTTGATAATAGTCCCCCCCCCCCAACCCCATTCAATTGTTCTTGTCTGTTGGACAAGTTTCACAATACACTATTTTTTTTTATCTTGCTCTTTTTCATTATGTCCATGTCGATTTTACCAATATATTCAGTTGTGCAATATATATAAACCGTTTGGTGTAATGGTAGTGACCGCGGTAAGTAAGAGTGCAAACCTCTGGGTTTCTTGCATTACAATACATTACTGGTTTAACTGGATAACTCCCAACATACATGGCTAAAACGGCGTCACATAGAATTACATGTATGGAGAGTTAAACCTTAGAACCGTTTATGTCTGGTGGTAGAAACTTTAAAAAAAGAAAACAAACGCAGTGTTAAAAATCTAATGGACAATTTTGTAGCCACATATTTGGCCAGTAACGCTGTGTAAACAATTTGCAGTTTGTGAAACCCATTACGTAGTTATTTCCACATTTGTATGCCCAGTTACATTATGCTTCGAGATCATACAAATCGTTATTTATACAACAATTTATATCAAAGGGTCATGACTTCAAGTTGTTTGTAATCTTTAAATCATGACCTTTCCAAAAATAGATACTTCACATACGTTCACATGAATCATGTTTACTTTATTTGCCCAAAAAGGGGAAAGTAAGCTGCTTCTACCAGGGCATGGCCATTTCACCTTAATGATTCAAAAATGCAATGGTGTATTGCTTGCCAACAAAGTGACAATGTCAGATCACAAATAAGTTTTTGGTTAATTACTATCCATGTCATCTTTTATAGTAAAGTGATTTTTTTAAACCACGACAATGACTCCATAATGTCGGTTTGAGCACAATGCTGTTATGCTTAAGATAACCTAATTTCACTGGGAAAATACAGATTCCAGCAGAATTTCAAATCAGGTAAAAATGCTATTGGAATTCTCATCAGGGTAAAAACCTAGTGAGATTCCAGGGGGGGGGGGAGGGGGAAATTCCATTGAAAGTCCATTGATGGAAAAAAGATCCAATGAAATATCAGGAACTCTAGAGAGTTAAATGGGTTGTTCTCGTGTTTTTGTAAATAAATTTATGTACGTATACATCGAAACAATAAATGAAGTATCTTTTGTTTGTTTGTTTGTTTGTTCGTTCGTTTGTTTGTTTGTTTGTTTGTGTGTTTGTTTGTTTGTTTTTCAATCTCGGAAGTGAACTGGTTCTTTGCATTAGAAAAAAAGTTTAGAAAGTGGTAATAAAATAGTGATAGTTTAGCTGATAGTACATGAGAAGTCAGGAAAGGGGCAATGAAGTGGTAGTTTTGCTGTCATTGATGCTAAGTCTAGAAAATGGATTTTAGCAGTGTCTGTGAACAAATGTTAAGTTTACGAAACTGCAATACAGTTGTGATGCAAATAAACTATGTTTAATCTTTTAAGTATGGTGGTAAAACTGTTGCATAACTTTAGGAAAATTTGTACATACCACTTTGAAAAAGTTGACAACTTGTAGGAAACTTGAAGCACAACGTTTTAGAAAAAGGGTACATGGATTTCAAAAGTTTTGCACTAAAACCTGAAACTGTCGTTACTGTTTCTCAGAAAGTTGTCCGCTTTGTGTAAAGTGGTCCTCACAACTTCATTAAGCTGGGTGAATTGCTTTTTGAAAGTTGACTGCCAATGATTAAAACGCTGCTCACCGCTGTTCAAAAAATGTCCGCCTTGTTATAAGTGGTCCGCTTTTCCATGGTTAGAGTGTGTATTTGCCTGTAAAGCAGACAAAGTTGCATGTTACTACACTTGGTCTGGCTTTCTTCAACATTATTTTATTTATAGTAAGATATTCAAAACTATACTGTGACCCTCCCCCTAGACTGAGACACCAATCAGGGATTTTCTTCATTATCGCCTAGACCAATAGCAGCCTCTGGTCCCTAGTGCACTGAAGCCTGTTACGATATTAGCCATATTCAGCCACTTAAAACTGAGTTACTCTTCCAATGCTAAAACAGTAACCTTGTCAAAGATGGGCAGATCCCAGCAGAGTAAACAAAATATACAGTTTGGGTCTGCTTTGGAGGCAAAGTGTGTAATCACGGAAAATGATGTTCAATCCCTTATATTGCATAGGCAATTCACGTTTTGCACAGAACTGTTAACTATCAGATGAACAGAACTGTGTGACCCCTTTATTCTGATGGGCATAGCTAGCCCCGCACAACTAGGCCAATGTGAGACCTGTGTACAGTAGCACGTGTTAAGCCTTCAAACATTGTGGGCATCACATGGACTGTACAGGTTTCGCCATCAGCATTTTGTGTGCTGCTTACGTCCCCTGTGATTGCAGGGTTGTCCTGTATAGTTAGTTCACTTTATGCTCAGTAAGTTTGAAGGTTTGACATGACGTGTTATTGTACATGTTACAGGGACACAGTCACCTTCCATGCGGGAAATAGCTGCTCCATTGGTGGTAGACATGGTAGGTTTCAGTATGTGTGTGTGTTGGGGGGGGGGGGGGGGGGGATTGCACAAAAAATGCTGACGGTGAATGCAACATGTCAATTGTCAGACTGTTATTGTGAATTTCATTTACATATTACAGATGCATACTCAGAAAAGTACAGTGAAACAACAGCAAATAATTAAACCTAAAAAAAAAATAATAATAAATATATTAGAAGCAAAGAGAATAGACAGGTCTGCATTCACAAATTGATAAATTGGCATTTAGAGCCCATGCTGCAAAAAATATAAGGAAATTAAATTCAGATTCAGTGTGGGGAAGTCACTTTTCTATGGGGAAGAGTAAATTTTCTCTCCAACTTGTCCTAGCTGGAATAAGAGTTCAAAATCCTTAATGTCAAGCCATCCTTCAGTGAAGGCAACGTCTTTCAATTCAATCACAATAATACCTACCAATATCATATATTAGCAACTACATGTACTTACCTTGACAGTATTATACTCTCAAGGCACGGTAATATAAAGGACTCTCATTTTTTTGTATACCTCCCCCCCCCCCCCCCCCCAAAAAAATACATGCAAAGTGTTCCCAAGACTCCCAAATATTAAACCCCAGGTAAAACCCTGATTAAAAAGGCCTACAAGGGCAAGGTGTTAAGTGTTATATTAGTACACATTCAGACCCCTTACTACACCATTGCAGAGGGGCGGCCCACCCCGCCCCTCTTCAGTAGCACCCCTTTGTCCCCTTTGAAATTTATCCAGCACCCTACCCCTATTTATGAGCTGAATTGAAGATATATGGTATTGTACCCTATTTTTGATACATTTTTACATTAAAACTTCTCAAAAACCCCAGAGCCAGTTGTTACATTCTACCCAATGAATAATCAGAAGTAGTAATAGCACAATGAGATTTATACTATTTGCTGTTACACCCCTGTATGCTTCAGGCATAGCTGCCCTTTTTCAGTGAGTTTTAATCTAAAGAGAGCCCTTTTCACAGATATTTTACTGGAATAGTGTCTTTTTCAAATGATCTATGTTGACCCTGTCAAATTCTAACTAATGGTCTGACATTGAGTTCACGCATAACATGGAAACCTCCTACTTGTCGATTTCGAAGTTTGAGGAATGATACACCACAGCTTATAAAATATTGGACCTTGAAATTGGGCATATTATCACGTGGCAACTTCACACTTGATATTTGTACACAACTTTAGAATCATAATGCCACCTGCATGCATACTGTTATTATGTACAGTGACTGGGCGCGACGCCTTCACACTCACATGAAAGTCCTATGCAAGTTTATACCTGTAACCCATGAATGGGGATATTGAAACAAATATAAACTAGAACAGGCTGATTTCCCGACAAAAATCAAATGTCTCCCCGTGCGCCCTTACTATTGTCACCCTTATTTTTATAAATAGGCATACCGATTCCAATGATCTACAGATATGGTGAAGGTACACTGTTTATTGACCTTTCAAAAACTTAGCAAAAATTACCCATGTAGAAAAATGCCCATGTGTGCTTGAAAAATAGGCTGAGGACAAACATCTACTGATACATAATAACACAATTTGATGATGCTACCTTTTAAAAAGACATTCTTGACTTATTGCTTCTGCAGCTTGAAGGAAGTGCTTGTGAACTTGAAAATAGGTCAAGGTCACCCATATATACTCCCAACCTAGTTTGTATTATGGTATATAACCATGCAGAATTTCCGCCTCCTAAGTCAAATCCTTGTGGAGTTATCATATTTGCATGGATTTTAGGTGAAATGCCCATGTGACCTTGAAAATAGGCCAATGTCAAACATCTGCAGTCACAAGCAAGGTCTTACAAGTCTTTCATAGAAACATAATAACACAAAGATTCAATCACTGCAAGTCAAATCTTTCATTAGAGTGTCTCCAGTGATTTTGAAAAATGTGACCTTGAACAAGGCCAAGGTCAAACATCTGCAATCCCAAGCAAGGGCTTATATAAGAACATCTTTACATACAATTTCAAATTCCCGCGTCAAATCTTTCTTGAGTTATTAATTTTACATAACATGCCCCCAGATGTGACCTTGAAAAAATATGTCAAGGTCACCCATCTGCAATCCCAAGCAAGATCATACATAGGAACATCTTCAGATAAGATTTCAACTTCCCAAGTCAAATCTTTCTTCAGTTATCACATCCACATTGATTTTAGACGAAATGCCCACGTGACCTTGAAAAATAGGTCAATGTCATACACATGAAGTCACAAGCAAGGTCTTACATAAAACATAATCATACAAAATGTCAACCTCTTTCAGTCAAATCTTTCTCGGGTTCCCCCTCAGTGATTTTTTAAAAGTGGTCATGTGACCTTGAAAATAGGTCAAGGTCACCCATGTACAATCCCAACCTACTTCACATTATGCCACATAATCATGCAAAATTTTCACCTCATAAGTCAAATCCTCGCAGAGTTGTTGCTTCCGCGTCAATTTTAGATGACATGACCATGGGACCTTGGAAAATATGTCAAGGTCACCCTTCTGCAATCCAAAGCAAGGTTTTATATAGGAACATCTTCACAAACAATATCAACTTCCCAAAGCAAATCTCTTTTGAGTTATTGCATCCGCAACTCACGCAACAATGTGTTGAAGAAGAAAAACAAGAAGAAGCAGAAGAAACAGACGCAAAAACAATATGTCTCCCCGTAGCATGAGGAGACATAATTTTAGCAGCTGGAATATAAACTAAAACTAAAAGAGAGAGGAAGAATATGGAAATCTGTCGAATGTTTGGAAAAACAACAACAATTTTTTTTTTTTTTCTCCTCAGGAACATGCATTTTAGCTGAACATAAAGATATTACATAGACTAAAATAACAAATATTTGCATGAGAAAAATATGTGAATCTGGAACATGATCGCTCAACGGATTATAAATCATTACTGATTTACTTCATCCATATTGTTACCAGGATTGAAATTTGACACAAAATTTGTCTGTCCACAAGAAAACAAGGGCTTTCAAAGGTTTCAAAGACTGGATTCATATTGGACACTTGAGTTTGGCACCCATGTAACAAATAAATTGCTATTGTATTGGTAACCATTAATGCTGGTAACATCAAACTTTAAGACTTGGTCCCATTCATCGTAGGGTCAACACTCCTTTGACCACCTTAACCGTACATTAGACACCACTCCTACCTTAAGCAACTGATTGTCCCGGGCCCGAATTTCGCCGAGAATCTAAGAATCCATTCTCGTAAGGATTCTTCTAGACTTGTCATTCTTTAAAAAGAAAATTATTTGACAAAAATCCAAATAGATTCTCGAAAATTTTCGAAACTCTGGCCCTGTTGTATCTATCGAATTTTGTTACAACATCGTTGGGAATATCTGCAAGGAATTAATTTGCTGAAAATCACTGGCAAGCTAGACTCCTGAAAGATTTGCAAACTTCACCTTTTTGAACAAGTAGAAATCACATGAACTTTGTATGGCCCCTTTCCAGGAAATTGTTGCGCACATTGGTTCCGATCCCAGGGTTTCAATTCTCTTGCATTAATGAACGGGAGGAATTGGAAATTATGTATATGCTTAAAAAGGCTCTACTCACAGGTCATGGCATGTTTTAATAGATTTATAATGGGCAGACAGTCACTCGTCAATCTTAATATATACATCATCCCAAAATTAATTGTATACCCGGTTTTACATGAAAATAAACATTCACTTACACCAAAATATTTTCTCGCATGCCCTGTGCTGTATATAAACACTCAGACACAACAATGCACGCCCATCAAAAAACATAGGAATATTCAATGAGAACATATATATATTTATATATATATATATATGCTTATATATTATATGTAAACATACTTGAGAAAGATATCTGAGGTTGAAAAATATAAATAGATATAGCAAAAAAAAAAAAACACTGTGGGAAGTGCATGGGGAGAAAATAAATGTGACAACAACAAACTTTTGAAATACCATGAAAATTCATGACTGTAATAGTACGTTCCCTCACAACAGTACTGTATGACCAACTTAAATATACACTGCACAGTCATATTTTGGACTAAAATGGGGTGGTAGGTTTCCAATGAATTGAAAAATCAAAGGTAAGGACCTGAATAAATGTGTAACCACTTAAAAAAAAAAAAAAAAAAAAAAAAATACAAAACAAGAGGAATGTGACAGTCCTGTGCTCGCTAACATGTACATATTTAATAAAAAAAGAGAAACTTAACAAACCTAATTCTGTAAGCCCGTGTAGTGTTTGAACACTATCAAGTCCGATACTCTAAGAGCAAAGTCCTATTCCGTACCATTCAGTGAAAAACTGTATTGTTCTAAATCACAAAAGCAAATTATTTCTATAAAAGGAACAAATCATATTCATAAAATTTGAAATTTATAAGAAAGTTTTAGGCATGATTAGCCTTTGAAAAATCGGGTCATCAGCGGGGGACCAGCGCAAGACTTGCTTCGGTGCCATTAATCGTAGCCCAAATGACATAAATATAATGAAACTACACCTAACACTCATTATTAGTCCTACCAAAATTGAATAATAAAACAATAAACCATCCCACACGTACCTACAGCGCCTGGTCTTACAACAGACCCGACAAGGCCTTCCTAACGGACTGATCAGATCAAACAGATCAAACAAGCTCTTCAGCTTCAAGTAAAACGCAAAATATACATTTACCCTTACAGTTTTTTTAAGATTTGCTCCCCAAAAGAACCAAAAAAGACTAGAACGGGCTGATTTTCCAACAAAAAATCAAACGTCTCCCCGTGCGCCCTTACTATTGTCACCCTTATTTTTATAAATAGGTATACCAATTCCAATGATCTATAGATATGGTGAAGGTACACTGTTTATTGACATTTCAAAACGTAGATTTTTGACGAAATGCCCATTGACCTTGAAAAATAGGTCAAGGTCATATATTTGCAGTTACGAGCAAGTTCTTACAAAGTCTTATTAATAAACATAATAAAAACAAAATGGCAACCTCTTTGAGACCAAACTTTCTCAAGTGCATCCGCATGTCATTTTTTAAAAATGGCCATGTGACCTTGAAAATAGGTCAAGTTCACCCATCTACAATCTTAATCTAGTTGATATTATGGTATATAAACAGGCAAAATCCCCATCTGCTAAGTCAAATCCTTACAGAGTTGTTGCATGTGTGTCTTGGATGACATGCCCGCATGACCTTGAAATTTATGTCAAGGTCATCCATCTGCAATCCCAAGCAACATCATATACAGGAACATCTTCACATAAAATTTCAACTTCCCAAGTCAAATTTTTCTTGATTTATCTACTCCACATTGATATTAGACGAAATGCCCACGTGACCTTGAAAAAATAGGTCAAGGTCATACATCTACAGTTGCAAGGAAAGTCCTACAAAAGTCTTACATTGAAACATAATCACACAAATTGTCAACCTCTCTAAGTCAAATCTTTCATGAGTGCATCTGCAATGACTTTTAAAAGGTGGCTACGTGACCTTGAAAATAGGTGAAGGTCATCCATCTACAATGCCAACCTAGTTCATTTTATGGTACATAATCAAGAAGAAGAAGAAGAAGAAGAAAAAGAAGAAGAAGAAGAAGAAGAAGAAGAAAAAGAAAAAGAAAAAGAAAAAGAAGAAGAAGAAGAAGAAGAAGAAGAAGAAGAAGAAGAAGAAGAAGAAGAAGAAGAAGAAGAAGAAGAAGAAGAAGAAGAAGAAGAAGAAGAAGAAGAAGAAGAAGAAGACGCAAAAACAATATGTCCCCCCGTTGCACAGAGAGACGTAATCAATTCATAAAAAATCCAAAAATCAGTGGAGCCTGACCTTTTGAACAAACCTGGTAGAAACCCACCAAAGGTGCATTGCCAACAAGTTTGAATAAATCTGGATGACGGTTTTGCAGAAGTCGAAAATGCGAATAAGCAGTAAAATGCCCATTGACTTACATAGTAATCAATAGGAAACCTGCATTGTCCGAAAAGTACACGAATGAAAAAAATTGTTAAAAATCAGGAATCCACCTTGCAAACAAATTTGTTTGGCCCTTCCATAAGCAACAGTTCCACAACGTTTCAGCTTAATCTGAGTGACGGTTTTACAGAAGAAATCTAAAATAGCAATATCACACAAAAAATCATTAAGAATTACGATAAATCGGAGCGCCACCTGGCGAACAAATCCAAAACTAGGAGTCCCTTGAGTGTCCCTGTGTGAAATTAGAGCAATTGCGTGATCAGTTCCGGAGAAGATTTTTTAAGAGTTTCCCCCCAAAAAACAAAACAAGAGGACTGTGACAGTCCTTTGCTCAGCTGACTAACTTACCCTATGACCTTGGAAATGAAGTCAAGGTCACTGACCTATTCTGAATCTGATTTTCATAGAGGGCCATCTCTATGTGCGAGATCAAAGTCATAGTACAAATACTTCTAAGGTTATCACACGACCAGTAAAATACATGTTAGTGGTCCTGTGACCTTGAGAATGAGGTCAAGGTCACTAATATACAGTATCAATATTTCCTAAATTGAGGACCACCAACAACTTCAACATGAAGATCCTACCTTCCACAGTCCTCAAATTACAAAATCAAAAGTAAAATTCCTGTGTTTGGGTCCCAGTGACCTTGGGCATGAGGTTAAGGTCACCCATGTACTGTCAAAGTCTAGCCTTTGCTCAGGACAACCATCTTATTAAAACATCAAGGTCGAAGTTCAAATAGCTCTCCACTTGTCAGGTAAACAGTAAAATTTGAGCAAATGGTCCCATGAACTTGGGAATGAGGTCAACGTCACTCGTCTACTGTCTAAGTTTATTAAAGACAACTGGCTCTGTGACCTTAGAAATGAGGTCAAGGTCACCTACCAACTGTACATATATCACCCTCATACCCAGAAATGCCCGAATGCAATTTATAAGCAATTGGCTTAGTATATACAAGAATAAAGACGTTTGAAGATTTGGCCAAAAACTGAACGAAAAAATCATTAAAAAATAAAAAAATCATTGGACTCTTACTATTTGAACAAATTTGGTTGATACCCACCCAAGGAACACCCCCACTAAGTTTGAAGTGAATCTAGGTTACGGTTTCACAGAAAAAGTAAAAAAATTGTCAATTAGCGTTGCAAACCCTAATGACTTTGCATTCCCCATTGACTTGCATGGGAATCAATAGGCATGTAAAATCAACAAGAAAAATTCCTAAAAAAAAAAAAATAAAAAAAAATAAAAAAATCACTGAACCGTGAACATTAGAATAAACTTGGTAAAAACAACCGAGACACATCCCCGCCAAGTTTGAAGTGAGTCTGGTCTACGGTTTTCAGATGAGGTTGAAAATGTAAACTACCATTGCAATTCCCATTGACTTACATAGTAAACAATAGGAATGTATGCATTGACCAACAAGTATCCAAATTGAAAAATTCGTTTAAAATCAGGGATCCACAGCAATGCCACGAGGTGAGCAACCTTATGTGGCCCTTTCCCAAAGAATATATCCACCATGTTTCAGCACAATCTGAGAGATAGTTTGGGAGAAGAAGTCGAAAATAGCAGAAACGTACCAATATTCATAAAATAGTAGAAAAAAATAACAGCGCCACCTGTTGAACAAATTAAGGTCTGGAGTCCCCAGAAGTATCCCTATACAATTTCAAAGTAATTGGCAACGTAGTTTCAGAGAAGAAGATTTTTAAAGATTTCCTCCCAAAATTAACAGAAAAATTCATTAAAATTCCAAAAGTCACTACACCATAACCATTTAAATGAACTTGGTAGAAACCTACCCAAGGTACATTGCCACCAAGTTTGAAGTAGATCTGGCCAATGGTTATGGAGAAGTCGAAAATGTGAATTAGCATTAGAATGCCCATTGACTTGCATATGGTGATCAATAGGAAAGCTGCATTGACCGACCGGTACCCGACTTGAAAAAATCGTTAAAAATCAGGAATCCACAGCAGTGCCACTTAGTGAAAAACTTTGTTTGACCCTTTTACAAGAAATATATCCATCATTTCTCCGCTTAATCTGAATGAAGGTTCTGGAGAAGAAGTCAAAATAGCACAAACACACACACACACACACAAATTGAAAAAATCACAGCGCCCCCTGGTGAACAAATTAAAAACTATGAGTCGCCGAAAGTGTCCCTGTGGGATATCGAAGCATTTGGGTGAGCTGTTTCGGAGAAAAAGATTTTTTTTAAGATTTCCCCCCAAAGTGAACAAAAATTTCATAACAAATCCAAAAATCACTGGACTGTAACCAATTGGACAAACTTGGTAGAAATCCACCCAAGGCACATCCTCACCAAGTTTGAAGTCGATTTGGTCAATGGTTTTGGTAAAAAGGCCGAAAATGAGAATTGTGGACGACGGACAATGGATGGACGATGGACCCTCACAAAAGCTCAGCTGACTGACAAGTCAGCTAAACTAAAAATCATTAGAAAAAAAAATCTTAATTACTGGAGGATGACTTTTGAACAAACTTGGTAGAGACCCATCGAAGGCACATCCCCACCAAGTTTGAAGTAAATCTGGCAAGCAGTTTTGGAGAAAAAGTCAAAAATGTGTAATTGTGTACCACAGACGTCTCTAGTATGTTACACTTATGTAGAAAAACATGGCCCATATTCATAAATATCAAGCCAAATAATAACAGCAAAGAGATTCCAGAGGTACCAAAGCATCAACAATCATCTTCCAATACCAATGTAAAGCAACAAATTTCACTCCTGACTTGACACAGGCAGTCACACACGCTAGGCAACTGGTGGTTTTAAACTATTCCCTCAGCCTTTGAAATATTCTTTATAAAATACAAACTATAGTGCTTCCAATATGTATGGGCCCAACCACTCAAAAATAAAAAAAATTATCACTTCTACAAAAAATGAGAATTTGCGGGCCTCTCACTTTTTTTGTGACGGACGGACGGACGACAGATGGCTAGTCATAACATAAGCTCAGATGACTGAAAATTCGGCTGAGCTAAAAATCTTAAACAATTGGAAAGCGTGAACAACCCATGCTCAACTAACCTAGACATTCACCAAACTTGCAGCTCTGTAAACTTGGGATAGGATCAAGGTCACCCATGTACTGAGTAAGTCTGACCTAAATTATAGAAAAACACTTATACTTGTGCAACATCGATGTCCCAGTCCAAGTAGTTCTAAAGTTATAGTGAAGAGTACAATTCATGTATGTTGCACTGTGACCTCAGAAATGAGGTCAAGGTCACTCATGTACTGTCTTAGCATGACCTTCATAGAGAAACATTAACATGTGCAACATCAAGGTCCCAACTCCATTTCACAGATCTAAAGTTATGAAGTGAACAGTAAATTCGTGTCAGTTGTCCTGTGACCTCAGGAATGAGGTCAAGATCCAAAATTCATTGGAGCATGGCCATTTGCATTAAATAGGTAGACCCTTATAAAAGATACATCCCTATCACGTTTGGCACAAAAATTTCCAAAATCATTTAAGTTATAACCATTACAAGAAATTTCCATCTTAAACTTTCCTATCAAATCTTTTTTAAAGATTAAAAAAAAAATATATATAAAATAATAATACTAATAATAAAAAATCTAAAAATCACTGGGGCGTGATCTTTTGAACAAACTTGGTAGAGACACACCCAAGGTACATTGCCAGTAAACTTGAAATGAATCTGAAATAAGTTTCTTCAGAAAAATGTCCAAATTGTGAATTACCATTAGAATGCCCACTGACTTGCATAGTAAGCAATAGAAAGGTGCATTTACGGAAATTCATCACACTTGCAGCTTTATGAACTTGGGAAAGTATCAAGGTCACCCATGTTCTGAGTAAGTCTGACCTTCATAGAAGAACAATAGCATGTGCAACATCAAGGTTCAAGTAGTTCTCAAATTATAATGAAGAGTAAAATTCAGGTATGTTGCACTGTGACCCCAGAAACGAGGTCAAGGTCAAGGTACACAGTAAATTTTGTGTCAGTTGTACCGTGAATTAGCAATAGAATGCCCATTGACTTACATATAGACTTGCACAAGTCCCTGGTGCACGTCCCTATTTTTCCATCCCGTGGTCCCACTCAGAAGTGCGATACATTTTCCGCTCCACAAGGTTAACTGTATAATATCATGCCAATGACACGGTGTTATTAATTATGTCCTACTGTTATTTTATTTCATTTTTTTTTTAATTGGTCGACACTGACGCCGTGCCGGTTTCAACGGTAGCAGCTATTGAGTCCTGGTCAGTTCTAATCCCAGTATCATTGCGATAAGGCTAAGTGGAATGTGGTCTTGGATGAATGCATGGCTAGTCACTGATCACTCAAGTGAGACAAAGTTGACCGTCTTCCTTCGGCTGCCGACACCAGGGACTTGTCAAACTTACACAAGCCCACTCTGGACTACCATCAATTCGGTGGGAGGGACGTCACAACATCCGGAGTTTCACGGGATCTGAGAGGTTAAATCAGACGTCAGATCAAGTTCAAGATGCCCAGAATATTTGAGCAGCTTCATTTCGTTAAGCTAATTTAACCCCTAGCGGTCTGGGCAGTTTGGAGATCTGGCAGAGCCAGCCACTGGTCATTTTTTGTTTTGTTGCCCAACATGCGACATGCTGCCGTAAAAGTGCCACAACATTTTTATTTTTGCAATAATGCAAAATGATCCACGTCATGATTTAAGTTTTTTTGAGTAGGACCTTCTCTATACTTCTATATGGTTCCTTTGTCAATTTTAACAAAAAACTCGACCCTACGCCCCAACAAAGAGAATATATCGATCTCAATCACGACTTGCTCAAAGCGGTCAAACCTGTGTGAATACAATTGCATGGGTACCGGTCCGCACATTTTCTTGGTAAACATCACGAAAGATGGTTCCTGTTTAATTTTTTCTAAAGATCAGTTGTGTGTTATAATTTTCATTAAACTATGGCAGAGTTTGTTGCTGCAGTAAATAGTCGATAAACACACTTTATCGCAGTTACAAACTGTCAACATGATAAACACAAGCAGCACCGGTATTTTCACCCAAGCCATGTGTACCTGCAGCTGGCGTATTTTACTCTCTCTTCGTGAAAAAAAGAAACCCTCTGCTCTATTGTACGCAAAGACTGGTGTTGTGTTAGTATGTTATCATTCTGACTTATTTACAGCGCTAATTTTTGCTTCTTGTTTTATTAAATTGTCTGTAATCGTCACTTGTGTTCACACAAATGTCACGCATCTTTTATGCCAGACTTCACAACACAAGGGAGCGAGTACTACCGAACAAAGCAGCGGTAGAAAAACATTTTGATTGGACAGCGAACACCATGTGATCGATTATGGGCTCTTGTTGGACCTAGAATATTCCGGAGAATGGTCCTCGATGGTTTCCGACTAAAATAACGATGCATCTATTTGAAAAAGGAGCAGTTTTGAAGGGGTTCCCCCTAAAATACTTTTGTTTCAGCCAATGGGAGACCTTGTTGTTAAAATAGACAAGGTTCTGAGCATTTTTTGTTGTATGTACTTTCACATTTGTGAGTGAGTGTGTGGTTGGGAGGAAGATAGTTGTATGGAAATTCATGTTTTGCCAATATTTGCATGAAAATTCTGGCCAAACTTGACAAAAATGTCAATAACCACTCTACTCTTAAATTCAAAAACTACTGTCTGTGTGTGTTCTGCCAAACACATCTTCAGACCATGCAGATAAGGACCGTGACATCGGGGTATGGAGGTGGCTATACACAGACTTTAAAGTTGTTTTTTTTTTTTGGTTTTTTAATGTTTGACAGAAAAGTAAAAGAAGGGGAAGTGGATGCTTGTGTGGATCAGGTGTGAATGCTATAGCAAACGCTTTAGGCAGCTAGAATGTTCATATGTACACCAAAGAAGCACATCTATGACCCCTTTATGTACGGAAGGAAGTCATTTATATATGTTCAATATAACAGGAACTGAATAATTCACATGCACAGTGTTTTTGTTAGTTGTACATAGTGTGTACACTTAAAAATGGTAATCTGGCTAAAGAGAGACAGAGTTAGGGAGGGAAAGAAGGGAAGACAGATTGAAGGAGAGACGGAGAGAAAAATAAACTGGGAAGAAACAGGATCATATTTTGTCTTCCTCACAAATAAATTGGTGGCACTGAGAATTGTTCTTAGCTGTGCTGACAATATGTTGAAGACCTTGTGCGATTACTCGTGTCTGTCCATCCATCCATCCATCTGTAAACAATTGCTGCTTGACACTATAGTGTCTATGATTTTTAAGTTATCCTTTTGATTTTGGGGCATGTTCTAATAATGGAAATCTAGTTTTTACCCTCGGCACATAAAGTGCCCGAGGGTATTTTTGTCTCCTGCGTTAGGGTATGGTCGCCCCCTGCGTTGTCTGTCCGTCTTGTCATCTTTACCGTGACATCTCAAAACATATTTACTGTAGCTGTATCAAATTTTTGTCACAGAAGAACCTTATGATGGACCTAGTTCCTCTTGAAAACCAGCTTCCTCTGATTTTTTAAAAAAAACTTTTTATGAAACTTTAAATGTATGGCTTCAACGCTGACAAGGTTACCGCGATATCTCAAAAATGTTGACCGCAGCTTTAAGGGATTTTTGTAAGGGACGTAACATATGATGGACCAGGTCCCTATTTACAACCAGCTTCCTCTAATTATTTTTAAAGTTTTTATGAAACTTTTAATGGATTTATTTGAAGGCTGTTTGAGTGGTGTCAACCCTGCGATGTTACCACGATATCTCAAAACATATTCACTGTAGCTGTACCAAATTTTTGTTACAGAAGAACCTTATGAAGGACATAGTTCCTATTGAAAACCAGCTTCCTGTGATTGTTAGCTCAGCTGACTTGTCAGTCAGCTGAGCTTATCTTATGGTCCTCTGTACGTCCGTCGTCCGTCAACAATTCACATTTTCGACTTCTCCGAAACTTTCAGCCAGATCCACTTCAAACTTATTGGGGATGTGCCTTGGGTAGGTGTCTACCAAGTGTGTTCAATTAGTCAGGGTCCAGTGTTTTGGGATTTTTAATAATTTTTTTTTTTTTTTTTTTTTTTGGTTCTTTTTGGGGCAAATCTTAAAACATTTTCTTCTCCGAAACCGCTGACCCAATTGCTTTGATATCACACGAGGGTCTCTAGTTCTTAATTTGTTCACCAGGTGGCGCCGTAATTTTTTACCTTAGTTTTGATGAATTTTTGTGTGTTATAGCTATTTTCGACTTCTCCAGAACCGTCACTCAGATTGTGCTGAAACATGGTAGACATTTTCCTTGTAGAAGGGTCAAACAAAGTTGTTTACCATGTGGGAATGCTGCGTATTCTTGATTTTTAACTCTTTCTTTTTCAATTCGGGTACTTATCGGACAATACAGCTTTCCTATTGATTACTATGTAAGTCAATGAGCATTCTTATGCTAATTCACATTTTCGACTTTTTCTCCAAAACCGTCTTGCAGATTAACTTCAAACTTGATGGCAATGTACCATGGGTGGGTTTCTACCAGGTTTTAACAAATGGTTATGCTCCAGTGATTTTTGGATTTTTAATGATTTTTTGTTGTTGTTGTTGTTGTTTTTTTTTTTCTTTTGACAAATCTTAAAAAAATCTTTTTCTCCGACACCCCTTACCCAATTGCTTTGATATCACACAGGAAGACACCTATGGACTCCTTGTTCTTAATTTGTACACAAAGTGGCCTTACACATTTTTTCTAATTTTTTATTTGTTTTCATTTTCTTTATTATTTTTTGTTTTGTTTTCGTTTGTTTGTTGTAGCTATTCTCGACTTCTTTGCCAGAACCGTCACTAAGATTAATCCTAAACGTGATGGATATGTTCCTTGTGGAAGGGTCAAACAATGTGGTTCACTAGTTGGGAATGCTGCGGATTCATGATGTTTAACGATTTTTTCAATTTGGCTCCTTTTCGGTAAATGCAACTTTCCTATTGATTACTATGTAAGTAAATAGGCATTCTAATGCCAATTTCCATTTTCGACTTCCCGAACAATTCAGCCAGATTTACTGCAAACTTGGTGGGGGTGTACCTTGGGTGGGTGTCTACCAGGTTTGTTCCAATGGTCATGTTTCATGTTTCAATGAATTTTGGATCTATTTTTTTTTTTTTTTTTTCAAAAATCTTAACACGAGTTTTAATAGGAAAGTTTAACATGGGAATTTCTTGCAATGGTAATATCTTAAACAATTTTGGCCAGATGTACTTCAAACTTGGTGGGGATGTGCTCTGGGTAGATTTCTACCAAGTTTGTCCAAATGGTCACACTCTGTTGCGTTTTGGATTTTTTATGAATTTTATTGTTCTTTTTGGGGGCAAACCTTAAAAACTCTTCTCTGAAACCGCTCACCCAATTGCTTTGATATCATACATAGACACTCCCAGGGACACCTAGTTCCCAATTTGTTCACGAGGTGGCGCTGCAATATTTTCTAATTTTGTTAAGAATTTTTTGTATGGTTTTGCTATTTTTCACTTGTTCTCAGAACCGTCACTCAGATTAAGCTTAAATGTGATGAATATGTTCTTGTGGAAGGGTCAAACAAAGCTGTTTACTTCTTTGGATTCCTGATTTTTAAGGATTTTCAATTTCCAGTACTTATCGGTCAATGCAGCTTTCCTATTGATTACTATGTAAGTCAGTGGGCATTCTAATGCTCACAGGACAACTGACACGAAATTTACTGTTTACTTGATAACTTGAGATCTGTTTTGAATTAGTACTGTGATGCTGCACATGTAAATGTTTCTGTATAAAGGTCATGCATAGATAGTACATGAATGACCTTCACCTCGTTTCTGGGGTCACAGTGCAACAAACACAAATTTTGCTCTTCCTTATAACTTGAGAACTACTTGAACCTTGATGTTGCACTTGTTAGTGTTCTTCTATAAAGGTCAGACTTACTCAGAACATGGGTGACCCTGATCCTTTCCGAAATTCATAGAGCTGCAAGTGTGATGAATGTCAAGATCAGCTGAGCATGGGCTGTTCACACAGCCCTGTTGTTTTAAAATTTTTAATGAAACTTTTAATGTATGGCGTCAACCGTGACGAGGTTACCGCGGTATCTCAAAAAATATTGACCACAGCTTTACCAAATTTTTGTCAGAGACATATCGTATGATGGATCAGGTTCCTATCTGAAACCAGCTTCCTTTGATTATTTGTATTGTTTTTATGAAACGTTCAATGTATTTATTTGAAGGCTGTCTGAGTGACGTCAACCCTGACGACATTACCGCGATGTCTCAAACATTATTGACCATTACTTTCCCAAATTTTTGTCAAAGATGCATCTTACAATGGACAAGGTTGCTGTGTAAAACTGGCTTCCTTTTTGTATTTAAAAGCTGTTCATGAAACTTTAAATATTTATCTCTTAGGCCATCTGATTGCTGCACAAGAGGGCAACCTTACCATAATATTTCAAAAATGATCCAATGCAGCTTCCCCATTTTTTTTCAGAGCTCCACATCATAGGGGACCACATTCCTATTGAAAACCAGCTTATTATTTTTAAGCTTGTGATGAAACTTTTGAAGTGTTTATTTGATGGCGGACTGAGTGACGCACAGTACAGTGGTCTCTGTCACCAAGCTTGCCCCAAGAACACATCCAAAAGTGCTCCTTCATCTTATAGACAACTATATGGAAATTGTATGTAACGTATTCTACTGCGAAGTCTAAAAAATGCATTTATAATTGAGGAAAAAACGATTGTGGGCACCAAAGTTAATCCATTCTCTGAACGCTATTTTTTTATTATTGCTGGTGTTACCCAGATTGCAGGACAAAGAGTGGAAAAAATGAAAACGTTCAGGTGTGTTTGATTTGCACAGGACACATATAAAATCTGGTGGAAATATTCTGGAGTCTGTTATGTCAAATCTGAACAACATCAGTGGCAACAACCATAGGTGAATGAGAAATATGAGTGATTTAGTTGAAGGCCACAGACCACAGATATAAATCCTTCTATTTTTCATATTAGCATTTTTCAGTCTAAAAAAAATCAGCATTTTGGTATTTTAAAATTCCGTGAATAATTTATTCATATCATATTAGCATTGTTAATTTCTCATACACACATATAATTACCTGTGTGGTACCTGTGAGGTATCGCTAAATACAAAGGGCTATGGAAGCTATCTATCTACCAAGCATTCAGCAAAGGAGGCATGGCCTGTGCACTTGTTAAATGTCTTGCAGTGAATCCTGTTATTATCTATGCAGTGTGGATCCACCGATAGGTGCAGCATGTCTTTACACAATCTTTGTGACATAAATGTGATACTTCATGAATTTTTGGAATACTGAGACTGTTAAACTTGATATTCACAGCCAATCTGTGGGTGTAAAACTTTTTTCTCCTTTCATAAACTGGCCTGAGGTACACAATGCCATAGCCCAAACCATTTGTCTTGCGATCTACAGTCACAGGACCATATCGTGTATGCTCCATGTAAAAGTTGTTAGGATCACTCAAAATTGTCCAGGCAGCTGTCAAAAAGTGCCGACTTCCCATTTTTTACTTGCTTGATGGACGACAATTGAATAAAAACATGACCATGTGAATCCCAATACATACAGAGTTAGCCCTAATAGGCCACAGACCACAGATTTAAATACTTCTATTTTTCATATTAGCATTTTTCAGTGTAAAAAATCAGCATTTTTGTATTTTAAAATTCCGTGAATGGCATTTAACAGATAAAAATCTCGGAAAAAACATGGATGGATTTTTGTCATATAATTCCAAGCTCGTTAATTTGTGATAATTGAAATACGAAAAAACACCTGGATGTCAGCTTTATACAGGTGTATGAACTGTGCTCTTGCCAGGGTCACATCACTGTCCTTCCCCACCATAAAGTTCCCACCTGGCCAAGAATACAGTGCACCTACATGACCACCAATGAAGCAACTTTGTGATGCAGCAAACCTGACTTAGCTAACTTTATTTAAACAGAAGCTACAGCATGCTGTAAACACAGTATTTTCACAATTATGGACTATCTCCGTTGGGATGTGCAACCAGCCAATCACAAGTGTGGTTTGTAACCTAAATATATAAAATCTGTTGTCTTTAGAAATTATTAGGCTAATTTCGCAAAATGTACAACAAATGTGTGTCATGTCTTGAAGTTAAATTTTACAGATTATGGGTGAACCTGACGTACTTTCTCGCATTCTCCGTGGCAATAAATACCCAAAATTGATTTTTTTGTAATGGCATTACATCTAAATTTGTGGACATATATCCAGTCATGGTAGCACCACTGGTAGTAAATTTTGGAACTAACATATGTGGGCATTAAAGACAAATTAAATTCATCATTGTTTGCGGCAGAACATCAAGATTTATGCCAAATATGTATGAACTATGTAATGTTACTTCTCGACCACCAATGCCAGGACTTCTGTGGTTGGGCATGATGCCCAGAAATTGAAATGAGAAGCTTTCTACTAACGCTTGACTCAAAACCTGACGGTCCCGTGGCGCCCACATGTCGGTCCATGTGGAACTGATTGTGACGTCATGTGCACATGCATCTTCATCCTTCCTCTTCTGGGCGCCATTACGGGCTTGCTCTTTTCGAGTGAAGCTTCGTGAACGACCATTCACACTAGCTATTTTTTTTTTTTGTTCTCTCCCGCTCTTTTTTGCCGAAAACCTTTTGCTCAGTGGTCCAAGCATCTACGGATACCTAGATAGCTGATTTCTGTGATTGGACACCACTGAAAAAGTAAATGCAAAGTTTGTCTTATGACTTGTACTTAGATTTTTAAGATGGCGTCCTGGGAAACAGAGGGCAGAGGGCAGAGAGCCAGATCAGACTATTGCTTCCTTACGGAGGCAGTCCATTGGTGTTGGGCCACATACCACTACATCTGCATCCTAGTCCTTACCGGACAAAAGTTGGATTCTAGGAAGCACTATATGGCAACCTGGGATAATCATCCAGACTGCTATGTTTGTTGCCTGCAGTTGGGCCAAGTTTACTCTCATGAGTGAACTTGCAAAGACTGCCAGGATTGGGGGAGGATAATTGGCTGTTTTGTGAGCAAGCTAGGAGGAAGTTTGATCATGCCAGGCATAGGCGGCAGGTCGCAAGAGTCCCCAAACCCCAGGCCGAGACGACAGACTCCATTGAGTCCTCACCGGCAAAGACTCACTATACGAAGAAATGTAGACTTTCTTTGGCTCGTCCCTCCTCATTCAATGTGTCTCATTTGTCGAGAATGAAAGAGCGTAGACCTGCTTCGGCTCATTCGCAGTCTCTGAAGACAGATGTCTGTCCTCCTGATTCCCCTTGAGAGAAGGTGAAGAGACGTCAGAGTTTTAAGTCAAGTAGCAAGGGTTCTCCTCTTGGAGTTCAGGAGCAAAAGACTGTGCCCTCCCCCCCCCCCCCCCCCGACATCCACTTCTACTCTTGGGACTGACCCAAACGTGGTCACAGCTTTGGCAGCAATGTCCAAGAGTATGATACAGCAGGCTGAGATGTTGCATGCTCTGTTTATCCCTTCTCAGCAGACTGTTTCTTCTTTGGAGAACGCTTTGAAGAAGTCTGCCAAGCTTTGGCTGCAGCTGTCGAGATTTTGGTACCTCCCTGCCAGTCCAGGCGCTCAGATTATAAGTCCGGGCAGTATGGTCAGCAAGCACCGCTGCCAGTCCGAGCACTGGGATCCGAGCACTCATAGCGTAAGTCCGGAGTACCTACTGTTCCACAGGTGCCTCTGTTACCTTCCTGAGATCCCAGATCTGAGAACTCGAGAAGAAAGCGTAGGCATAGGGGACCTAGGAGGAAGACACCTAGATATCTGAATATTTGCTGAAAACTGACAGAATTTTGCTGAATTATGGCAGAATTTGGCTACAGCACAAAAAGCAGGCTAAATCTGGTCTGAAGGTTTATGAGGGCTTTCTGAATGTTGTCTGAATATGGTTGAATTCCAGCTCGATTACTGCAGCAAAATTTAGGTTGGCTGAATTTAGTATGAATCACTTCAGCAATATTCACATGTATCTGAAATTTGTCTGAATCAATTCAACAGTATTTAGGTGTATCTGAATCTGGTCTGAATCACTTCAGCAATTTTCAGATTTTTCTGAATCTTGTCTCAATCACTTCAGCAATATTGAGATCTTTCTGAATTTTGCCTGAATCACTTCAGCAACATTCAGATATTTTTTAATGTTGTCTGAATCTCTTCAGCAATATTCAGTTTTCTGAATTTTGTCTCAATCAATTCAGCAATATTCAGAGGTATCTGAATTTTGCCTGAATCACTTCAGCAATATTCAGATGTTTGTGAATTTCACCTGAATCACTTCAGCAATATTCAGATCACCTGAATTTTGTCTGAATCACTTCAGAAAATATCAGAAGTTACTGAGTTTTAATTGCCTGCCATAATTTTGGGTGAACATGAACACTTTTAGGGGTTTTCTTGCTATATCTCTATATGCCTATTTTTAAACATTGGAAAACTGTGGAGAATTAATGTACCCCTTTTTTGTATATAATTTTTAAAATTGATTAAACATGGCAATTGTTTAAAACGTTCTGATGAATTTTACAGAGTTATATTTAAATCAGAATGTTCTTTACAGAGAAAGCAACTGTTTACCATTTCCTAAGTTCTTAAACTTTATAAATCCATTTTCATATTGACAAATGTTACTTTTATAGACCATAAAATCTTCAGAATTCAGATTTGATTCAGACAAATTCACACAGAATGATTCCATAAGGGTAGGAAGGGGGGGCCTTCTGCTGTCACTGGGCCTTTGGCCCTAGTGATGTCGGCCCCTCCAGCCTAAGTGGAGCCTCCTGCCCCCCCCCCCCCTGCAGTGGCACCCACAGTCCAATTTGCACCTCCGGCAGCTTCGCCCCAGAGTGAGCAGTTGGAGATTCCACTGGTTCCCACGTTCCAGCCAGGTACCGTGCATCACTCTCTCGAACGGCAGGCTGACCATGAGCTCCATGAGAATCAGCAGTTGCATGAGGAGGCCCAGGCCTCATCCTCATTGGCCACAGCTACTGTCGCTGAGGCTGAGCAGACTCAGTCAGTGGAGCAGCTTGCTGCTTCCACCTTGGGTCAGCTCTCCCTCGGACCTCAGGCCCGAGATTTCTCTGAACTCCCTCATGAATACACCTGCCAGCAGATTTATCAGTCAGCAGCAGCTGAGGTCCTGGATAAGGGCCTGGGGAAGCCTGAGCCAGATCACTCTGGCCTGCAGACCTCTCGGCCTGCGGCCTCGGAGATCTCGGAGTTCGAGTCTCCCTAGCCCTCGCTTTCTCTCCATTTGTGAGCAGAGCAAGTAGAGGTGGTGTTGGTTGTGGCAGTTACTTCTCTGGCGGTTCCCGCTACCCCTTTGCCTGGTGTGGTGACAGATCCTCTCTTGTCACAGGCTGTGGCTCTGTCCCCCTTGGACAATACGATGTTTGAAGAGGCTTTGAGTGTCCCTGCTCCTCTCGCAAGTCCGGAGTCTTCGGACCTGGACACTGAGGTGGAGGATGAACTACTGATGTCAGACTCATCCGACACCAGGTCTCGGCCCAGGTCGACGGTTCATCTCTCACACTCTGACGGGGGCAGAGAGCAGGTCACCAGGGGTGCAGCCCGGGCTTTGGCCCCCATGATAGCAGATTGAACATCCTTAGCGGGGTTCATCGTGACTCTTTGTCTTGAAATACCTTCTTCCCTTTCTATATGTAAGTCATATATTTGTATACAATTTTGTATTGGTATTTTCTGCTTATATGATTTTGTAATCAGTCAAACAAAACTATGTCTGAGTCTGAGTCTACCCCCATGCATGGACATGGCACCTCTGCGTGCAAAGGGCTTTGACCTTGTTAGAGCTCTTATCCAGAGCCTGGTTGGCAACCAAGCTGTGGTCTCACCAGAGGAGGAGAGGTAGGGCGCTGTTGTGCCGGGGCTTGTTTCTGAAGGACATGCATCAACAGATGCCCATTCCTTTTTCACCCTTCATAGCTGAGTTTTTTAACTAGATCACAGCTAAGACTTGCGGCACACAGGCTCCCATTGAGCCACCGATGTCTGGTTATTTGACGCAGGGGCATCTCCTCCTGAAGCTGGATGCCCAGGGTAAATGGTACTCCCCGCCGAAGCAGATCTTCCCACCAGGTTCACTACCAGTGCACCTAGACTGGGAAGAGTTTGATGGCATGTCAAGGACAATTACGGCATCCGTATAGGCCTTCAAACGTTTGGAGGAAGATGCCTGAGGCTCCGTCCTTGCGGCATGCTACTCAAACATGTTGTTGGCTCCTTGTGGGTCTCTCCTATAGGCTCTGTCCATATCATGGAGGCAGTGCCAGACTGGTAAGACCAGGCGACTTTCCTTGCAACTTTGGTGTCACGGGCAGTAGAACACCAGATGCGGACCGCTTGCACGCTGGAGGCGAACCTTTGTTTGTTGTAGAGGGACGCCTACCTCCAGGGTCAATAGCTGCCTGACCCAATATTTCAGAGGGCTTGCATGGGCTGCTCTTCTCCGAAACCTTGTTTGGAGGAGAGATGGCGGGAGTTGTTTGCCGTGCACAGGACCTTCTGGCCCACTCAGCAGACCAGGCAACACTCGAAGGTGCTGACCGACTCTGTTCAGTCTTTATTGTCCTAAGCCACCTCAGCCCCAAAGCACGGTACTTCCCAGACTGCGTCTACCCGCTCTTTGCCTTGCACTCCTTAGGGGACGTGGTGACCTGGGAAGGGCAGACAGCAATCCAGGAAATGGAAGTCTTCTGGTAGAGGGAAGAAGTCTGGAAAGCCTCAGGATTCCTGACTCTCAGGTCCTGGTAGACGTCTCAGGATTGCCAACCGCCACATCATTAGACTCCATGCAGTGCCCGGTGTGGGCAGCTGCCTCACTGCAGATCATGCACAGTGGGAGTCTATCTTGAATGATTCATTCATCCTAAATGTCCTGGGCCACAGCTATACACTGCCCTTCAGCGACGACAGCCCTTCATTAAGCAGAGAACCATGATAGTTTGCCTCACCCGCCTTGGAACCCAAAGCATCGGAGTTCCAGGAGATGGTTTGGACGCTTTAGGGGAAGTGCCCCAAAGAGCTGGTAGAGGACCAAGGTTCTCCCAGCTTCTACAACCCACTCTTCCTGGTCTCCAAGGGGGACGGAGGATGGCGCCCAGTCATAGAGATGTTAATGCTAAATACCTAGCTTGAATTCCTTCATTTTGGATGGAGACACTCCAGTCTGTGGCAGTTGCCATACGGCCCATGGAGTGGACTATGTCCCTGGATATCAAGGACGCATTCTTCCACATGCATATCACGGTGTCCTCTGCTATTGGGATTTGCAGGCCAAATATACCAGTTCAAGGCACTTCCATTCGGTCTCAGCACGGTACCGCTGCTGTTCACCGGGTTTGTGCAGACAGTTGCTGCTTACCTTCACCGCTCAGCCTTTAGCATAAATGTGTATCTGGATGATTGGTTTTTCCAGGTGCTTTGGCACCTACAAGGACAGCGTCACACATGGGCCGTTCTGAAACTATGCCAACACTTAGGCCTGATAGTAAACCTAAACAAGTGTAGTCTGCAGCCAGAGCAGATATTTGTCTTCTACGGCATCCAGTTTGATCTGGTAGCCTACATCTGTCGTCGTTTGGAGGACAGGTGAGACAGACTGCAGTCTCTGCTCTGCCTTTTCTGACTAGCAAGGCCCTCGGCGCAACAGTGGCTCACTCTGCTGGGCTCCATGTCTTTGATTGACTCTCGGGTCCCATTAGGCTGGCTCCAACTTTACCCTCTGCAGCTCTCCCTGGAGGGCAGATGGATGGGAGACCTAGGCTATTTCACAAAGATGCCCGTCCTCAGTGAGGACTTGCTGCATCATCAGTGGTGGACCATCAGGGAGAACATCATGAGAGGACAGACACTAGAGCCTTTTCAGGCTCAGCTAACCATTTACAAGGACCCATCTTGGTCCAGGTGGGGAGCCCACATGGAGAGTCACACGGCGTCAACCCTTGGCCGACGTCCTTCTCAGCTCACCATGTCATCTAGTTGAAACTAGAGGTAATATGTTTAGCACTCCTCCACTTGCGGGACCTGGTGGAGCACAAACATGTCCTCATAATGTGTGACAACAGGACCGTGATAGCCTACCTGAACAGGCAGGGCGGGACACGGTCCAAGAAGCTGAGGGAGTTGGCTGGATACATCATCAGATGGTGTTCCAACCACGGTGTCAACATGCATGCAAGGCATGTCCCTGGACACACCAATGTCCTGGCAAATCATCCATTGAGGAGAGGTCAGCCAGTATGGACAGAGTGGTCACTCCACCCCAGGGTCATTCAGGCCATGTGGGCACATTAGGGAACTCTACTCATGGATCTGTTTGCAACTGGCAAGAACTCAAAACTACCAGTGTAGATCTTGCCTGTCCCAGACCCCCAAGCCCTTGCTGTGGATGCTAGAGCAACTTTTGGGCATACGCCCTTCAGCCTTGGCAGATCTTTCCGAGAGTATTGTGCAAGGTTTGGTCCCGCGACTGCAATCTGATCCTGGTCACCCCTGGCGGTCCTGGAGTGATTGTTCGGTCGACTATTTTGAATTGAGCATTGAGCCTCAGCAACATTTACCAGCATGGCCGAAGCTTCTCATGCAACTGTGGACTAATGCAACCATGGACGAGCATGTTCCGTCGGAACCCTAAAGTGCTGAATCTCCACGCTTGGTGGATTATGTCACAGCACATCTGCAACAGAGGCTTCTCAGAGTCGATCCGAGATAGAATTGTCAGTTGAGGGCTTCAATATTCTTCTCTAACTGTTTACTTGGCTTGATGAAAGGTGTTTTCCCACTGGTGCGCCAGTAGGCGAATTCACCCTTGGGCTCCACGTGTCGCGGACATTTGCTGACTTCATGATGTACCATTGGGAAGTCTTGGGCAAGAGCTCGAGAACAGTGGAGGGATTTGTATTAGCTATCTCTTTCACCCTTTGCAGCATCCTGGACGTGTGTATCAGTAGCGATCTTTATCTGTCGGCACTCATTGCCTCCTTCTACACCGGTGGGCCAGGGACGTGACAGGTCCTACCTTGGTGGGATCTACCGCTGGTTTTGGTCATGTTGAAGAAGTGGCCCTTTGAGTGCCTTGACGACCCCAGGCAGGTTTCCCTCAAATACTGGACATGGAAAACTTGTTTTCTATTAATGCTCTCTTCAAGGGCTAGGAGAAGGGAGATCCACACTCTACCTTAATGATGACCATCACCAATGGTCATCTAACCACTCCCATATGACTCTGAGGCCTCACCTTTGCTTCTCCGCAAAGAACCAAGTGGCTCAAGATCCGGCCATGGCCTCCAACGGTTTTTCCCTGTGTGCGATGGATGCCCCTCTCCCTCTCGAGGAGAGAGCCTTCTGCCCAGTGAGAGCTCTCCTCTGGTACCTTTCCCACATGGAAGGGCTCAGAGAATGGAGGTCTGACCTGCTTCTACCACTGAGTAACCCATTTTAGGAGCAAGTTTGCAGAAATATGATTACACTGTGGATTAAGCAAACAATCCTTAAGGCCTATGAGACTTTGCTGGAGCTGCTGGAGGCCTCACAGCTTGTCTCTGCCAGAGCTCATGAGGTTAGAGCCTTCAGTGCCTCCTGAGGTGCTCTGTGGAGCGTTGGCATTCTGTGGGCCTGCGGATAGCGATCATCTAAGACTTTCGCTGAGCACTACTTCCGTGACATGATAGTGCTCAAGGAGGGTATGTACTCCTTTGTGGGCGTAACTGGCTTCTTTGCACAGGTTCCAATGCTGGTCAGTTAGGGCTTTCCAGATTTCATCAGAACTGCCACTGTTTTCCAGTTTATGGTGCTCTTGTGGTTGATCAAATGTATAGGCCTATAAGTCAGCACATTTCTTAGTGGGCCTTGTGGGGCTTCATGCCTAGTAGACTTCATCTCTGACAGTATCTGGCAATTTAGCCCTACTTACGGCCTGTTGGCGGCTTTGACATGGATTTCCTCACTGCCCCCGGAACCGCATAACCGCTCCCCCCAGCGCCCGCCAGTTTCGTGACTAGGACCTGTTACATCTCCAGGTCTGATGGAGCTGAAACCGATAACATCAACCCAGGAGGCAGACAGTTGTCATGTTGGCGGGCGAGCACCATGGAGTCCAGAGCAGTCCCATGCGCCCGGTAAGGAGGGTATCTGGTTAATTAAACCAGACTCTGCTGTCGTAGGCCTCATCTCCACATAGCTCTGAGGTTTTCCCTTCAGAGGCCACCTCCTCACACAGACTGATGGTCTCCCTCAAGCTGCCAGTCCCTTTGGTCTATAGAGTTCAGTGTACCTGTTATTATCACCCCAACACTAATACCTTTGTATATCGGCAATGGTGGTCGAGAGGTAACGTTATATAATTAATACAGGATATTTGGAGTAATATCAGTATTAATGAGTATATGTACGTCTTGACCACCAGAGAAGCCCACCCGACCAATCCCGCTTCCTCTTACAGCTGATGTCAACTGACCACTCTTCAAAAGAGGAAGGATAATACGGGGTGCATGTGCACATGACGTCACCATCAGTTCCAAATGGACCAAGATATGGCACCACGAGACTGTCACGTTTTGAATCAAGAGTGAGTAGCTAGTATCTCATCTCGATTTCTTTGGCGTCATGCCCAGGCACTGAGGTCTTGGCGATGGTGGTTGAGAGGTAAGTATATTCATTAATACAGATATAACTCCAATTATCCCGTATTAGGCCAAAAGTCAAAAGTTATTTTGAAATTTTGGGTTTCTTTGATCTAAATTTCAAGGTCATTGAGCACTTAGTAAATTATCACAGATGTTTATCATATGTAGAGGTGTGATATTGCATATTATGGATAATCTTTCTGAAGGCCACAAAAATGCATTTTAGTATAAGATTTTTAGCTTAGCTGACTGACAAGTATGTCAGTCAAGCTGCTTTGCTTGATCTGGAGTTTACAGAATGGTCAGTCGGCCATTTTCTTTCCATCTTTCTGTCTTTGTTATAATCATATGTGCACATTACACATTGGTTACTTATCCAAAAACCATCATTCAGATCCACATCAAACTTGGTGGGGATGTACCTTGGGTGGTTCTTTACGAATTTTGTTGAAATGGTCATGCTCCAGTTATTTTTACCTTAGTTGACGTGTTAGACAGCTATTAAAGTTGAAGGATGACTGGTCATCTCTCCTCTGCGCTTCCACAATTCACTTCTTGTCGCACCAGCAATTTGGTCTTTCCAGTATAAGCTGTTGGCAAGACTAAGCAGTCACTTTCCGTCCGTCCGTCCGTCCGTCCATCCGTCTAAAAAAAAAACATATCCCAAAGAACTAATATTAAAGCAGGAAAATGAAAGGGATACAAAAGCTGCTTTCCTTGATCTGGATATAGAAATAAAGAACAACCAGTATCAAACAAAAATATTTGACAAGAGAGACGAGTTTAAATTTGATATTATCTCCTACCTTGACCTGACAGGAAACATTCCAGAGAAACAAGCATATGGAGTTTGTATTGCACAGGTCATATGTATTGCTAGAAACACCACACGTGTTAGAAATTTTGTCAATAAGGTTAGAACTTTGTTGCGTAAACTAAGGTCTTAAAAAAACAACTACACAAAACTCTGTTGAAATGTTTCCATTAGAGATATGACTAAATACATAATAAATACAACAGTTACTCAAGAACATTAGTCAAATTGTGTGAAGATGGAGTTTGAAATGACAAAGTATAGTCCTCAAAGTGTTAAGAGTGGTAAGAGGGAAAGTACCCGGGCTGAAGTATACTTAACCCACCTAGAGAATTTTATCCAGTCCTTCTTAAGTCGGAAAACCATGATCATACTCACTTTTTGCAGGATTTCTTTCTTCTTAATCTTCTTCCAGTACATTGGAAGAGGTGGCTTTCAGCTAATGCTTCAGAACACTTTACCTCATAACACCTCTAGTCAACTTTATGGTGCTAAAAATTGTATAACTATTTGCCGGTTTATACCAGTGTCGGTATGGTGGAATAGTGTATGAAGCTTTTAAGTTTCAAAGGAGATGTCCATTTAGTCATTCCGTCTGTAATTAATGAAGAATATTTCAAAGATTGAGAGGACTGGTTTAAAACCACCAGTTGCCTTTAGTGGGTGATTGCCTGTCTCAAGTCAGGAGTGAAATTTGTTTCCTCACATTGGCATTGGAAGATAAATGTTGATACTTTGGTAACTCTGGAATCTCTTTGCTGTCATCCTTGAGTTTGATATTTTTGAATATGGGTCATGTTTTTCTACATAAGTGTATCACAGTAGAGACGTCCATCTGTAGAACTGCAATTGTTTAGTGCGGGACTTGTAGAAGTGTACTCCTTGCATTTGATACTCTATAACAGTGATTCAATCACTTACATATACAAGAAACAGTAATGGTCCCAAGACTGAACCTTGCGGGACCCCTGCTTTGATTCTCCCCCAAGACGATGCCTGGCCCTGAATGACTACTCTTTGGGTTCTTGCATAAAGATAACCTTCCAACCAAGATATAGGTAGACCTCGGATGCCTAAATTTTTTAGTTTATGTTTTAACCCTGGATGAAGCATCCTATCGAAAGCCTTGTTGATGTTCAGAATACAACTCGCACTTCTTTCTGGAGATTAATCACTTTTGAAAATTCATGATAAGGACATGCAAGCTGATTGACTGTTCCATCATGGGGTAAAAATCCAGTTTGATTTGTCTGATAATGGATAGTTATTACGTACAAAATTGAAAATGTGCTTAAATACGGCACATTAAAAAACCTTACCTACATAGCTTAATAGAGAAATAGGTCTGTAGTTGTTACAAAATTCTGCCGCACCGCCTTTGTGAATTGGTGTTACATGTGCTTTCTTCCATTCAGCTAGAAACTTACACTTAGAAAGAGAAAGGTTCAGTAGTTTGGTAAGAGAAGACCAAATACTCGGAGCTGCCTCCCTTAACAGCAGGGGGCTAATCCCATTCAGTTCACATGCCTGGTCAATATCCAAGGATTTTAAACTATCTTGGACACTGTCTTCATCTAAAACAATGACTTCCAGTAAATTTAGAGATCGAGTCTTGAACCTCACTAGGTAGAATGAAAGTGGAAGAGTCCACGTCGGATTGTTTAAGAAAATGTTTTTGAAAGCTTCGACTTTAGATTTGCTATCAGACAGGACCAAATTGTTTGAGAGTACAGAAGACATTGATTGGTCAGAATTACCAGACATGAAGAACTGAACCATTTTCCACCTTTTTTTTTTTGCTTTAAACTGTTCTTCAATTACAACGTTACATTGTTTACTATGGTAATCATCTTCAGCTTTCCATTAATCGCTTATGTATTTGTTCCGTAGCTCAAAATGTATTTCCAAATGTGAGGGTTTTCATTTGATTCTATCCACTTTACATTTTGAGACCACAATTTTGATGTGTACCAGGGAGAATCATTTTGTCTTATCCAGACATTTGTTTGGTATACAGAGTTGGGCAATATTGAGAAATTCAGTAGTCCAGGCAAAATAGACCACATCGACATTTGGAGAATCAAAGCAGGCATCCCAGTTAACTTTTTCAATTTTTCTCTGAAAAAGTCAAAATTAGCTTTTCAGTACTGCCATGTAAACCTTTCGTATGAACTGTCCATTTTACCTGAGAAAAGATAAATTTCGCTGTCATGGTACAGTGATCATTTTGTGCAACTGGAGGCAAATCTCAGTTGCTTATGATAAAAGTGGCACTGCCTATACTTTGACAGATATTATTACTCTACTTAATGACTTACTTTTTAGGTCATCTTGACCCAATGACTGGAATTTGAATGAGAGAACAGCTTTCCTTAGGGCCTTACTGTTACAAAGTGTCCAGCCTGCCCCCCAAGGAAGGTTTTTAACTAGGAGCACATGATAGTGAGGAATTCTAGTCCTGGTCTGTGGAAACTGTGTGAAGACTGATGCTAAGTGAATCCTCATTTTACCAGGCAGGCTGGTTTGGGTCAAAAAGGCCAGTTTCAGAATTGAAATATTTTATAAGCATTTGTGTGGTGCCCTATAACTTTTGTGAATTGACACCCAGCAAGTTCTCAGTATACATTAACTCATGCTGTACTGATATGATACATTGATTTTTCTATAGACCACCTTAAACCATCGTGGATCTGAGACATTTATAAATCATTGTAGCAGGCTGACTCATTTTTTTTTCTGTTTGGAGTGAAACCTAACGAGCCTACCATCTCTGGAGCAGATGCTGCCATCAAGGAAGGTGACCCTGTCAACATGACATGTACAGTAACACGTGTCAAACCTGCAAATTTAGTGGGCATGTCATGGACTGTGGAAGGCAATGGTCCAGTCACGGGTGTCACAAGCAGCACAAAAAACACTGACAATAAAACGTTTAGTGTAAAGAGTGATGCCACATTACGTGTGAACCGTCTGCAAGATGGGAAGACTGTGACATGCCATGTAAGGTGGAACAACACGATGGACTTCCTTATAGTCAGCAAGACACTGAGTGTCAACTGTAGGTATTAAGTATCTCTTCATATTTGCAAAAATATACAGATCGCTTTAATGAAAGTGCGCTGAACATCTTATGACTTTCCAGATTGAATTTATGCCACAAAGTTCTGAAAACTGTGCAATCAACATCAGTCAAGAAATTCTTTGTTGTTTGTCATAAAAATCACTCTAAATCTCCTTTCTTCCACCTATGTGGCAACTCCTTCCCTACAGGGAATGAATGGAGCTCCCATATGCCAATGCTTTCATATCTCTCATTTTCTGTGCCCTAGCAAGCAGATGGAATCTCTGGGGCTTGAAGTGACAGAGAGTATGCAATCAGTGAAGATTAGCCTGACTGTACTATTCATCAGTACTCAAGGTGTAAGACTGCAGAAGTTACTGACATTGAAATATACAATATCTTTCTGTGCTTGCAGATCCACCAAGATCAGTCAGTCTAAAACAAGTTGGCCCCACTAGAGTAAAGCTGCATACCGAAGTCACTATGACCTGCCAAATAGGGGAAGGAGAAGCCAAGCCTCTACCCACACTGTCTATATTCAAAGAGGGTATCACAGGGGCAGTCAAATCACAGCACAACACAGCACAGATGACACACACAATAACTATACAGAGAGAAGACAACACCAAAGTATTCACGTGTAAGGCTACAGGTGCAGTGATAGATGGCAGCGTTGACTCTCAGGATATCAGTTATGATGTACTGTGTAAGTATTATGGCTATACAGATTGTAAACTACCAGATATCATGCGCTCTCAATGTATTATTTAGTCTTGGTGTTGTGGCTACATGTGGAAAAATGTCTGATAGTGTCAAGCCTGTATGTATTATTTGCGTTTTTTTATGTAAGTGTTATGGCTACTGATAGAAATATATCAGACAGCAATTACATGCTTGATGTCACTTATAATGGTCTGTGTGCGGTTTAAACGTATGGAATCATCCTTAGCAATATGGGATTTCAAATGTATTGCTTACCAGTTTCTTTGTACGATATAAGTGGAGGAACCATTACTGGCTGCATCAGCATTTAAACACGTCACATAAAAATGATCTCTGTAGAGATTGAAAAAAACTTTCAAGTTTCTTTGTCACTCAGTACATGTTAATGTTTTATTGTTCTTACATTTTTGTACTGTAATGATACACCATGAACAATGGTGGTTAAAAATAACTTCACTGCCCAACACAGAAAAACATGATTTAATGATGTGCTGGAAACGTGCTTGAAGTGTAAGTAGTGCTAAATTTCAAAGTGTCCATTTTCTGCGTTGTTGTTGTAACTTTTTTCCACCGCACTTACATATTGATCAATTCTGTTCTGTTAACGGTTGCGCATTTGTTGCAAGTCCAAGCCCTTTCAAGCCTAGTCTGCGTCGGATCCTCATTAAGTTTAAGCTTGACAAAATGGAAATGGCGCGCACAATCAATGGGCACTGGGCTTAGGCCTACCATAGACATAACTACTGTTAATTTGCCTATTTGCCGTAACAATGCCTTTTGGTCCACTCTACTCTTCGAATTAATTCCTCATGTAAAAATGTGCAATGAACACACCAAAACAGTCACTGTCTGTTCTTGCATTGCAGCTTGCACTGTACTAGTAACAGGTGTCTGCACGTTCAGTGTGGCAGTAGTATGACTGATTCAGCGTCGTAGTTTTCGGCTGTGACATTTCATTTATTTGTCCATGCAGTAAAAATAATCATTAACAGTAGTTTATGGCAAGTAAAGGTGTTGAAATTCATAGAACAAAATGCAAGTTTTCAGAAGTTTGCATTCCCCATAGTGCCACGTTTGTTTACAAATGTCTGGAATGTTTGGTCCTGTGGGAAAGTCCAAAAGCCTGTTTTATTTTGGAATATTCTCCTCCGACTGGCTAAATTTGATATGTGTTGATTGTTCCCGCCCTGAAAATCAGTCAAATTTGATGCTTATATCCATATTTGGAAACTCATTCGAGGTTGTGAATCCAAATATGGTACTGGAATACTTCAGAAAAGCACTACAGGCTGCTGATGATAGCCAACATTGACTTTGTTTCCGATAACTGCCAAGCAATGCATTGAAAAGAACAAACATGGATGCGACACAAGAAGTTTATTATTGCGGTCCATTATTAAATTTTGATGGAGAAATATTACACACAAACTTGACTATAGGGGAAAGGCGCATAGGGAACAAAACATATGGACATTAGCCACAGGAAGACTGAAATTCATCAAATGGCTGGATATGCCTTGTAAACTGTACACAGTCAGTGTTCACAGCATAATGTTGATCGATGGTCTTCTTTGCACGTTCAGTAATTTCACTGAACATTCGCTCCATCCTGCTTTTTAGTTACAATGTTGGTATGGTGATATGAAGGGAATGATGCAAAAATGCGAATTTCAGCTGGTTGTTTTCATAATTTTACTATAAGTCTATTAAATCACTTGGAAAGATTAGTTATGTGGACCAAGGCAATAGGAGCATGAAGGTGGCGGAGACCATCACTTTTCCCGGGACTTTCGCCCAGGTCTCAACATGCTGTTGGTGAAAGCATGGATGCCATCCTTTTGCCAGGCATGATAATGGGCAGAAAATCTGGCTGTCTTGATGCTGTTAAAGTGTAAAAAACTCCAATGTATCTGTAGGATTAGGACTCCCATAATTGAAGGGGTGGGAGCAAGAAGGTACGAAGTGACTTTGAACCCCAGTGCTACAAAGTACCAAAGCTGTATGAACTTGTATAGAAATTGGTACTATCGAGTACTGGGGTTTAAAGTCACTTAGTACGTTCTTGCTCCAACCCCTTCAATTTTGAAGCTGCATCTTTTGATTGCAAGACATAGGCCTATGGAAGGATATTCACTGCACTCTGTACATTTGCCAGGTTTAGTACTGATGAGTGGTGGTTGTAAGTAAAGGCAACGTGTTGTGACTTCATCTGCGCATCAGAGGCATGGTTTTTGCCAAACATGTCAGTTTTGCCTTCAAGAAATCCAACCACTAATTGTAAATAAATTGTAAGATGAGTAACATAACAAGATTGGATAGCTTTACTTGACTTCGAAACTTTTCCCAGCATGTGGCATCAAGGTATATTATTGGTTGCGTATCAACCTTCACTGCAGTGATTCTCGTTTAATTGTTACTGGTGGATGATCTCACGTAAGGACAACTGGTGTTTTATGTGCAAATACGACAGTTACATTTCTATATGTGCACCATGTATTAAATGTGCTTCTTGCGCTTCCACTTTGAACTCGCTTCAAGTGCAACTACAGTGCATCTGAAGTGGACTTCGAGTGAATTTAATCCTGAGATGATATGCTCAGGAGGGAAGCTACTTCTACTCACCACTGTACATGCCAAACATGAATGTCTGTGATTTATAATACCTACTCTGTGCCTTTATCTGTTTCAAAGTAACCCAATTTCATTCGATCAAATATCCCTTTCAGCTTGGGGCCCTACCCAGACATTCTCATTGCCTGACACAGTTGCGCAATGAACACGATGTTATATGACTATGAGACATGTTCTGTGCTATTTGCTGGCTAGAGTTCAAAGAACAGTGACTAGTGGCAATTAGTTACCGCTTCAATTGTATTGACTATCATTATTCAAAGTAGATAAGTATAAGTAGTCCTTTCTTTGAGAGACTACCCCAAGAGCTGGACCAAATGTAGTCACCTAATGCTGTTGATCCCACAATGTAGGTCAAACACGGAAATATAGAACGAGGAACCTAAATGTGACTTAAGAGGTCTCTCAAAGGAAGGAATCCTGTACAATATATTGTGCAGCTGCATTTTCATATATAGAATGGTCATAGCCCATGGCTCAGACAGTATTTTTGACGTTTGTTTGTTATGTCTCCCGGTGGAAGCCAGGGGACATATTGTTTTAGTGCCCGTTTCTTCCGCTTGTTGTTGTTGTTGTTGTTGTTGTTGTTGTTGTTCAGGTTCTTCAACACTTGGTTTTCGTGCGATAAGTCTTCAAGTACTTGACAGAATTTGATGAAACTTGGTAGGATTATGGATCTAGGCAAGACCTAGGGTCGGAATGTATTTAAGTGACCCTGACCTAATTTTAAAGGTCACAGGGTCACTTATGTGAAATTGGTTTCTGTTCGAAAAGTCATGAATAACAAGATGGAATTTGATGAAACTTGGTAGGATTATGTATCTTGGCAAGACCTAGGTTGGGATTGTATTTGGATGACCTTGAGCGAATTCTCAAGGTCACAGGGTCACTTATGTGAAATTGGTTTCCGTTCGATCAGTCATGAAGAACAAGATGGAATTTTTATGAAACTTGGTAGGATTATGTATCTAGGCAAGACCTAGGTTGGGATTGTATTTGGATGACCTTGAGCGAATTCTCAAGGTCACAGGGTCACTTATGTGAAATTGGTTTCCGTTTGATAAGTCATGAAGAACAGGACGGAATTTGATAAAACTTGGCAGGATTATGTATCAAGGTAAGACCAAGGTTTGGATTGTATTTGAGTGACCTTGACCTAATTTTCAAGGTCACATGGTCATTTGTGTGAAATTGGTTTCACTGCAATAAGTCTTGAAGAACTTGATGAAAATTGCTAGAGTAATGTATCTAGGTGAGAGCTAAAATAGGACTATAATTTTCAAGCAAACTTGGTCATTTATAATTTGTTATCACCTATAGCTTATTCAGAGACGTAAGTGTTCTACCGGGAGGTATTTGATTTACTGTTGGAAAATCAGTCTGTTCTAGTTTTTTTTTGTTTTTGTGTAAGTACATCACACATACACGTAGTGCAATGATGTAATTTAAACAGGATTACTTCTTTTCCTGAACAAGTTCAAATTTTTAATTGTTGCACAGTCAATCAGCCACATATGGTATTGTAGGTTTGATGCGTCTGACCCAAGTCTAACATGGACACTTTTCCCAAACACATACATGTCTAAATCCACCTTGGACATTGTAGACCCGGCATCAAGTGTCACAGTGACAGGAGTCAGTGGACCAGTCGTGGAGGGTACAACTCTTACTCTGCACTGTCAGGCTGCTGACGGCAATCCCAACAATTACACTTATAAATGGACACATAAACGTAATGGACAAAGGTCAGATCTCACAGAATCTTCCAGTACATTGACTTTGAGTGACATCCAGTATACTGCTGCTGGGCGATACGAATGTCAGGCCACCAATGAATATGGACCAGCAGAGGGAGTCAAGGATGTTATAGTTCACTGTGAGTATTCATAAATTGCAACATATTAGCTGAAGAAATAACTTGTATTTAGGAGCAGTCAGGCAATTGTTTCAGTCAAGTTTCAAGCACACAGTAAACACAAATCCTGAAATAAACAAAAACGGCAAGCAAAAAATAAAGAAAGAAAGGTTTGCACAGAGGGGATGGAGGATGATTGCTTTGTAGAAAGACTGTTGTTTTGAAATCCCTTTTCTTTATGTATCTTGACCTTTTCCCCCAAAGAGGAACATCCATCTTGTTAGGAAAGCAGAATAACTAAGTCTCCGTTAAAGAGGAATAACTAAGTCTCTGTGATATGGTACCCTTTGAAGTTTTTTTTTTTTCAGATTCTCCGAGAGAAGACCCTGATAAAAAACCAATCTTCAAAGTTGGAGCAAAAACTGGAGACACAAAGAACCTGACCATGCATGTTATTGCTCTGCCTGTAAATGTGGAGTATTCTTGGCTTCACTTAGAAAACAAGGTGGAACCAGAAAAGGTTATAGATAATGGGTTAAGCTCAACTCTAATGTTGGTGAATATTTCAGAGGTGAACTTTGGAAACTACACATGTATTGCAAGCAATAATATCAACCAAGCTGGTGAATTTGTGTTCCATGTTGTGGCAAAACAAGCACCATTAGCACCTGAAGATATAAATGTTGTCAGACGAACGGCTATCTCTCTGACAGTAAAGTGGAAAAGGAGTTTTGATGGTGGATTTAAACAACATTTCAAAGTAAAGTTCAAGAAAACGGGCTCATCAGAAGTAAAAGAAACAGATAAAATAGAAGATCCATTTCCTGGAAGTAAATATGCCCAAACCAAGGTGACTCCACTGGATCCAGGCACAAAGTATGACTTGTATGTTGTGGCTTTCTCAGACTTTGATGGAGGCAGTAAAACTCCAAGTGGCCATGTGACAGTACAAACCCCAGGTAATTGTTCATTTACAGTACCGATTTTGCATATGGGTCCCTTTTTCCAGCTAACCATTTTGGCATTGCACAGCACATTGAGCGTGCTTAGTTGCGAGCTTTCTTGTCTGGATATGCCATTGCAAATAGCATGCCAATCTCTTGCGCTCAAATTTCTGGCACGCCAAACAGCTGTGCAAGTTCCATGAACAGGTACTTTGCCTCAACTGGGCATAGCGTGCCAGCAGCAAGCCTTGCTCGCCATCTTTGTTTACCCTTCGATTCCGGTCTCGTTTCTTGTCACGTGACCTTCGCAACAGAAGCAGGTCATTTAAAGTTTTGTTGCGCAACACGCGACATGCTGGCGTAAAAGTGCCATATCTTTTTTTTATTTTTGCATTTCATGCAAAAGGATCAACATGATTTTTATTGAGTAAGACCCTCTCTAAAGTTCCATGTGGTTACTTTGTAAATTTAAACAAAAACTCGTGCCCTACACCCTAATCAAATAAATATATCAATCTCAATCACAAATTAATCAAAACGGTCAAGCCTGTGTGAATACAATTGCATGGGTACTGGTCTATGCACAGGGGTCACATTAAGGATTTTTGAGTATGGGTCCGTTACACCCATCTTTCTTCTTTTTCAACAAAAATAGTGGGTCCATGCACTTAATAAATGGGTTGAGTCTGAAATTGTGCAATCTGGACTTCATTTGATGTAATTTGAAAAATTGATTCTGTCTCCCCGTGCATCGGGGGGACATATTGTTTTTGCACGTTTGTCGTTTCTTTCGCTTCTTCTTGTTCTTCTTCAACACATTGTTGTGTGTGTTGCAGACGCCATAACTCAAGAAAGATTTGACTTGGGAAGTTGATATTTTTTGTGAAGATGTTCCTATATATGATCTTGCTTGGGATTGCAGATGATTGACCTTGAAATATTTTTCAAGGTCACATGGGCATGTCATCTAAAATTGACACGCAGGCAACAACTCTGCAAGGATTTCACTTGGGAGGTTGCAATTTTGCATGTTTATGTACCATAATACCAACTAGGTTGGGATTGTAGATGGGTGACCTTGACCTATTTTCAAGGTCACATGGCCACTTTTTAAAAATCATTGCAGATGCACTCGAGAAAGATTTGTCTTAAAGAGGTTGACATTTTTGTGTGATTATGTTTCTATGTAAGACTTCTGTAAGACCTTGCTTGTAACTGCAAATGTATGACCTTGACCTATTTTTCAAGGTCACGTGGGCATTTCGTCAAAAATCTACGTTTTAACATGTCAATTAAGTGTACGTTCACCATATCTGTAGATCATTGGAATCAGTATGCCTATTTATAAAAATAAGGCTGACAATAGTAAGGGCGCACGGGGAGACATTTGATTTTCTGTTGGAAAATCAGCCTGTTCTAGTTTTATTTGTTATAATCAACATACATCAAAATGATAAATAAATAAAACATGCAGGTAACTTAAGCCTAAAAATGAACATAAGATAGGGTCTGTATGCTCACATAGGTAACTCAATATTATAAAATTTAACATTGAATAAAAAGTTACCAATATGCCAACTTGATGTAAAAGGTTCTAAAAGTTGTTGACTGTACCAAGGATGGATTCAATCTACCCAGGAACCTGCTGTTAAGACTAAGGCTATAACACATCCTTGGGCTACCAAAAATGGTTGTGAAGGGGGCTTAACCCTTAGCACACTGCCACTGTGCCAGTATCTGGTATTGCACACCGTGTGCCAGCGGACAGTTTTTTAACTGGCTTGCACAACAAGCCGCATGCATGATTTAACATGTCTGGGCTCTGTTATTTTTGCGATTGATTCCACGTGATGAAATGTTCAGAAATTACATGGTTTATATTTCCGTGCACTTTCTATTACAATATACCTGAAAGTTTTTATGCCGTAGAAGGTGTTAAGAGCCTGATCTTAAATTAAGTGCAGTCACTTTTTTCACCAAACAACAGGGTAGGCCTAAAAGCTGTGCAACACAAGCGAGTGTACACAGCCTGTCACAGGAATGCACCTTGGCATGGTTTATTGCTTTGTTGATCATAAATTTCATTCCTATTTTGTTCTGTCATACAGATTTCTTCCTTTCAAACATTTCAATTAAATCAAAACAACCAGATTTTGTTAAAAAACACCAAGAACTACGTGACCCATCGGAGACGGCGATGAACAACAATAACATCGTGTTATTTTCGCTTCGTCCACGTGTAACCGTGTGATGACTAATCTGCGTATTTTCCTTGCCCTTTGTAATGAACTTTCACTCGGGCCATTACCTGTGTCTAGATTCGTTCGACGGAAGTCTTCTTGGTGAAAATATGATGTGAAAATTGAACATCTTGGGCCAATAAACTTTGTGTAATACTACTTGTACCTTCCCTACATTGTGGGCACGAGACAGGCACATGCACAACAATGAATTTGATTGGACAGTGAGCGACATGTGATCAAATCCACCCAATGAGGAGCCTGTAAGTGCTCTCAGCACATTTATAATGACGTGAAATGACGTACATCCATTCCGATTCTGGGGAATTTTTAGAGGGATACCCCAGGAATATTTTTTCTTAGCAAATAATAGAGCTTGTTACATAGTAAGACGAACACCACAGGATTCCATCAGTATGATACATAATCATGATAATGGTCAATGCAAAACACCGTGACTGCTTGGGGTAATTTTTGCCGTTGTATCATTCAAAATGCACTGCGTTTTTGTGTGTGCATCCAGAGAAACGCAAAATGACAATGTTTTATTAATTTCCAGGCATCATTTCTTTATTTCTTGTGTCTAGGATGTAGGACGCAAGCTTAATGTGACCCCTGTATGCATTTTCCTTTGTTTGCATCACGAACGATGGTTCTTCTTAAATTGTTTTTTAAGATCGGTTGTGTGTCATCTTTGTCATTAAATTATAGTTGTAGAGTTTATTTGTTGCTGCAGTAAATAGTCGATTAGCGCACTTTATCACAGTCACTGATAAACTGTCAACATGATTAACACATGTGGCAGCGATATTTTCACTCGAGCCATGTTTACCTGTTGCTGGTGTATTTTACTCTCTTTCCATAAAAAATTTGACCCTCTGCTCTTTTGTACACAAAGACTGGTACTATGTCATCATTCTGACCAATTTACAGCTTTAAATGTTGTTTCTTGCCTCAATAAAGTGTTTGTAATTGCCACTTGTGTTTCTACAAATTTTGCCCATCTTTCAAGCCAGACTTCACAACACGAGGTAGTGAGTGCTCCCGAATGAATCATCGTTAAAGAAACGAAGCATTTGATTGGATGGTGAACACCATATGATCAATTCCGGCTCCCAGACTGACCTAGAATATCCTGTAGCATCGTCTTCGTTAGTTTCCAACAAAAATGATGTTTGAAATAAAAGCAGTTTTGGCAGGGTTTCCCCTAAAATACTTTTGTTTCAGCAGATGGGAGGGCTTCTATCTTAAAATAAACAAGGTTCTCAGCAGTCTAACGATGTGAAGAACATGGCGGATAGATCAAGACCGTGGCAATGAAATCACCCTATTTTTTGGCAGTTTTTTAAAGTTACATTATTCAAATTGTTGCAAATGATGCCCCTGTCATTGATTAAAATTATTGTAGAAGGAAAATATTCATTTTTAACGCAAAATCGAAATAGCCAACGGCAAGACTAACGTTTCTCTACAATAAAACGTGTGCTTGCATGTAAATAAACAACATCGGGAATTTGAGACAGCCTTTTGTCAGCCAGTTCAAAAGTTTTGAGTCTACTCGAAATGGGTGGCAATAAGCAATGACGCACTATTCCAGTACACTGGAAATTGGCATGCTAGGAGTTCAAGGTTGATCCTACAAGAAAATAAACTAATTTGAAGAAAAGCTCCTCACAAAAAACACCTCTCTTCTCATGGCATAAGAATCCATGCATCAAGATCACAAACCCGGGAGCATACACATTTAAATCATGGTGGATCTTCTTAGCGCCGAAAATCTCCTTTATTCTCTTGGTGGTACGCTTCACAGAAACTGCTGTCAGTCCAGTCGAGAACGCGAGTGTGTGAAGCCAGAAACAATTCAGGCGTGCTAATGGTCGAGACCAAAAATATTTCAAGCGTGCTGCATGCGAAGTAAGCGTGCTTTTTTTTTTTAGCATGATAGACTGGCATGCCAGGAATTTGCGCACAACTCAGTTTTGGCATCTGGCTAGTGACATATTATTCTGGCTGGCGAGAATATCTGGCATGCCAGATTTTTTGCTAGCTTGGGATGTTACGAATGCGAAATCGGTACTGTATACAATATACTGCAACTTTCAGATAATGTACTGCAACAGCATCTGGGTAAGTAATTAACCTTTTCCCACTCAGATGACTCAAAAGAGCCTGCTTGTGAAATGTGGTTTATTTACTTTTTGTACATAAATCCATTATTAACAGGAAACATTTAGAATGAAATGTAGAAAACATTTGTGAAGACCGGATACCCCAGGTAAACATATATCCTCAGTGGGGATTAGGCACCTAATCTAAACCAAGGAAAAATGTCAATTCAGTTTTATTCACACCAAAGGAGGGTGGAGCTTAATGTTTGTAAGTAAGCATGCGATAAGATTAAAAAATGAATGAAGCACAGAGTGGTAGTTGGAGACATCATTTGTAGCACGAGCTGTTGGAAGCCTCCAGAAATAGCAGGGAAACTGACCACAGTGTTTGTGGCTGCGACTCAATGCTGGATTTTTTTCCTCGCATACCTATATTTGAACGGAATTGCAAAATCTCTGGATCGGATAGAAACTTCATATTACGGTTTCACCATTTTGTATGCTATTCAAGTAATTGACTAATGGGAGGTATTTTGATCTGCAAGTATGCCATAACATAAAATAGAGAGTCTAGCATTGAGCGGCAGCTGAAAGCATCATTTGTGATACAAGTTTTAAATTTTGCTGGACATTTATGGAATTAGTGAATTGTAGGTAAAGTGAAAATCTTTATTATATATAATACTAGTGAGGTTCCATTATCCAAATGGTCATGGAAGCAGCTTCCACCCAATGTAATTAAATTTGTCTTATTTACATATACATGCCAGCCTCTGAAACCTTTTTATTAGCTAAGCAGACTGACAAGTTAATTGAATTTACATACTGCTTGTATAATTATGCACTCATTGTTTGGTGTTCACAATTCACCTTTTTTTACTTCTCCTTAACTTCTGAACAGATTCTCTTCAAACTTGGTGGTTACAGACCAAAATTGTTGGAAGTCCCATGCCCCAATGATCTTATACTTTAAAACCGATGGCTGGACCTCTTCATATGGGGTGGGGTCTACATCATGAGTGGTCTCTACCAAGCATGTTGACCAAATATTAGACAGGTTTTGTGACCACTCATGCCTGTCCATCCATTTGCCCAAAAACGTTTGCTTATGGATGTGATACAGACCACAGTTTTTAAATTGGTCCTTATCTAACTTCCAGGACTTCAAGTGTATGAAAATCTAGGTCAAGTTCGATATGGATGGCACCATCTATGGTGCAAAAAATTTGGTAAAGATGTAAAAACTTTGAGAACGCTATTTTTTGAAGAGTTTTTACTGAATCATCACAAAGCTTGGCAGGAATGTCAGTCAGACTTACATGTAAAGATGAAAATGTGTTGAAATTTGGTCTTGCCATCTGTGGTATTACAAAAGACATGTACCTAAATGTACTGAAAACACATGAACGTCAATATGTAGCGACAGAATTATGCTTATGATACCATATATAAACCACAGATGTGTATCATTAAAATTTTTATATTGCATATTATGGATTACCTTGACTTAGTTTCACAAGGTCATACAGGAAATACATTTTAGGAAAATATTATCATAATTTTGTTTATTTGGGTTATGGTCATTAGTCTGAACTTGTGCACATGTATCATCACAAGAACAGTAAGCAGATAAAACTCTACGGTATACAAAGTCAACAGTGTTTCCAGTAGCCCCCAAATGGGGATATATCACCCGTTCAAAACCTTAAATACCCTCTCAGAAAATTATAAAGGGTCACAAGTCTTGTTTATTTACATGTAAAATCAGTGAAAACTCTTCGCTGAATTTCCTTTCTTGTCACCACCCTGAAAAAATTCCTAATGGAAACACTGGTCAAGGTGGCACCACTGGTGGTATTATATGGATCTAGCATGACAAATATTAAAAGTACATGAAAGTCATTATATTGATTATAGATTGAGATAGAAGTTCAAAATTTATACAAGCTAGGCATAAGGCTAATCAAATTGCGGCTGACCCCATCCTATATATCAAGGTCATTAAAGAAGCAGTTAGGACACAAAATGTAACAGTTTTGAGAAATTAGAAGGCTTACAATACCAAATGTACCACAAATGTGTATCATATTTTTGAAGTTTGATATTGCAGAATATTAGGCCGAACATCTTTCACCTACTTTCCCAGAGTCACAGAGAGAATGGATATAAGCAAATTATTTTTGTATGATCAGATGATGTCCATAACAGAAGAAATTGAGGTGGAACTGCAAAACTTAATCAAATAGGCATTAAGCCAACAGTCAAAGTTTTAATATATGATGTGACCTTGATGTATGAATATATATATATATATATATATATATATATATGTATATATATATATATATATATATATGTATATATATATATATATATATATATATATATGTGTGTGTGTGTGTGTGTGTGTGTGTATACATGTATATATATATATATATATTATATACACAGTAAAACCTGTCCAAGTGGGCACCTGTTTTATGTGGGCACTTTTGCCTGGTCCCAAGGGTGCCAATTTAGCGCCGGCTTCACTGTAAATTTATATATATATATATATATATATATATATATATATATATATATATATATATATATATATATATATATATATATATATATAATATATATACATATATATGTATATATATGTGAATATATATACATATATATATATATCATATATATATATATATATATATATATATATATATATAATATATATATATATATATATATATATATATTACAAGGTTATAAAACATTTGAGAAAAGCACTCTACATTGATAAAAAATAAGGGAAATGATACCAAAGGTACTACAAAGGTGTGTTCGTGTGAAAGTTTGATGTTGCATGATATGGATGGCCTTGACTAATGTCTCCGAGTCATGGAGGGAATGCATTGCAGGAATTGGATTTTTTGTTGATGGTCATCAGGGTATACTGACATATGTCAGCAAAGCCATGGGTCCATGGGATTCTTTTTTGTACAGTGAATTTTTGGATCCTGCATTCAGAACCTTTTTGGCCAAATCTAAATCTTATTGTCTGAAACCATTCAGTCAGTTGCTTTGTAATCTCATGAGAGCACATCTGGGTACCCCAAGATCTGAATTCTTTAATAAGTGGCACTACATTTTTTTTTCAGTTTTGAAATGGATTTTTTGGTGTTAAATCTATTTTAATGTCGTGTCAAGAGTGTCATTCAGATTGTGCTGAAACCTGTTGAAAATGTACATTGCTGAAGGGTCAAACACACACCTGTTCAAAAAGAACTTTTGTTCTGGACTGTTAGCAGTTCTTTTCAATTTGGGTGCTTATGGATTAGTCCAATAGATTAATATAAAATCAATGAGGATTGCAATCATGGCAATTCTCACTTCATCCTGCAAAAATTGTTGACATTGTACCTTTGGTGGCGATGTGTTGAGTCTCTTCAAATGGTCATGCCCCGATAATTTTTACTTTTTTAATGAATAAATTTGTTCTATTTATGAGCAGAAGCTTTTAAAAATCCCCTATTAAAAGTGCTCAGCCAATCGGGCTAAAACTGCATTGGGACACTTCTTGGAACTTCTAGACCTTTTTTTTCAACAATGCATTAGTGGATGTTAGTTAACCTACCAACTGATTGTTGTCTCCTATATTTAATGTTCATATGCAAATGTTTTTTGGTTTTTTTTTTTCATTTGTTGTGCTCCAAGCTACTCATCATTATTTTATAGTGGCTGTTCATGGGTTAGTGGAAACTTTGTTCATAAAAATTACTTGGGGAGTAACAAATGTGACATACTGGCCTGTGCCTGGGTAATGGGATTCAAGGCTTATGGCTACTTTTTAACACAAATAGGAGAGTCGGTTACCAATGCATTTCTTTTATGGTTGGTAAATTGTGATCTTGACTGATCTTGAAATGTCAAACTAACCTATTGGCTCATGTCCTGGTAATGGAGGATCATGGATCCGTGGTTACTTTTGAACGCTGGTAGGAAAGTGCCTGTGGGGTTTCATTTGTGGTTATTAATTTTGACCTTGAGTTACTTTGAAAGGTGAAACCAACCTATTTGTTTATGATTGGTAATTGTGGATCCTCTGCCCGTGGTTACAAGTAAACACCAATGGAACAGTACCTGTGGGTTTCCTTTTGCTGTCAATTTTGACCTTGAGTAACATTGATTGATAGGTCAAACTGACATATTGACATGTCTATTGGTGATAGTGCATCCCGTGAGTCCCTTTCTTTTCAAAATATGATACCAGAACTGTATGAGAGGTAAACTGAATGTTGCAAAAAACTGAAACAAGAATGGTGACTTCAGTGCTCTTGTTGTAAACTCTTGCAGCTCGTCCCCAGTTCAACTTGAACAAGTTCATTGTTAAACGTAAGGGAAGTGAAGCCACACTGACCTGGGTCAGACCAACAGGACAGTATACACACTTTGTGATAGAATGGTGTGAGAAACCTGGTAAAACTAACTGTCAAACTGAAAACCAAGGGAATGAAACAGAAAGCACGACGGTCAGTAGTCTGCGTGATGGCCAAGAGTACAGCTTTGTCTTGAAGGTCTATGACGGGGATGATCTTGTCGTCCAGTCACAGGAGTTTAGTTCTCCAGGTGAGTAAAATGAACATAAGGCAATTTTTTTTGGATTGGTATTACTTATGGCTATAAATAAACATTTTGGTTTTTGAAGGAGGAGAAACAATATTTTTCCTATTATTTACATTTTGGTGAATCACTGACTACTTTAATCATTAGCCAATTGGCCAAATCCCAATGTTTCTTGAGTTTGTCCTTAGAAATGTATAAAGTACCAATATGTTGTAGGATGAAATACTAAATGGACAAGATAAAATCTCTGTTACTAATTGCTGGATTTCAAATTCAGCAACATATTTTTACCCCCTGGCCTATATGGGGGGTGGGGGGGGGAGGGGTAATATTGCTATCAATGCATCGGTGTGTGAATCTGTCTGTCTATCCCTGTGCCCCTTCTTGTGTGCCAATTCAGAAAAAAAACATAAGCTGGGATCATGAAACTATTGTAGTTGATCACCCTTTTTGAAGTTTACATTATGTTCGAAGGACAATGACCTTGACCCATTTGTAAGGTCACATAGATTAAATTATGTATGAATTTCTTCCACACTATATAATGAGAACCAGCATTGCTAGGATCATGAAACATTTACAGATAATCACCCTTGTAAGGGTCTTCATCAAATGTGAAGGACAGTGACCTTGATTTAATTTGAAGGTCACCAGAGACAATTTCTCCCTTTAATAAATGTCTTCTACATGAGATCTTAAGAACTGAATAAGATAGGATCATAAGACTTTTACAGTTATCCAACCTTGTAAGAACCCAGCTTAGGTTTGAAGGCCTGAGCTTGAGCTGATTTTAAGGTCACCAGGGTCAATCTACTTTAAATAAAAAAAAAATGCAAGAAATATCAGAGGAACCAGATAAGGTATAATCACAAAACTTTTTACAGTTGATCTCCCTTATGAAAGGTGAATTCAAATTTGATGGAGAATGACTGTGACTCAATTTAAAAGTCACCCTGTTCACTTTAGGTTGAAATTCTTGTCCATGATATCAGAACCAGATCCCTGTTGTCTGTGGCCGAGGGGTTTTAAGGCATGAGCCATTATGTATGAAGACTAGACCTGGGATGAATTATTCACTTATTACAGGTGGGGGAGTCGACATGTTGGGTGTTGCCATAGGAGTACCTGTCGTCCTTATAGCCATTGTCACAGCTGTTATAGTGACAATCATCGTGAGACGTCATAAGGGCACTGCCAGGGACAAGACAGGTGAGACTTTCTATTTTAGAACACTTTGTTAAACTCTTTCCCGGAGAATAAGCCAAGTCCCTAACTCAGCTGAGCATGCTCAGTCACTAGTTTGACCCCTTGTATGGTCAGAGGTCCCTAGGGATAAATTCGAATGAATTACAACCGAAGGTACCAATAGCCAAACCAATAAACTGTGAACAAATATGTTTTGGGAAACATTTTGCCCTGGTAGAACTAGAAGCCTGTCTAGTCAGTTGAAAATTCTGTGAGATTATTTTCAGGAAAATATCCACAAATTTTCCAAAAGGGAAAGTCAGGCATTGGTTACCTAGGAAAGTTAAGTGAGTGAATGGAGAAAGGATAATTCCCATCTCTAATGACCTGTGACCCATATTCCGGTAACTAGTTGCTCCGAGATATCAACTTGGCTTTTACAGTACCGATTTCGTATTCGTAACACACCATGGTTGCAAATGATTTGGCTTGCCAGATTTTCTGGCTAGAATGAGATGCCACTAGCCAGATGCGAAAACTGACTTGGGCGCAAATTCCTGGCACACAAGTTTGTCGTGCTAGAAAAATAAGCATGGTTACTTCGCATATAGCACGCTTGAAATGTTTTTGGTCTTGACCATTAACACGTGAGAATTATTTCTGGCTTTGCACGCTTGCGTTTTTGACTGCACTGACAGGAAATTCTGCAAAGCATACTACCGAGAGAATGCGCTAAGAAGATCCACCATGATCTGAATATATCTATGTGCACGTGTTTGTGATCTGTATGCATGGATCCTATGTCATGAGACATTGAGAGGAGAGACGTTTTTTTGTGAGGAGCTGTTCTTCAAATTGGCTTATTTTTTGGGGGTTTATCCTTTAACACCCAGCACGCCAGTTTCCAATATACTAGAACAGTGCATCACTCAAACTTTTGAAGTGGCTGATTAAAGTCCGTCTCAAATTCCTGGTGGTGTTTTTTACATGCAATCATGCACTTTTTATTGTATTGTAGAGAAACGTCAGTTCTTGTCGATGACCATTTTGATTTTGCCTTAAAAATGAACATTTTCCTTCTATGATGTTTTTATCTATGATCGGGCTGTTGATTGTGACAATTTGAATAATGTAACTTTGCAAAACTAGGGTGATTTAATTGTCGCAGTCTCAATATTTTCTTTTATCTACCCGCTATGGTCTTCACACTGTTAGAATGCGGAGCACTTTGTCTATTTTAAGAAAGCTCTCCCATTGGCTGATGCAAAAGTATTTTAGGGGAAACCCCGCCAAAACAGCTTCTATTTCAAACATCATTTAAGTCGCAAACTACCGAAGACGACTCTCCAGAATATTCTACATGTAGGTCAGTCAGGGGACAGGAATCGATCACATGGTGTTCGCAGTCCAATCAAATGTGTTGTTTTTCTAAAGATGATTCATTCAGGAGTACTCGCTACTTCGTGGTTGTGAGCCTTGCTTGTGAAAGATGGGCGACATTTGTATGAACACAAGTGGCAATTACAGACAATTTATAAAACCAAGAAACAAAATTTAACTCTGTAAATTGCTCAGAATGATGACATACTACCAGCCTTTGCGTACAATAGAGCAGAGGGTCCAATTTTTTTCACGGAAAAAGTAAAATACGCCAGCCGCAGATAAACATGGCTCAGGTGAATAATACTGCTGCTGCATATGATGATCCTGTTGGCAGTTCATCAGTGATTGCGATAAAGTGCGTTTATCAAATATTTACTGCAGCAACAAACAAACTCTACCTCTATAATTTAATGACAATTATGACACACTACCGATCTTAACAAAAATTAAGATTGGTTAGCGTCACGAACGATGGTTGGTAATGCTAACCAAGGAAAATGTGCAGACTGTTACACATACGATAAATCGTATTTACACAGACTTGGTCGTTTTGATCAATCCATGATTGAGATCGATATATTAACTTTGTTAGGGTGCAGGACACTAGGTTTTTATTTAAATTAACAAAGAAACCACATAGAAATGTAGAGAAGGGCTTACTCAACAGAAGTCATCTTGATCATTTTGCATAAAATGCAAAAAATAAAAAAATTACGGCACTTTTTAGCCAGCACATTGCGTGTTGTGCAAAAAAAAGACCTTCCTTTCTTGCAAAGGTCACGTGACGAGAAACAAAACCTGGATCAAAGGGGAAACAATGATAGTAAGTGAGGCATGCTGCTCGCACTCTGTGGCCAGTGGAGGCGAAGTAGCTGTTCACACAATTCGCGTAGATGAAATGCAACTCGCGCATCTATTTGGTGTGGTAGAAATTTGAGTGCAAGAGATTGGTATGTTATTTGCAGTGGCATATCCAGACAAAAAAGCTCGCAACTAAGCACGCTCAAATGTGCTGCACAATGCGAAAATGGTTAGCCAGCAAAAGGAACCCATATGCAAAATCGGTACTGTGTGATAACTAAGCCTCAAGTACATAGCTTTCCTTGGCATGTGGCATGTTCTTGTGCTAGGTATCACCTATAATTCTCACTTGAACTATTTCACTCTTCCTGTGTCATATTTTGGACTGAGTCAACAGCTTTCTTCAGCCTGCTTTGGGTACAATGCACCCATTGCACCATAAACATGCTGAAGAAAGCTTTTGACCTGGACTATTATATTCTGTGTAACTACTGGAACATGAATGAAAGGTCTTTTTACAAGAAACTTGAATTTAGTACCTTCATTATAATTTAGACCAGTTCATTTTAGATTTAGTTCGACTGAAACACTCACACAATCTTTATTGAAATTTTGTTTTCAAGTGACAGAGTGGTTCTGCATTCGCAATGGGTTGCACTCTTTGAAGTCTAACTTCTATTGGCAACCCCTTGGTTTTGGGGGAGGGGGGGACATAACAGTGCATTGTACATTTCTGGAGTGTGCTGCAGCCCTATAAGACACTGATGTTCAGGATTCCTATTGGCTACCCCTTTACTAGTTACCGGATAAATCATGATAGGAGGACAAACCATGTTACTAGTGAGACCCGTACACACCAGGAGTTTTGAAAATATCTCTTGTTGATCAGAAACGGTAAACTATTATGCCTTTACAGTGTTCCTTCACTTGAAGGGCCCCCAAAATACAGCCCAAGAAAGGACTTTTCTTGGGGGTGGCCTCTGTAGAGAGAGCCAGTAAAATAGGAATGTAACACTTTGTTCATAGGAATGGTGGTCTTTTAATAGAGGTGGCCTCTGTTGAGGGGGGCCTTGCAAGATTGGGAGCACAGTTTTTGGACCACACAAACACATGTCTTATGTGGTTATGTGTATGTGATAATATGGATTTAAGTCTACATGGGAAAATATCGTGTTAAGTTTAGATTTATGTTGAAACATAATAAATTAAAGTGTTACAAGATATATAATGTGTGCTTTTATCTTTCAGATACTGAAGTGAATGGCAGGAGGTAAGATGATAATAATGTTTTGATGTGTGTATAAGAGGTTGATATCCTTAGTGTTAATGGGTCCTGGTTCTGTGTTCCTATGTAGAAGTTGAATGAATAAAACACGCACTCATTGTATAATCTGTACCTGTCATAGGGCTGACTAATATTGTCCCATATTCAAGACAGATAATGTTAGGTACTGTAATAGAGGTAGGCGTCAATTTGATCACATTTTAATATATGTATATATATATATATATATATATATATATATATATATATATATATATATATATATATATATATATATGTATATATATGTATATATATATATATATATATGTATATATATGTATATATATATATATATATATATATATATGATCACATTTTCACATTGACCCAGGTGTTAGAGTTGGCAAGGCAGAAGCGGAAGAAAATCTTTATTGGTCTTTAGATGTGAGTAAAGCTTATGGCAGGGTATGGAGAGTTGCCCTGTGGGAAAAACTAAGTGGACTAGGATTTGGCGGGAACTTTCTAGAAATTCTGAAAGCAGTATAAAGATGTAGACTGTACACTTTCATTTGGAAAGGTAGAAGTAGAGAATGCACGCCTGGATATAGGTCTAAAGCAGGGATGTGTGCTGTCCTTGATTTTGTTTGCTCTGTATATTAAGGAGCTGGGGGACCAGTTCATGGAGTGTAATAAGGGAATAAAGATAGGTGACCTGAAAATTCCACGTCAATTTTTTTGCAGATGACATTGTACTCATGACAGAGTCCCAGAAAGAACTGCAAGAAATGCTGAACATAGCAGGGGAATATGGAGGTTGGGGGGGGGGGGGGGACTACAAGCGATGAGTATTAGGGGTACACCAGGGCATGAGGCCCACCACAGCTGTGAGAGAGTGTGTGGTGGACTCTTTGCTTCGCCTCTGGTCCTGGTAAACATGGCAGCATGAGCTTATTAGGATAACCATGGTTTCCTCCATCTCATCTATTTTTTTCCCTTTTTTTCCTAGGCCACCTGTGTCACACAGGACCACGGCGCATAAGCAGAGAGCCGCAGTATTATCATTATAATTATATATATATATATATATATATATATATATATATATATATATATGTGTGTGTGTATTATATATATCTATATATAGTGCTAATTTCATAGTCCATGTGCCATCCCGTCCCACCCCATGACGTTGTTATGTGGTGCTCTTAACAGGTCGCCTTAGTTCTGTTCCAAAGGTTTGCCAACCAAATTATAAGGAACATTTGAGTTCCTCAACAGCCAGGTCCATGAATTCTCATGAGTCGGCAAGAACTTTAACTTACCTTGCATATTAATATTCTCAGTGCTGTTTATCTTATAAACATAGCCTTCTTTCATGGATAAGCTTCCACCCACTTCCTTTCACCAGATGGCATTTCACCACCCTTAAAACACAATATTTTCATTGACAATTAGCTAACTATAACATGTAAACCTACAGGAACAAACATGGTATCAAGTTTGTTAGTTTTCCCAACATAGACAATAGGTTTTGCATCATGCCCACATTGTTGGGAGCTGCCTTACCGGAGTGCCCCCCCCCCTCCCCCCCAAAAAAGAAAAAACAATTAAAAAAAAAAAAAAGACCGAGACATGCCATCCCACCCACACCCTGTGACATTGTATGTGTGATGCTCTTAACAGGTCACCTGAGTTCTGTTCCAAAAGTTTGCCAACCAAATTATTAGAAACACTGGAGTTCCTCAACAGCCAGGTCCATGAATTCTCATGAGTCAGCAAGAACTTCAACTTACTTTGCACATTAACATTCTCATTGTGGTTTATAATATAAACATATCCTCCTTTTATGGACAAGCTTCCATCCTCTGGCTCTCACCAGGTGGTGCCGCACCACCCTGAAAACACAACATTTTCAATGACAATTAGCTAACTAAAACATGTAAACCTACTTGAACAAACACGGTATCAAGTTGGTCAGTCTTCCTAACACTGACAATAGGTTTTATGTCATGCTCACATTGTTGAGGATTCCCCTTTGCTGGAGCGCCCCCCCCCCCCCCCCCCCCCATTGAAAAAAAATAAATAAATAAAAAGAGACCAAGACATGCCACTCATCTGCAGAGCAGAGCAATGATGCAGACTTCAACAACTGATCAGACATATATATTGTGTGTTACTTGGTTATCTCTCAGACTTGCTTGGACAGGCAGAGATTTTGTTTTGGAATAATAGTTTGATACTTTGCACGTCTATTATTTTTTCTTCAAACATAACTCGAGGTGGAGGACGTCTAGGACAAATACTGTATGATATGTTACAAGTAACTTGCAGATAATAAAGATCGGCATCTGTGCCCTTGCTGCCTCTTTTGGGTTTTCAGATTCGTGTATTCTGTCAGAAGGAGGGCAAATGTTTCCTTATTCTCTGAAAATTAATAGTCATATTTCCATGTTCTCTAAAATGCATCTGTGGGCTGTAGTTACGAAATACTTATGTCAGACTGTTTAGCTGCTTAAATTCATTCCCTATGCCAATATGCTCAGCTCCCCATTTGCCTTATGAATATCCTTACCCAAATTTTGTTCTGCTGAGATACGTTATTCTTGTAAACAAGCTATTTATTTTCTTCATATCATTTAATTCACTATTCTACTTTCTCTTCTATAACAGCCGTAAAGTCTACATACTAGCAAATTTTGTTTGCAAATTCTTTGCTTGACTCAAGAACAAATTGGGTGCTTGTCTCATGACAAACACCCAAGATCCCATCAGCAGTAACTTACGAAATGCAACACAGCCAAATAGTGTCTTATTATGCTATGGAATAGGAACCCTGCTGTGCTGCTCGCAAATTGTTATGAAGAGTTTACAGATCCCTAGTAGGTTACTACCTTAAGCTGCTGTTCATTAAATGAAAGCCATAATATTAACTTGAATTCGACCTTCTATGAACGCTTCCTGTGATACTTCAGGATCTGTTTATCATGTACACTGTCCTCTGAACGAAACATATTTTCACCTAGATCAATATTTTTAGCGTTGGAGAGCAAACCAGAATGAGTACAATCACAGCTGACACCAGTGAATATGAGAATCCATTTGGTAAAACATCGGGCTTGGGTACATCGGGCACCATTGAATACGTCAATGTTAACTTTGACCTTAGAGAGGAGGTAGCCCAAGTGAACTCATCTGTATCACACTGGAGCAAACAGTGTTCTGCATATGAGAATGTGAAGCCAGAGGTCCATGTGTATGAAGATGTGCCTAATCAAGCCCCTGAACCCACCTACATCAATGCACAAGATGGTGCTCAAGCCAAACACAAAGGTATATATAGTGCACAATATTTATTTTAAAGGCATAAATGTTCAACTTCTTAATGACTCCATTATGAGATATGTCTCCTCCATGTTTCAACTCATTGCTTATTGCTATTTCAACAACATGTAAATTCTCTCTCTTTATTCTAGCTCTTTCTGATCTTTTCTCCTATTGTTGGGGAAGCATGTGCCCTTCTTTTTGCCAATGCACTACATGACACTAAGAAAAAAACAGCAAAACAGATCCCTGAAATGGTTGCTAGATGTAATTGAACTATAGATTTTACTTCATGTGCTAGAACACCTTGCCAACAGTTGATTATAGTATTTATGCCTATGTCTAGAATATCAGCATTACTTAGGTAAACATGCTAAGAATAAAGTCGATCAACGCAGGGATATCTATAAAGTTGTTGCCAGTTTTGTCCTTTCTTTCAGGCTCATAATCATGTAGACCAAATAATTGCACAAATATAAAACAGTGTAACTTTTATTGTAGTTAGAAGGCCATTGTGTCAACAATCATCAGAGTTCCATGGTTTACTGAGAACAACAAAAACGATGTTGATGTGGATTCTATTTCCTCCAGTAGACAACTTAACATTAATGTAAAATTACTTAACAAAAGACATGTTCTATACATCTTTCTCCCTTTCCTCCATGTGCCTTATGTTTTACCCCTTCGAGTGTTCATATACTTTTTCATGTTTTACAGGAGAATATGAACAGCTATCATCACATGCCATGATATCACATTTGAGCAATGAGCCAAACACATACCAGCAGCTTCAATGACATTGAGTAGACTGACATGGATTGGTTCGAAAATCTATATGCCGACAAAGAGGTGAAGAAATCGTCAGTGGTTCTGTGCTTTACATGCTTAGCTTCATTCCTTGTGGCTTAATGTTGCAGAACCTTAAGAATCATTTTTACATTTCCTTGGAATTAAACAAGCATATCTTGCAGCTATGCCGCTCAACCACTGACTGGGGATACTTAGTCATTTATATTAAACAAGAATATCATGCAGCTCTGCCATTCAAGCACTGACTGGGCATACTTCGTCATTTATATTAAAGAAAAATATATCATGCATCTCTGCCACTCAACCAGCAACTGGGCATACCTCGTTGTTTATTATTTGCTACTGTTTACTGAATCTAGTTTTAATCAATAAGGAAGGCCAGTTGTTCAGCTTTTCACCATGTATCTGGGCATATCTTGTTAGTAATAGTTATGTATGCTTTTATTACTGAATTTTTTTTAATTAATGAGCGGTGTCTTTTGTTGATCCTATCAACAAGTGCCCGGTTATAAATTACCTTTCATAATTCTCCACATTTTGGGATGATTTTTACAAACTTAACTATTCACAGAACAGGACTTTAAGAATGCAATGTTACTTCCCAAAGTATGTGTAAATTCCATAAAGAAAAAGGTTACCATGTAGCAAAATCTACTTTACTATCTATTGTATCAAAGTATTTAGTTGCATCGAAATTGACAAGTGTTTTCACAAATAAAGTCTGGTTATTGACACAAGCCATATCTTCCCGTAATAATCGTCTTAAAAGGACTGGTATTTGTTTGTGAAACAACTGCATTCCATCATCAAATGTCATAACTGCACTTTTGGTGTCCAAATATGCTTCAGCCCAATACATAGCCCCATCTCAGATCATCAGAGAGTTTTGCCTAATAGTTTCTGATTTATGTATTAAACTCCTTCCGTGCCACATGCTTTACAGACTCATCCATTATCCTGAGTGTGTTTTGTGTGCAGCACCCCAAAAATGTGGCGAGGAAAGTTTTTGACCTAAATTATCAAATTTGTTGTAAATACAGGCATGCTGGTACTTGCAATGAACGTGTTTTTACAACAGACATGAATCTGGCACCTTTATCATAATTCAGAACAGTTCGATTTAAGTGTTTATACTGTAGTCCAATTTGGCTTTGCAAGCGGTAAGCCCAACCCAGACCAATTGTACATTTCCACATTTTGTGACATTTCTGGTGGCAATCTGAGAAATTATTGCTGTTTAAACTAGAACAAAGGCCAATGTTACAAGTTGTATGTATATTACACTTAATGGAGTGTTTGCTCACTTCTTCTTGGGGATGTTATCAAAAAGTTTACGTTTTCAGTTTTCTGCAAACGGCATCATTAGCAAACAACAAGAGTCTTGTGCAACCCTTAAAGCATAGTATTGCATGTATACATAAATGTCAGTAAAATATTACTCTAATATACGACATGTATGTCAACGTCCCACAGTGGTCTTCGGATATAATTTTTAAGATGTATGGTATTATTGAAACACTTTGCTATTCCTAGCTAAAATAATAAGAACATGGGGCATTATAAATTCTGTACCTTTTGTAATTTACCCTTGTTTGTATGCATTTCCGTACTTGAATACAAGAAACGTCCACGAAGAGGTAACCAGATACAGAAGTTTTGTGCCAGTCTTTGCTGACTCAAACACCATTTTCCTTGTGTTACAGAAACGGAAATACCCTATAAGAAAAATTACATTGTGTTTGTGTGTGGAAATCAATGCTAAGGCGCTGATATCAACATTGTAAATTTTTTGCTTTCTCATATACATGTGTGTTGACAGAAACTTTTGAAAATAACTTGATGGAACATGATTTTTATATCTGTCTTTATGGCTAGACTACTTTCTACAAATATCAATCTACCAGGAAGAAAGAACTTCAATTAAATTAAGGTTCGTCTAAGTTTATGCTAGATGTGAAATATTCAAATTGGTACACATATAGGTAAGACCACTATAACTGGTTATGTTTAACATTTACCAAATGAATCCGAACTCCATTGTCATAAATTCATTTCAAAGAAGTTTGTGTATCTTGTTGTGAAACAAAAAACAAAAAACAAAAAAACAAAAAACAAAAAAAAAAAACCCTGAAGAGCCTAAATGAACTTAGCTTTGCTGTTCCAAGAATAAGTATTACTGATTTCAGCCTTTTAATTAAAGTAGCACAGAACAAGGGACGTAATATCACTGATATTTTCCATTGCAATGATTAGAGAGAGACTGGCCACCTGCAGTGGTAAGATGAAGACATGCATCACTTCCATCAGTGCACCTGGGACAAAATTAGTACAACAATGATCTGGACAACAGTTTTTGTTTTTTGCGAATATGCGCGTTAAGATGTTTAATGAAATGAGCTTGTATGGGGAATTTGATTTCGAAATAGTCTGAACTAAGTAGCATCAAGGATGCCTCTTTATTTAGTGTGGGCTATAATAACAGAACCTTAAAAAAAAAAAAATAATAATAATAATACAATTTATTTACTAAGAAAGAAAGCCTGTGCCGGAGAGTACATTCTCAATAATAATTCTATTCCATTTTGCAGAAACGTTATGTTAATAACCTTGGAGAGCCTCTCGCTCACTGCCCACCCAGTATCAGGGCATACATTGTCAAAATTATCATTCTGTATATTGTAATAGGTCCATTCTGAATAACCAAGTCGAGCCTCTTGCTGAGGCAGCCAAACAGTCTCTGGATATTGGCTATCAATCATTCAATCATACGCCTGTATAATTTTTAATAAAACTGTCTGGAATCAGCAAGGATAATGTTGTATTAAAGTAATAAAACAATGTATAGGAATAACCCGTGGGTTGTAATTTTGGTATTAAAAAAAAAATTTCTTGATTAAACAATGAGATCTTCTTGCTTACCTGCACAACCAGTGCATAGTTTCACGGTTAGTTGTCTATCTATCTATCTATCTATCTATCTATATATCTATCTATCTATCTATCTATCTATCTATCTATCTATCTATCTATCTATCTATCTATCTATCTATCTATCTATCTATCTATCCATCCATCCATCCATCCATCCATCCATCCATCCATCCAGCCAGCCAGCCAGCCAGCCAGCCAGCCAGCCAGCCAGCCAGCCAGCCATCCATCCATCCATCCATCCATCCATCCATCCATCCATCCATCTATCTATCTACATACTTACATACATACATACATCAGATATATATATATATATATATATATATATATATATATATATATATATATATATATATATATATATATACATATATATGGTGTTTTTTTCATTTTTAATCAATCTGCATTGAATCAATAGGTAGAGCCTCTGGATCGGGCACCCAGCTTGTGTCCTGACATATATCGTAGATTATAATTTTGTAATTTTGAAAATAAGTTTACTTTTAATAAACAAGATAGGCTTTTTGAGCAGCTGCTCAAATATTTTGATTTTTTTTTTTTAAATGCAAAACTGTTATTAAGAAACAGTGTTTACCATTGTTTGCTTGGGCTGGTCTCATGCACTTTAGGTACTATAACAGAGCCCTCGTATAAAATCTGTGGTTGGAAGTGGCCATCAGGAAGCACTAAAAAGCCAAAAGCAGCACCTCTACTTTTAGCAAGTTCGTTAGGTAGATGGACTTATAGGTATAATGGGTGCAGCATCCAAGGGCGGTCATAATATATCCTGCTTGCATGTTACACAATGTGCTCCATGAAGAAGAGAATGTTCTAGTCTCATGATCCTGGAGACTTTTAAGGCCACTAGCTCTCCGATCACCTGGTAGTAAAGAAAATTGATTGCCTTATCCATCTGGAGAGAGCATATGGTTACAGAGTTCCGGACTCTTCCTGCATAAATAAGAAAAACAAACATTTCCTCCCAGCTTGCTAAGCTTCAATCCTACACAAGTAGAAACCGAGTCCTCTAATGGGGCAAAAGTCTGGCTGAGACCTGTGCATTTTTCCCGAGACTGACTTATCCCAAAGACTCTCAATGCAGTTGCAGGGTCATGCGCCACTTGTGTCTCAGACACAAATCCCACACGAGGCCCAAGAAAGGCATCCTTCCCATCAGCAGACCACCCGGTCAGGGATCTATCTCCCCACGCCCAGCACCTGTTCCCATACCTAACAAGAAGACCACCGTGAAGGTTAAGATCTTGAGATCAACTGAACCCATATCATTATGGCCGAACGGAGGCCTTCTAAGAGCCCCAACCACCAAAGAGAGATCCCAGCAAGGCTCTAGATTGTGTTCAACTAGATGATCTGTATAGAAACTATTTACAAGTTCACAGAGGAAACATTCTGTACTTAAATTCAGCGCCTTGGTCTTAAAGGTACCTGCAATGGCCGACTTGTGTCCCTCAGTGGTGCAAACCCTCTAGCGCTCCTCTTGAAACAGACTTAAAAGGAAGTCTGCAATATGTTGGACCAAAGCCTCACAAGGCTTAAAGTCCCTAACAGAACATTATGATGGAAACCTGTTCCACTGCAAGTCATAAATCTTCAAAGGAGACTTGCAAAGCTTCCTGTGGGCAACCCGTTCAGCTGTTCCCTTCGAGAAGCTGGCTGAAGTATTGCCCTTGGCAATACTTGCCCGACCTGAAGTCTGAGAAACTATGGGTTGTGGTTGAAATTGTTGGAGCTTGGTTACCGGACCAGTTAAGGGAGATGAGTAAGTGACCAAGGTGGCTCCACAGAACTCACAGGAAGGAGTTTGCACTGCCCTTGCCACATCTAGGCACAACGTTTGGCAAGAGCAGGGTTAGAGGAAAGGCACATGCCCACACCTTTTGCTACTAAATTGATATGCTGTTCCTCACACATGCCAACTCATCAGGAAATAAGGACACCTAGGTGTTGATCTTACTATTGTTCCTGATGGCAAAAAGATCAATGTGCAGTCAACCGAAAGGCCAAGATCGCATCCACTACCCTTATATTTAGAGACCACTTTGTGCAGGTCTACCTCGATGTTCAGGCAAAGCAAAATGTGCTGATAGCAGATCCTGACACCATTATGGCACCAGGGCAAGATTGACGTAACCAGAGTGAAAACCTTTTTGATCTGGTACCTGTTCAATTGTCACAAATCTCCAGTTCTAGCCAAGTGATGGCAAACTGCCTCCACTGAGAAGGCAAAGCCATTCACCTGACGCTGTCACAGAATACAAATGTGCTCCCAAGCCCCTCATGGAGGCAGCACTGAACAGAGTCACTTTGCCTTTAAAAGGACTCCCCCAGCACCATATTTTCTCAGCGAGACCACCACCTCAGAATCAGCCAACCATTAGGCCGGATCAGCAGATGCTGAGGCAAGAGTAAGCTCTGTGATCCCAGCAATCTCAGAAGCATAGCTGGATACATCGAAGGTGAAGTCTCCCCAGAGGGACCTGGGAGTCCAAGGATGTCAATGTCCTGATCAAATGCTCCCTCTGACATGTGGTTAGAGCAAAATCCCTATTGAACTGTTTTAAGAGGGCTAAGAGTCTTTTCCACCAGCCCTTTTAAGGCCAATAAATGAAAGGATCTGTCCATAATTGAAGTCCAAGAAACACAACTCACTCCTGGGATTGAGGATGGAATTTAGGAGATTCAGAATTAGACCTCACGTCACAAAGATCCAACACAAGCTGCATGTCCTTGAGAAGAAGACATTTGTCTGCAGACCACAGGAGCCAGTCATCCAGATAAATGTGTAACCAGGTCCCCTGCTGGTGCACAAACACTGCCACCTCGCTCATGACCTACATAAAGACTAGCAGTGCCAGTGCTAGGCCAAATGGGAGAACTAAGAACTAATATACTCTGCTGTCAACCACAACACGCACACATATGTGAGACCACTTGGCCATGGGAATGTGGAAATATGTATCTTTCAGGTATATTGAGGTTGCCCAATCACTGCCTTTTTGCTGCCATGGTGGTGACTGTTGCTCCATCTTGAAGTGCTAGATAAGAGTTGCGACACATCAAATCTATTACTGGTGCTTGTCCTTCTCTTCTAAACACCCAAAATGAGATGAATGTAAAATCCTTGGAACCCTTCAGCCCAAACTGCCTCAATGGCCTCAGTGTCCATAGGATTTTGCATGGCCTTACACAAGAGTTCATAGTCCACCTCCATGCAAAGCAGATAAGAAAAGGAAACTGTTTCTAATGACTATATATGCCCAAAATGTTTCTCAAGAAAGCATCGCCCATCATATGATACTGGCCAAAAAGGAGGACAAGGATTGTAGACCAGTGCCCCTAGGGGCAAGGTGCAGGCTTCTGGCCAACATTGCCACCAGAAGAGCCTGACTTAGAGGGTTGGCCAACCCTCTTTGCTGGATTCTACTCCCGCCTCTGCAGCTTCTGCTGCTGCCATGGGTCATACACAGCCACAGCATGTTGACACATGGAAGACTTCCCACGCCACAGCAAAGCCTGCTCTAGAGACTTCCACTGCATCTTTTTGCCCATTTTATCCTCTCATGACTGAACAGCCCACACTAACCAGGTTCAAGGGCAGCTGGTAAGGTTCTCTATTTACCTCCTCTCTGCTTACCTCCGTTAGCGGGGAGACTGTGGGGATGAGCACACTAAAATGCGCAAAATTGACAATGGCACCAAGCATAATCACTCCACTGAGCATGTGGTCTGTAAGGGAGTATCAACTGTTGTGGGAGCAATGATGTAAATGGACTGACAGGTCCAGTAGAACTTTATCTTTGCTAGCAAGAGTCTCTGGGCTAGGTCATGTTGAATGGACCACCATCCTGTGTGCCAACTGACCTTGCCAGCTCAGCAGAAAGTTCCAAAAACTTCCCAGCCATAAAAGTAAGGAAAGGCACAGCCAACTTGCTGGTCACTTCAACACCTTCAACTGAAATCTGTAATGTCCCACCACAGTCTACCATACCACCTCTCCTGGTAGGGTTTCCCACATAGGAGTGACATTTTCCTGGAAAGGCGAACCTAGCTCTCCCTGCCCCCTTATAGGGAGACTGGTTGCCAGGGTCTCATAAACTCCTCAGCTGTAGCCAATGAGAAAAGAGCTTTTGTCCACTCAGCAGTGGCAAGTAGTGCCTGAGACTCTATTTCCTACTGTTCTGCCACAAGACAGGTCAAGTGATAGTGTCCCTCTTTGCCTGTGAGTCTGCATTATGCTCCATCACTCTGGGGACCTCAGGCACCACCAGGCATCAGAGATGCAGAGCAATACTGCATCTTTAGTTCTTCACACGCACTAAGAGTCTCCTCAGACAAAGTGCCCAAAAAGAGCTCACCCACAGGGGTAGGTGACACCAGCAGGCGAGCACTCACGAGCTGAATAGGCCTAACTGCAACAGAACTGGGGG
>OZ026628.1:10715830-10880830 GCA_964020975.1 Hermodice carunculata | reverse complement strand
ATATATTATTAAGTAATCATTTATTTATTTTTCTATCCATCTATTCACCAGCAAATTTGTCTCAGATATTATTTGATGATTTCAATACGCAAGAACCAATCGTTTCACAATAACACTGGCCTACGTGAAGTTTGTCGTTTTACAAAGAGTGTTGTTGTGGCTAGAATTCTAATTTACACCTATTCGGGTTGTCATGCCAAAAATGCCATTTTTGAAAAGATTTTTTTCAAACCGCCCTAAATCTAAAATCTTTGATCATTAACACGTGTGGCGCTATAAGTGAAGTTGAAATTTATGCAAATTAAGAACAACAAAATACTTTTACATATTCAGATAGACAAGACGATAAAGAGGCCGTGATGTGTCATCAACGGTTAGTTACATCTAAAAATACATAACCTGGATTTGTAGTTTATTCTCATTTGAAACATATCGCTTTTATTCAATACCATATGGTGACCATTTCTCATCAGTCCATCAGTCTATGCAGTAGTATCAATAGTGACCCATAAACGAATAGAATTTGGTTTAAACATTTTCTATTTTCAACGGCAAATGGGAAGTAGGCGAGGGCTTTTTTAATCCCTTTGCAAAAAAAAAAAGGGGGGGGGAGAATTTGCGAGAAGAAATTATTTGAAACAGGCAAGATTTCTCACTTCATGGCTATTTTATTATTGTTATTATTATTATTATTATTATTATTATTATTATTATTATTATCATCATTATTATTATTGTTATTATTATTATTGTTGTTGTTGTTGTTATTGTTAATGTTATTGTTATTATTATTGTTATTATTGTTATTATTGTTATTATTATTATTATTATTATTATTATTATTATTATTATTATTATTATTATTATTATTATTATTATTATTATTATGTTTGCTGACACTTGACATTCTGTTTTATCAAAAATTATTTCTCTCTGTCCAATAGATTTCCTCCTTTACGTGCAGATTTTTAATGCCAAGGGCCTTAAGTTTTTCCTTTGAGTTCACGTGTTTTGACAAACAGCTTCTTAAATTTCAATTTGAATTTACACGACAACAAATTTCCTGTGTAGGAACATAGAAAAAAAATTGCCTCAAGCATTTTTTTCTTGTTTTAGCTAAAGTTTGCTTGTATGTTGAACTATGACTTGATGTACACAGATGTTTTTATTAATTTTTGTTTGCTGTCAGTGTCCATTGCAGTCAGAATTTGCCTCCCCTTATTTTGCGGGTTAAATGAGATAGTATCAGCATCACCCTCATCCACATCATCATTATTAACTAATCTAATAAAAACCATGTATGGAAAGCTGGAAGCGGGCACACATTTTGAACACTACCACTCTTTCGAATTGGAGGTGAAGGTCATGTGGGTATTTCAAACGTAGGGGTCACAATGCGAAAACTCTTGAGAATGTTTTCCACCTCCCGATTTTTGGAGTTAGCTTATAATATAAGCTTTTGAACTTATACAGTGTACGGAAATCTACGTTGACTTGATATTGGTGGCGCCACCTAAGGTACTATGTAATATATGGGTCAAAATAGAGACATCTTTTGACCAGAGAGGCTTCCTTACTTTTTAATGGATCCGCATTAAATACATGTATATCGATTGTACATTTGTTTACGACATCAGTGGCGCCCATATGTTAGGATACAAAGTATGAGTTAAAATGTGTTGAAAGAGATATATTTCACCCCCCCCCCCAAAAAAAAAATAGATAAATAAAAATAAAAGGTTACACATGCTAAATATAAAAGATCTATATACCATGCCCAATGTAAATATGTTTTATAATACAAGTGACCATTACCTGCCAAAGGGAACTCAACCTGTTGATCATAAATTAACTTGGGTTTATTGTACATAAAACTCTACCTAGTGACCTATATGGTGGATCACCGCGACACAATCATTCTTGAGACCTGTCCAAGTTTATAGTCTTTATCAAACAACTCGAAATGTTATTAACCAATTTAAATAGACCATGGATGAGCAGCTAGATGTCAGACGTACATTTAAATGTAAAATTGTGACATCCGAATTGAAGGTGAAAGCCATATGGGCAATTGAAATTAGGGTTTAAATGTAAAATTCCTGTGAATGCTCTGCTATTTGTATTTTCTAGGTTTTTATTAAGGAATTTGTTGGGATTCTGTGGGTCAAAATCGCGCTTGATGGAAATTATGTTGAGCAAGAAAACCCCCCGAAATGGCAATTAGCCACCACACATAAAATTTATATATTGTGAGTTTTATTGAACAAACAACTAAACTCGGCAAAGCTGCATTGCAAGCGATGAAATATACCAGACGAATACGTCATACACGTGCACCCAAAATGGCAATTGGCCACGACACATAAAATTCATATATTAGATATTGGTGTATTAATTAATGTTTTCATTCCGAAAATAGGCAAGGAATCTAAGTCTAACACAAGGTTATGTGAACTGATTTTTTTTTAATGACAAGGTTATTTAACGTTTGTTACACACATTAATCTTTTATGTATTCTAGGTAAACGTAAAAAAGCACAAAAATAAAACGAAGAGTCGATCTATATTAAACAAAGCACGACAGAACAAAATGTATCCAAGACATAATTGTCTTGCTATTGCAGACACGTCTGTTCAGTGTCCAGGAAGGTGGGAATGCTGTTAGATGACTACTTCAATCGACTTATTTTGTTAATAAACGCATCACTTTTATACGGTTACAGATAAGCGGATATTCTTTTGATTGTCTCCTTGTTTTACCTGCGTACCAAATACCTTATTAGCATAGGGATGGAGGGGGGGGGGGATTACATTCATTCTGTCTTTATTTTTTTCTGTCCGTACCAAACTTCATACATATATACTGGACATTTTCAATTGTTGTACAACAGGCCGGGAATTCTAGAAACAGTTTGTTTGTTTGGGGTTCAAACTAAAATCGCCGTGGACAGCTAACCTGTGGGTCGTTAAAGTATTTGGTATATCTGGTCTCTATCAGAAGCAGAGAGTCAGTCTCGTAAAGCAAGTTGTGTTCACATGCGTTACCGTTTTTCTCGCAGGTTTTAGCATAACACGTTACTTCGCATATGTTAAAATGCCGCGGGAAGACGCTATCTCAACCCTGATGATCCTATTTAGACAGTGTCATTGCCATATCCAAACCGTAGTCCTAATGAAACAAATCAAAGTCAATTCCGACAAAAGGCAATGTTCCTTGGTATTTATAACTGAAACACATAAATTTATAGTTCGTATTTATTCAAAAGAGACCAAAACATATCTGCAAAGGTCCATAGAGTCGAATAAGCCTTGTCTAGTTTTAACCTGACAGAATGCAATGTGTGTTTTGTCTTTATTGTGCAAGTGAGCAGACATATTTTTCTTTGTGAACATGCACCAGTGTTGCATGTTTCGTCCACATACATTCATGACATAAAAACAAAGTATTTGCCTTATTGCGGACGAAGACAGAGAACACCACACTCTTTTAACAGCTTCCTGTGCTTTTTATGTGAGAGACACAGTCTTTTGAGATCGATACGTATCTGCATATGGCGCGCATGGTTTACTCAGGTGAATGACTGGCAGGCTACCGCTCAGCCAACCGGTTTTGTTTATTCTGTCGGGTCACTGTGTTTGCAAGGGTTCTCCGGACACCTTTTGGTTAATATCTGCGTCACATAAAAAGTAGCATGTAGAGATCTTTCAACATCTATGCCATCTTGAGCGAATCGAAAATAGACACGGTACAGTTGGGTTTATACTTGCACTAATACGTTATGTATGACACAAATTATGGAAAAAAAAGTATATGCATGTCGTAAATGAAAAGGATGATGATCCACGTGTTCTGGTATGATCTGATAATGGAACACCGTTGAGCAGGCCAGCAGGCCAGCAAGCCATTGCCACAAGTACTATGAGTTCATTTTCGTTGGAGAAGGTATATATATATATATATATATATATATATATATATATATATATATATATATATATATATATATATATATATATATATATATAAGCTTAATGTAAACCATTCTCAAGAGCAAAGTGAGTCACCAGTTGTCACTAAATGGAAGGAAGCGACCACTGCGCAGCTGAAGGAATATCAGCTGACTCTTGATGAAAAATTAGAAGAGATTAACCTTCCTTTTGAGGCAATTTATTGTGTTGACTATTTTTGTGAAAGGCATACAAAGGAGATTCATACTTTTCATGACAGAATAGTTCATGCTTGTATCTCATCTAGCCACAACACAATCGCGAAATCCAGTTCCACATGTAACAAAGTTATACCTGGATGGAGCGAATACGTTGAAGATTATCGCTAGCGCTCCATTTTCTGGCACTCTATCTGGAAGGAAAACAACCGTCCCCATAACGGCGTATTAGCTGACATTCGCCGTCGCACGAGAGCACAGTATCATCATGCACTTAGGTTTGCAAAAAACAACAAAGATAGAATCGTAGCTAACAAAATGGCAGAAGCTATATTGTCCAACAAGAACCGAAACTTCTGGCATGAGGTAAAGAAGGTGCGGGGCAAATCTTCAGCATTACCCTGCTGTGTCCATGGCATACATTCTAAAGCAGATATTGGCGAGCTGTTTGCAAATAAATACGAGGCGTTGTACAACAGTGTTGCATATGACATGAATAAAATGTCGAAGTTATTAGATAGTTTCGATAACCATATTAAACTGAAATGCCGCGTGCATTCCAATTGTTATAATAGACATGAAGTAACTTTGCAGGAAGTGAAAAATGCCATTACTTCATAGAAATATGGTAAATCGGACGGAGACTCCGGTCATTACACAGATCATTTAAAACATGGTACAGATAAGTTGTTTTTGTATGTAGCATTACTTTCCAGCACTATGATTCGGCATGGCGTTTCACCAGATGGTCTCGTTCTATCCACTGTCATTCCCATCCCGAAAAACAAAAGAAAATTTCTACAGAATTCTGACAATTTCAGGGGAATTGCACTCAGCAGCGTAATTGGACAGATGCTAGACTGGGTTATTATAAACCAAAACTGTGATATATTATGTAGTTCTGATTTACAATTTGCATACAAATCTCGTCATTCAACTACTCAATGTACATTTCTTGTTAATGAAATTATTCAGTACTACTGTAATGGTGGAGGGAACACACATGCACTACTACTGGATGCCACGAAGGCATTCGATCGTGTCGAATATGTTAAACTTTTCGAATTATTGCGCCAGAAAGGGTTGTGTCCTCTTATTGCTAGGTTTCTTGCGTTATTTTACACGTCACAGAGAATTAGAGTTCGATGGTCAAATATTTTGAGTGACGCCTTTGCAGTTAGCAATGGTGTTAAACAAGGTGGTGTCTTATCTCCCATACTGTTTGTTATATACTATGATGAATTACTGAAGAGACTAAAAGAAACCGGCCTTGGCTGTCACGTGGGAAAACAATTCCTCGGAGCTATCAGCTACGCAGATGACATTATTCTTATGGCTCCTACAAGGGTTGCTCTGCAAAAAATGATGTCTGTATGCTCCAATTTTAGCACAGAATATAAAGTTGTATTTCATCCGAGCAAAAGTAAAATTATTGCATTCGGGAGTGATGCATGTCTTGATAATATGTCTTTTGAGGGTGGTGTGATTCAACATGTTCTAAGTGATTCTCATTTAGGTTCGCCGTTCGGCAAAGATATTCCTAACAGGCAGGTAGACCAAGCCATAGCTGAATTGTATAGCAGATGTAATCTACTTATTTCTCAATTTGGACATGCATCTTCCAAGGTCAAATACAGACTTTTAAAATCATATTGCATGTCAATACACGACTGTGTCCTTTGGAATTTTTCTTCTTCCTTCGTAGCAAAGTTTTTCACGGCATGGCGTAAGTGTATCAGACGAATTTTTTGTGTCCCTGGTAATACCCACAACCGATTTCTCAGTTTAATATGTGAGGACTTACCAGTAGAGTGTCAGTTACATTCTAGATTCATGAATTTCTTTCGAAAATGTCTTGTTAGCCCTTATAATTGCGTTCTATTGTGTAGCAGGCTAGCGGTGCAGGGAAGTCGATCCCAAGTATGTAACACCATTAATTATGTGCGCCATATATATGGAGTTCCAAAACAAAATGCCCAATTTGTTGAAATTTCAGATGTCGTCAGCTCCGTCCAAGATGTTGCCTTTGGTTCCATATGTGAGGAGGACATTATACACAGTCAATTGATTCGCGATCTCATTGAAACAAGAGACAGTGGAGACTTTTCTTTTTTATCTCACCAAGAAACACAGGACCTGATCATAACCCTTTGCACTGACTGAACGTTTAGTGATGCAGCTACGCACTTATTTTGCACCATGACTTTCTTGTGAACTAAACCTCAACAAAGGAATATATCATTTGTACTATTGCTATGTAATGCGTGTACTTTGTACGAATAAAGATATATATATATATATATATATATATATATATATATATATATATATATATATATATATATATATATATATATATATATATATATATATATATATATATATATATATATATGTGTGTGTGTGTGTGTGTGTGTGTGTGTGTGTGTGTGTGTGTGTGTATACTCAATAATATATGTAGGTAAGTAGCTTAGTGCCACCTTACGCTGCTTTGCTGCTGAACACGCCATGCAGTTTAGTTTTGTCTGTGTGCCAACACAGACATATTGATTTTCTACGAATTATTTTTTTTCTTCTTTCTTTCCTTTTTCTTTCTTTCTTTCTTTCTTCTTTCCTTCTTTCTTCTTTACAGGCAAATTTTGTCGGACATTTTATTTGAAAGGTATTACACGTAGAACTCCAAACTTGGCACAATCACATTTGTATAAATGAAGTTTCGCTTTTTTTAATAATGCGAGGTCACGCTTCTCAAAATTATGCAAATGAAGGCTAATTAAAGTTTTAATTCTCCAATATCTTATATACTATAGTAGATGTGGTTCCGAGTGTATTGGAGTTCAATCATAACAAGGCAAAGAACATCTCAAATATCAAGTTTATGTCAAGTTCAAAGATCAATTTTAGGCCAAAATATAATTTTTGAGGTCCAGGATCACTTTAGACAGAGATCATGTCCGGGTCAAAGGTCATTTCAAGGTCAAAGGCCACTTTCAATGGTGACATTCTTCTAGCCATAACTTGATTAATTCTTATCCAGTTTTGACCATGTTGGGCTCAAACCGTAGCTATTGTAATCTTGCACACTTTGAACTTACATGTGACCTGTAAAGGTCAAAAATTAAGGTCATTTCGACCTTTGAAAGTTTCATCCAGTCATAACTTGGCCAATTTCTATTCAATTCTAATCATGTTGTACTTAACTTGTAGGTATTGCAACACTGCACATTTTTAAAGAACATGTCACCTCAAAATGGCAGAGGGCAAGGTCATTTGGCCCTTTGAGAGTGTCATTGTGCCATAACTTGGCCAATTTTCATCCAATTTGGTTCATGTTGGGCTTACATTGTTGGTATTGTCACACTGTGCAATTTACGTTTGACCTGTAAAGGTCAGAGGTCAAGGTCATTTAGACTTTGAAATTTGCATCCAGCCATAAGCTAAATGTAATGTGAAGTACCAAAGGATAAAAGCGGTAGCATTTAATATCTACAACTTTTGCAGGCACACAGAGAGATTTGCCTTGAAGCAGATCATCTTTTCTAGTTTGTTTGATTTTCTTCTGGTATGTTCCAGGGCATAGTATTCTTGTCAAAAAGTAAAAGGAGTATACCGATTTAAGACAAATACCTTCAAAATACGACAGCGGGCACAATGTCATACTATATATTTCGCTGGCATATTTTTTCATTTTCGTGTATTCAACTTTACTTAAAAAAGGTGAATAATGCAAATTGTGAGCAACAATGTCACCAGCAGTCAATTACTTTTTTTGTACAATACTAGGACTTGCCTACACTTATGTCAGACACGGCACTTTTATGCGACCATATGGTGATCATTTGATTATGATTTCCTGCGTCAACGGTGACCTGTAAATGAATCGTAGTCTTAAATAAAAAGAGTACCAAACCTGGACAGATTTTTCACTACATGACTTAATCTTGCTTTTGCGGATGATTAACATTCTGTTCTATCAATAATGATTTCTTTCTGCCTGGCATTCCTTTGCCGGTACCTATCAAAATACATATACTTCAACTGCCTTTTGCATCCAGTACATGTAGTTGCATATTACAGAGCTCTAATGTTGCTTTTCTTAAAAAATAATCGCCTCTACACATGTCTCGAATAATCACCGGAGTACCAGGTAAAAGTGGCTGTTATTTATGTCTTTTCTTCATCATATGGCCAAAAGGGGTAGCCTTCTGTACTCAGCAGCACAACACACACAGTGCGCTTATCATAAAAAAGCTAAATGCTTTATACCCCTTCCCCCTGCCGTATCTGAGTAAAATTCATTTCCTGATTGTAAACAAAAAATAATTGAATAAAATAAAAGAGACAGTTCTAAGCCTGTTTGTTAAATAATGAAGTACAAAATTAAAAAAAAAAAAATAATAATAATAATAATAATTATTATTATTATTGTTATTATATTAATAATAATAATAACAACAACAACAACAACAACAACAACAACAACAATAATAATAATAATAATAATAATAATAATAATAATAATAATAATAATAATAATGATAATAATAATAATAATAATAATAATAATAATAATAATAATAAATTCTCGTTACTTCTTGGAAAGCACTAACACATTTTATAGAACAGTAACGTCTGCACTGACAAAACAAGTAGACTCATGTTACAGGACTTCGTGTTGGTTTCTGCGCTTTCTTCATGTTCCTTCATCCGTCATCATCCGTCGTTAACAATCAAATCCTCCAAAACCGTCAGCCAGTTTCACTTCAATCTTGATGGGAATTTACCTTGGGTGGGTCTCTTCCAAATTGTTCAATGTTCGCGCTGCAGCAATTGTGGGATTTTTATTTCATTTTATTTTATTTTCTCTCTCCTTGTTTTGCGTGGCGGGGGGGGGGGGGTGCAAATCTTACCAAAATCTTCTCTGAAACCGCTCACCCGATTGCTTTGGAAGCACACAGAAACACTCCTGGGGATCCTCTCGCAGTTCCTAATCTGTCTACCAGGTGGCACTGCAATGTTTTCTTATTAATTATGATTTGTGTGTGGGGGGGGGAGGGTTACTTTCAATCTCTTCTCCAGATCCGTCACTCAAATTGAGCTTGAAACTTTGAAACTTTGTGGATATGTTTTTTGTGGTTGTGGAAAGGGCAGACAAAGTATTTACTAAGTGGTACTGCTGCGGATTCCTGTTTTTTTCCACAGTTTTGGTGCTTATCGGTAAACTAATGTACCCTTCCTATTGATTACTATATAAGTCAAGGGGCATTCCAATGTTAATAACATTTTCGACCTCATCTCCGAAACTGTGGTCCAGATTAACTTCAAAATGATGGCAATGTACCTGGTCGGGTCTCGACCAGATTTGTTCAAATGGTTTTGCTCCATTAGTTATTTTAATTTCCATACATTTTTTTTTTGTTTTTGTTTTTTGTTTTTGTTCTTATTTGGGACAAATCTTAAAAATTAGCAAGGATTTATGTACATTTTAGCTGAGCACATGGCCGTCACAGTCCTCTTGTTTCTTCTTTATATTGCAAATCTTAACTATCTTTCCCCTTTTCTTCTCTGACTCTGTCTCGAAGTGTCTGTCGGTTTGCCTGTCTGTCTGTCTGTCTCTCACACACACGCACATGGTCTCTCTTTTATACGGTATTGCCAATCGCTTAAAAATGAATATAAACACTTCTTGAAACCCAATACCAGGGTACCCCTTATTATTACAGCTTCAATGTGAAGCTCAGCACAGAATGGGTTGTCCTCTTGCCTTCGTATTTTTCTTTATATCCTGCTCTATTAAAATTACTCCCCCATTATAACCCTGTTTGAATCATTCCCATATGTAGTCTTAATTTGGAGGTGTCACTGTATATATTGAAATATAAAACTAAATCTTTAATGTAAAAATGGCCCACATTTGAATTGAAAATATATGTAATCTGTCTTTCTTTACAATAATGATTAACAATAATTATTAATACACAGGACACTTTTTGTTCTTCGTAGGTACTGCACAAAACCAATCTGTCATTGCATACGAGAATGATGTGGCAGTGCTGCCATGTAACCATGGATCAAGGATAACAAGGTTTACTATAATAGAATGGCACCAGAACAGCGGTCCCTTTTCTGATACACAGCCAAATAAAATTCGTCAGAGAGAAGTAATCTCTCTCTCTCTCTCTCTCTATCTCTCTCTCTCTCTCTCTCTCTCTCTCTCTCTCTCTCTCTCTCTCTCTCTCTCTCTCTCTCTCTCTCTCTGTCTCTCTCTCTCTCTCTCTTTTAGTTGAGTCACCTGCACCTGGTACAAAACCCGATTGATGAGCAGAAAAAAATTATTGTCCAGGTAAAAGTGAAACATGTGCCAGGAAACTTTTATTTATCTGCAACCACTTATATGTGGCTGCTCTTTTTTTTTGGTCTGTCTACTCAGAATCTAAATTGTGTATTATTTGCTGTTGCATAATGAGCAGTTCGTTTTCTTGACCTTTGCCAGGTGTATATTTTATATTCAAATGTTGGGCTCATTATTCCATTTTTTTTTTATGTCTGTTTGCTCTGACTTGGAATGTCATACATAATTTGTATTGAAGTGCGACTCTATTATTACAATTGTAACACATTCCTTATATCTTAATTAGGACGAGGGAGTAGCCCGATATCGATATATGTAACGATATATATATATATATATATATATATATATATATATATATATATATATATATATAGTCATGACTACAAATGCAACAATCAACTTCGGCTAACCTTTTCAAATTCAGCGTTGGCTAGATCATTCACCTGTATATCATGACTTGCACATCTCTGTGGTTTATATGTACGTATATTATATTTACCAAAAAGCATTAAGGAAAGCTTTGAAAACATCCAATGTGTGCACGACTATAACACACGAAAAAGATGTTCTTTTTAATTTGCCGAATCAAATCCAAGTTGCAATGTGCAAGACAGACAGCTTCGATTTAATTGCATTAAGAGCCTGGAATAACCTGCTGGTTTGATCACATCTGTAAGTTATTGAAAAAGACTATAAGTTGCTGAAAGTGTGTGTGTGTGTGTGTGTGTGTGTGTGTGTGTGTGTGTGTGTGTGTGTGTGTGTGTGTTTTCAGTAAGTCTTTTGGTTCCGGTACCTTGCCTCTTCACGCGAACGAGTGCACACACGTACGAGATATGTGATTGCCACCTAAACCAGCCGCAGATGTTGGAGAGCTCGGACTGCGACCCCCCCCCCCCCCCCCCCGCCAACACACACACAAACCACCACCACCACGTTCGAAATACATATAGATTATATACCAATAATGCATGCTTTTGTCTCGCTGGTACTGGACTCTCTGCATCGTATTTCGACCACTTACGAATCTGGTGAGCCAAGACTCGATCATGGAACGGGCACTCTTTGATTACACGGCTTGCAGCACAATAGGGCGATGGGCAAGCAAAGTAAGCCTACTGTCAAAACGGTGTTGTGAACAGTAGCGCAGAAGCTTTGGCGATATGCGACCGAGTAACAAATTTAAGTTGCCAAATAGGTTCATAATAAGAAGCTTGAATAGCTTCTGCTACATGCAGGTAGATCATGGTAGATGCAAGTTTGATTTTTTTGGTTACGCCTAGAGTACATTGACAATAAATATGAAAAAAATATAATGATCCATTTTAGACAACTGTATTCTACATGAAGCGTGATGCAATGGATGTGCTGGAGTTGCCAGGCCGGTGTGTTTTGTATAATCCAACATTTGTTCCTTTGTTGGATGTCCGTGTTTTTTCACCGGCACCGAAGCGCCGCCAAACGGTTGCGACCGGAATGCGGACAAAGTTAAAAGACCCTTTCTTCACTCCTCTCCTCTCCGCTTCGCGGCCTGGCCTATTCTAGCTCGATGCTTTTACAACCCCCTCATTTGCTTTTTATAATCTCCATTAGCTACTTTGTTTTATATCAAATTAATTAAGAAAGGGTTCTGAAGAAAGGTGGGGGGAGGGGGGCTGGTATTTTGTTTTAAATTTTTTGTTGGTTACAATTCACACTTCTCGTATGCACAAACATGATGATTTAATGCCAAATGGTGTGACACGTTGTGCAATTACTCCCTGTAGATTTATATATATATATATACCTGCGCATCTCAAGATATGTTTTGCATTATGGTAAGCGTTAAGCTATTTCATTCTACTTTGACGCCTTCAATGTACTTCTGTTCTTTTTATTTTGATTTATAATGTTTTGTGTCATCTGGTTTTGCTTTGGTATTTGAAAAATTGGAATGAGGAGATCATGCCTTTTCAGCATTTCTAAATTCACGGCCAATCAGTTAGGACAGTAGGACTGCCATGACACCACTGTATTTTACCGACCAACGGTATTTCCACATCCATGGGCAGGCGAGAAGCCCCCGGTTCCCTTTTTAACATTTGGCGTTGAATTGTGTCATTTCTATAACATTCCTTTTTTAACACCAAAAAAATGTGACAATCAAATATGTAGCGATTTGCAAAAAAAAAAAAAAAAAAAAAAAGCTACCAACTTAACCCTTCAGTGATTTTATAGTTTTCAAACTTAATGTCCAGCAAAGTGTGAAATACATGGAAAAAAAATAAATAAATAAACTCAGCAAAGCTGCGTTGGAGATGACAATTTACCATTATGAGTGTTTATACCACCCGAATGCCTCATACTCCCTAAATGGCACAAAAATCACGACACATCAATTTAAATCTTTTGTAGTAGCGTGTCCGTTATTGGTTTTATTCCGAAAGTAGGCAAGTAATCTAAATATGAAAAGCAAGCTTATTCATTAAGAATGTTTATTGTTAGGTTCATTCTATATTTATACCCATAAAACATAAAACTTGCTGCTTGTTATTGTAGGGAGCATGACCAGCTTTGTTCATAGCGTCAATTGAACTTCTGCTGGACTGCAGTCTGCAGTTTGTTTCCTCATGGGTTCGCATATGCATAAAGATAGCCTCATCTCAGGTTTCGCTTAGGCTTACTTCTGTATCAGATACATACATCAGTGAATACCTCCCTCCCCCATAATTTGTGGGGGCATGATGCTGTGTGGGAGTCATAAACCTCAAAATGAACTGATAAATCACATGTCATGGATATTTCGTCAAGTTTTGTCAATGTCAGTGAGACAAATTGTCAATCCAATGCATTTTTTGCATTTAGACAAGAGTTCAGACGTTACTAAGCACATTAATAATAGAACGACAGCATAATTATTCCTACGAAAAATATTATAGTTTGTGCTGTTTATCTATTATCACCAGAGTGTACAGGTAATGTATTCCAATTTCAATCTAAAAAACTAACACAGACCGACAAAGGGGAATCGATCTACCGAATCAGGAGGACGGAACTGCGCTATGCAGAGGACATAGTTTTCTTGGCATTCCAGGCAAGACTTTTCATTGTCCGGGAACCTGTGGATGCTGTCACATGATTGCTTCAGGAATTAAGTATGGTGTATCGGCTCGCGATCTGACTTCGATCTCACCGCCTCCTTTGTGATATATTGACAACAATGAATGCCACGCCATACTTAATTCCTGTTATAAATGGTTTCAAGTTGAAAATCTCCCAAATGTGACGCAAAAAAATGGATTAACTGGCCTATTTTAACCCGTTATTATCGCTTTAGCTTATGCCGTTCCCGTTTGCTTGTGTACTCAGTCCCTTGCCAAATTTACAGTTTTGGAGATGAGCGAGGCCAAATTTGGGGTTCCGTAGGTGTGCATGGAGATTGTACCGTTGTCAGTCATAACCTTTCAAATCGGCATAGGCTTAAAATATATTGATCATAAAAAACAGAGACCGAAGAATATCTTAATTGTATCTTAGGCCTACACTTCGCTCTCATGCAGATATAGTTTTTTGGAACGTAAAAAAACAAAAACAAAAAAAAAAAAAAACAAAAAAACAAAACAAACTCACAAGGCACCCCTAGACGAAAAATGTGATTGGTTGAATCAAGTTATGTGACAAATTAATATATCACGGTTGAGAGTGAACGACGACGGCAAGGAGGCATATTCGCCGTGTGCTGGGCGATTTTCGAAGTAGTTCGTGTTCTGTTTGAATTATTTTTACGGGACTGGGTTTTTTTTTTTTTTTAAGTGCAAGGTCTGTCCCAATAATGACAATACTTAGCACAGTCCATTTTGGTGCAGAGCCGGAGAAATTGGGGGCTATGGCATAGGTAGGGAAGGCCTGCTCTGCTCCTAGTTGTACTACTGACTGAAACTGGTTCATTTCGGCGGCATGTGGGGATTGGGAGTGCACATGCTCCTGAATTACCGCGCCATCTATTATCGACCATGGTAACTACCATAGGAACGCCGAACCAAAAGAAATTAAAACATTGCATTTTCGTGAAAGGTATTTCCTGGACATTTGCTATGATTGTTTTATTTAATGAATTAAACGCCCATACATTTCTACATACTTTATTAATGATGGTCGAATAGAAATACAGGGACTCATATGGGGTAGTAATTCTGTGGGGGTAAGCACAGCAAAAAGAAGGGTCATTGTGATATATCAGATATAACATCACGGCAAACAAAGACATTCAATCACATTAGCCTCGTTTTCACACCGTCTACTATACTATACTATACTATACTATACTATACTATACTATACTATACTATACTATACTATACTATACTATACTATACTATATTATACTATAGGCCTACTATACTATACTATACTATACTATACTATACTATACTATACTTCAATGATATGGATAATAAATACATTACCTGTATATGCCCAGAGAAAGGAACATAGACCTATAATCCTTTCCATATTTTACCTGCTTGCTAAAGACCTCTTTTGTACTGATAAATTGGGGGAGGATTACATTCTGAACATTTCTGTCCGTCACAATTGGATACAAATATATTGGCCACTTCTAAATGTTGTACTGCATGCCGGGGAATCTGCAAGAAATAGTTTCTCAGCTTCAAACAAACCTCGCCATGGGCGAAGTTTGTTTGAATTGAACTAACTGTGCAATTATCGAATTTACTGAATTGGAATTGAACTTACTGTGCAATATCAAGGCATGTGGCTGGCATGGGTAATCTTATTGGCATATAACTTATATGAGAAAACAATAAAATTATATATATATATATATATATATATATATATATTAACAAAAACAAAAAAAACTAAAACAAAACAAAAAAACAACAACAAAAAACCCAACAAAAAATCGCCATGGGGAGCCAGCTTGCGGATCGATCAGGGATTTGATGTATCTAGTCCGTATCAGAACCAGGAAGTTTTTCTCGTAATGCAAGTTGTGCTCATGCGTCACTGCTTGAGTTCAGATCAAGTTTTTTCTCCATTTCCAGTATAATTCATTTTATCGTATATGTTGAAATGCTGCAGGAAGACGCTGTGACAACCTTTAGGACCTTGAGTATGCTTTGTCTTTATTTCACAAGTGAGTAGACACACTATGCTTTTTATCGGGATATTTTACACACGTGAATTATGTCATCCTCTATTGAATCCAATACATATATTTATTTATACTATACTTTAAGGGCACGCAAAAGTCTCACAGGTTCCGTCTACACACAAATATTACATAAACACGAGATATTCGGCATACTGCTGGCGAAGACAGAGAACACCACACTCTTTTAAGAGCTACTCATACCACGAGGTTACAAAATACTCTTTTCGGATCAGCAGCTATATGAACGGGGCACGGTTTACAGACGTGAGCCGCGAGGAGACTCCGTCTCGGCTTATAGGTTTTGTTACTTCTGCTGGGGTGGAAGTGACTTGTACGGGTTCCCATTGATGTTTAGGTTTACTCCGCCATCGTAATAGCAGCATGTGAAACTCCTCCCTTATCTGTGCTATGTAGAGTGATTCGGAGTGGAAACAGGTTATAGATCTGAAAACAGAACACCGGTCAGGAGATAAGCAGGTCTTGTCCCCATGTAGTACGAGTACGTTTATATATGTGTGTGTGTATATATATATATATATATATATATATATATATATGTATGTATAATGTCCGTATACAAGTAGGTACCAGCCCATGCCATTTTGCTGCTCAACGTGTCACGCTGCCTTGTTTTGCTTTGTTTCGGCTGACTACATTCTTCCATTCGTATCAAGAACGTATCGCACCAAATAGCTTCAAAATAAAAACATTTTGCTCAGTGCCTTTCATTCGGACATTTCACACATATGATTTTTGTCATTCTCTATGGAATATTAGGATGTTAAAGTTCGATTTCTGTTATAAAATTGTTTTCAATCACGAGCCCTTATTATAAACTTGGTCAAATACATGGAATTACGCTCAAAATCAATCCAGAAACGAACCAACAAAATACAACCACAATTACCAACAAGTGTTTACACAAAAGACCGGGTCAATCTTTAACACTCTCACACACACATATAACAGCAACAAAATCAACAAAATCAACAAAAACAAAGATAAATAAAATAAAATAAATAAAAAAATAGGAAAAACACCCCTCCCCCAAATATATATATATATATATATATATATATATATATATATATATATATATATATATATATATATATATATATATATATATATATATATATATGTATGTATTTGTGTGTGTATGTGCATGTCTGTGTGTGTGTGTATTCAATCGGTGCTTTTCTAAGAAACCCTTCGTGTCAGACATAACACTTTCATGGTGGAATTTTGACCATGTTTTCATCAGCCCTTGCTGTAGTGGCAAAAAGTCAAGCCTTTATGAATGGAAGTTGCATTAAACAATTTACTTTAAAAGGTTAGGTTTCTCATTGCATAACTAAACTTGTTTGTTTGCTGACACTTGACATTCTGTTTCATCATGAATTATTTTTTTTTTCATCGCACATGACATTTTACCCTCAATTTTATTTTTTTTTTTATGGCAAGAGCCTTCTTTTGCTACTGTTGTTTTTTTTTTCTTACGTTTTTTTCTTTTTCTGAGGGGTGGATGCGGGTGTCCTGTATTCTCCCATATAGCTTTTTCAGTTTCAATTTGAGTATACACGGCAACACATTTTCGTAAGTACACAGAAAAACTTTCTTTTAAGCCCTTTTTTTCTTGTTGGAGTTTATATTTGCTTGTATGTTGAAATTTAACTTGATAAGCTGTGGTGTTATTAGTTTTATTTAGTTGTAAATGTTTGTTGCTGTATGATTTGGTTGTATGTTGTGCTGTGTGCTTTGTTCTCCGACTCATAGTTATAGTGGAGGTAGAGTGTGTTTGTAATGTTGCAGATTCATAAATATCACAAAAACGATTTAGGCCTACTTTACTCTTTTGCTGTAAACTTAGGTGACTGACAAGTCGGGGGAACTAAAAGGTGATAGGCCTAACAATTCTCTTTTTATTTTTGGCAGAAGTAATGAAATTTGAGTTTTTGATGGTTAGGCCTATACATTTTGGAAATGAACTAGTGTCTGCAGTTAATGGTGGATATTTCTAAGGTTGAGAGGACCGGTTTAAAACCACCAGTTGCCTTTTATGGGTGACTGCCTGTCTCAAGTCAGGAGTGAAATTTGTTTCTTCACATTGGTATTAGAAAAGAAATGTTGATGCTTTATAGGCTAGCGGCAAATGCTTCAAAAGTGCCCTAAAAATAGGTGCAACCCCAACCAAAGGTATAACAAAACACAACCTATATCAAAATGTGCGCACATGTCTCCTCTTTACAAAAAAATAGGTTGTGGAGTCCGAAAAGCGTTTTTGGTATGTTTACACACCCGTTTCTATGGCAACCTCTATTTTTTGTGGAAAATGACTACTTTTCACTATTTTTTTAATATCTGCCTTAATTTTGAAGATGAACACTCCACATTTCATCAGAAGGTAGCACTAACTTTATTCTTTCAACAGGCATGAAGCTTGTAAAAAATTATTTGATCAACATCATTATTATTAAAGTTATATGCAAAATTTTGTCATCTGTTTGGCAATATAAATACCTCTATTAGTTGATGTTCTTTGCTGCAGTTGCCAAATTACCAAAAAAGGGGGTAAATGTTAAATGATGAAGGTAATATATTTCGAGGGATATACTGATACCAAATTTACTGGAGTATATGAAGTGGACACCATTACATGTATGCAAATTAGGCTTCAAATGTTGGGGTTTTTGAAGCCATTCTAGAGATGTATATCACACATTATGTGCTGTACCAATGCAAAATGTTACATTTCCTTGAAAATTGTTCCAAAGCATATCGAACATAGAATTCCAATCGTCTTATCAACATTTTTCGTTCACAGCTTTACTGAAATTTTATGGTTCCGCCACGGGGGGGGGGGGGGGGGGGGGTATGTTTATGGGTTGTCTGGTCTGGCTAGCTTGTGCAAAAGTGCTTTCTCCAGAACGCATTGTTGGAATTTGTGCAAATTTAGCATATATATTACCGAAAAAAAATAGGAAGTGAAAACAATTAGGAAAACCCTATCATTAAGTTTATGCAAATGAGGTCATCTTCAAATTAGGATTTTATCATTTATCTGTTGTGTTGTAGAGGCACCAGAAAGCACAAATCTGGGCACATTTCTTTGACTTCCAGAGTCCATGTCGGATTCTAACTTTGCTATGTGATTGTCTCATTATCAGTGTTATTGAGAATGACTGTGCATATTGTCAAAATGTGTTGCATGATTGATAATATACACAAGGTGAACTGGATTATTTTCTAAAATGAAGCTTGGACCTTGTAAGAACACCCACGTTTTAATGTTTTTGCAGGATAGATAATTTTGTACCGTGAACCTTAAATCATGAACCTGGAACCACCATCCAAGAAGTCTCCCCCAGTCAAGCTAAATCCCAATACCTGTGTTTTATGTAGCAAAGCTCTCAACACAGGAAAAGGGACTGATTACAAAACTACTTTGTACAAGCTACGATATACGCTTGCCTCCACCGCAGACCGATCAGCTGCTCAACTACCGCCTACTGAGGAAGCATTTGAGCAACATGTGAAAAGGGCACAATACCAATGTGCCATCTGGTGCCACAATGGCATTGATCAATTACATACAGCTCTTAAAGCACTATCATTTCGAGACATAACAAAAAATAATGAATATTTGGGTCTTACTGATTCAGAACACACATTTCCGCAAAATTTTTGTGAAATTGTGTGCGCTTACACAACCACTATTCGGAAACCAGATTCTAATAAGAAAAAATTAGATCGAATGTTTTGCAGCATTCCTTTCAAACACAAAATTATTGATTCACTAAACATTCAATCTCTTTTCAAATTGAAATTTGTTCGTAAAATGATTCCCAAGGAGTGCAAAATAAAAGATCCCCCCCATCATTTCCTATGAATATGGCAACAATATTGGACAAAGTATCATGAATTACAAGCAATTTCTGGCTTCAATTACTCTTGAAGATATTGCAGCGAATTAAAATTGTGACTGTATTTCGAACAGTAAATATTCTGATTTTGTTGATGCATACTACAAACATATATTTACAGGTAGTTTGGATATCATACAAAATTCAAGTTTGAATGAAATTATGAAAAAAGGTACAAATTTCGGATATGTCCCAAGTTGAACATTAACAGTATTTTTCAGGATACATGTGATGCATTTGATTCCTACTGTATGAAATGGGCAAAGAAAGAAAAAATAGAATTTCAGAAATTTAAAGGATGGTTATCAAACTTGAAAAAAGTCTCTAGAAAAAGAATTTAGTGTTACAAATCCCACATTAAAAATTTCAATACGGTTAATCTAAAACAACTTGAAGTTTCAAAAGCAGTCAAAGAACTACAAGAAAGCTTTGTAGTCTCAAAAGCAGTCAAAGAACTACAAGAAAGCTTTGTAGTCACTAACATCGATAAGGCAGGGAACAATCTTGGGATCAGCTGCAAAAAATATTATCTGGATGTTTCGAAAAAAGAACTTGGTATAAACAATATTTCAGACATAAGAGGCAATGACGTATATAAATTACACAAAGAATCCATAGATAATTTGATAGATACACATAAAGATGAGATGAAAAGGAATTTTGATATCAAAATTTCTGAAGAGGACTCCTGTATTCCACTTTTGTTCTGGATACCCAAATTACATAAAAACCCTTTGAAATCTAGATTCATAGCCGGTGCTGCAAAATGTACAAGAAAACAATTATCAAAGGAAGGAACGTTGTGTTTGACTGCAATAAGGAATCATTTTCGTAAATACTGTAATGCAATTTCTAGAAACAGCGAATTAAATGGTTTTTGGAGTATAAGCAATTCTTCCGAGTTTGTATCTAAAATCAAAGATGTAAAAGCAAAAAATATCAAATGTTTTGATTTTTCTGCACTGCACACAAATCTACCCATAGATGAAATCAAAAGCTCCCTTTCAGAATTAATAAGCAAAATGTTTAACCATAATGGTAAACCGAACAATAATATTAATTCATATACAAAGAAAGCATACACAACAAATGTTCAAAAAGTAACATTAAATCGTACACTGTTGAAACTTTGATAGATGCTATAAAATTTCTTTTGGATAATACTTTTGTTCACTGCAGACCATTGGTTTTTCAACAAAATGGGGAGCAACTGCTCCCCTTTACTGGCAGATTTGTATTTAACCTGGCTTGAATTTGAGTATTTGGATAAACTGATGAAAAAGGACTTTCAAATGGCTACAAAATTATCAAACAACGGAAGATATATTGATGACATTGCTTGTGTAAATGTACAAAATTTCAGTAAAATTGCTAAAGAAATTTACCCAAAAGATATCCCTTTGGAGGGTAACAATTCAGATGGTTTCAGAAATGTGTTTTTGGACTTGGATATTCAGGTCACTAATGACATATTTTGTATTAAAGTGTATTATAAAATAGACGAGTTTAACTTTGAAGTAGTTAATTATCCTTTCCCAGACAGTATTATTCGGATACTATTGGATATAATACGTTTTTTTTCACAGACTTTGAGACTTGGTCTTATTTGTTCTATATTTCAGGACTTTGCATCTAGAACCAAATTTTTATTTACAATAAACTTGAGTCAGGAGGATTCAAAGATGTACTTTTGATCAAATATTTCTACACATTTTGCTGTAAATATCCCGACATGGTGAGAAAGTTTGGCTTCAATGATTTTAGAGATTTTAGACTTGCCTTTTTCGACTTAATTTTATCTTTTGGCATCATTCTGTTTTATTGTTCACCTTTCAGGCATTTTTAGCTAGCTTGTTTTCTCTTAGGTTAAACTCCCAGGGGCTATCGGTAGTGAGTATCGGCCTACGACAGTTACAAGCTTGCCTAATTGTACTTGATATCTGGTTAATATTTTCATTGCATTCTGTTGACTGAAATACAAATGACCTTCGGTAGCAAGCAGCGGCCTACGACAGTTACATGTTTGCTTAATTGTACTTGAAATTAAATTAAATTAAAAAATTGTTTTGATAACATGTTTTTGACATAAACGTTTATGACTTTCATTCTTTTCTGACATGCCTAAATGCACATTTACTCAATATTAAAAAAATACTCAAAAGTTACAGTATTTTTTCAAATATCACAAACCTGACACGTTGCGTTGATACATTGACTCAGGGTTGGCAATTAAATAGAGCTTAATTGTTTGAGGAGTAGGTGTCATCATGGAGTTTGTTTTACATTTCTGGTGAGGATATACACTGTTGCAGTCATTGTTAGGATTTCCCTTGGTTTATACAGGTGGTCTAGCTGCAACTGTTTATTTTACAATCACTGGGACTGAATATAATGACCCAGTTTGCTTCCACTTCAGTTAAACACTGGCGGATGGTTTAACTAGAATAAGCTGTCCAGCTAGAAAGGGTACATATTGGTTCAGGGGTAAGTCAAATTGTTCTTAACTGAACCTGTACTACACAAATTTGGTAATTATAGTTTGTTTGCCAGGTATTCTTCTTTCATAATGAAGGTCTGCATTTATAAACAAAACTTCACGTATTTAGCTAATTCATCATTTGCCACTTTCATATTTATTCATTATTATGTGGGTTGTCTTTGCTGAATAGTTAGCCTAGACAAGGAGCCGCTACTCAGAGAGACATGTACGGGTAAAAGGCTCCGAAACATGTTGAGTAGCTACCCGCCGAAGAGGCTTTATTTTATTTGGGCTAATACAGCCTATGTTAAAATTTTACAGAGGAACGTGTGCAATTTGGACAATAGTACTTCTATATGTATATAGGTTAGACAGGGACAGGTTAGCTTATGGGGAGTAAAGAGTTCGGACTACGGATTAGGGTAATGGCTACTAGGAAGTGGTTTTGGACAAAAAGACACCAATATAACAGTCACATTCCTAACCCTAAAGTGTGGGATCCCAATGGTAACGGCTGGGAAATGTCTAATGATGGCTACCTCAAGCCTTTGATACATACCAATGAGCTAGCCCCACTGGAAGTCCGCAACCTGACTCATATGTATTGCACCGATATTGAGTGTACTGTCGAAAGAAAGTGCCATTGCCTCCAGACAGGACTTAAATGTACGGAATTATGTGCATGCTTTGGACATGAGTGTGCAAATGACACTTTTGACACTGAAACAGACAGTGATGATGAGGAAGATGATGATTGTATCTTGGCGTAGAATCTCCAAACTGCGACCATCATTGATCAGCTTTTTGTATTTAGTGTGTACATGTACTTATACTGTTTTCCTTTACTAAAAGGCATCTTGAATTATAGTTTGATGCCAGAGATACATTAGTTATGTTGCAGGACTCCATGAGATAGTTCACTGTAAATTACGCGTAGGTGTGAATACATGGTACAAAGTCCTATCTTACTTTATCAGTTGTATTGGCAATTGTTATGACGGTTCCCTAGGCAAAGATGACATATGATAGCCATATTAGCATATTAATTAATATGCATATGGTATACTCATATAAACATGATAAATAAAACTTGTATGAGTACTGTTCCTAATCATTTTGCCTTTTTTTAAATAAACGAAACTACACCTTTGTAAATATAGTATGTTATCCGTCGCACAATACTTAATTTCGATGTAAATTTCATATATTTGCATAAATTAACATATGACAATTAGGCACTTTGAACAAACTCTGTATTTTGTGACTATATTAGAACAATTGAGCACATTTTGGTGTTTATTTAGCTTTTCCACAAGCAGTATCACCAAAGTTATTATTTTTAAGGAAAAATTTTAGTTGTCTCAGAAATGACATAGGTTGTCATGGAAACGGGCAGAAATATATATGATAAAACGCTTTTCAGATTCCACAACCTATTTTTTCATGAAGAGGACATATATACCTATAAGAAAATATAGGTTGTAACTTGTTATACCACGGGTTGGGGTATGACCCCCGAAGGGCCCTCTATGCCGCAGGTCTATTAGCAAGTCTGGAATCTCTTTGCTGTCATTGTTGAGTTTGGAATTAATGAATATGCATCATGTTTTTCTGTACTATTATGTACATTTTGTTTCCTCCAAATTATAGGGATTCAAAAGTGTATCATCATCATCATTATCATCATCATCATCATCATCATCATCATCATCATCATCATCATCATCATCATCATCATCATCATCACCCTGTGCTTCTTTTTTCAACTCCCGCATTTTCTTCGTCATGTATTCCTCCTTGAATAAGACAAATGCATATTTGGAATGTTACATGTTTTATTGCATTTATAATTGGTCAAAACTTGTATAGCACCATTTTCTTTTTAATTACACGAAGTACTTGCACAGCATCTTTCACTACTTAACTTATTAAAATCTACAGACAAGGAAACACGGGAAGGTATTGACTACCACTTTTCGCTACTTAACTTATAAAAATTTCAAGACATGGAATGACAAGAAGTTATTGCGCAGCACCTGTCACTACTTAACTTATCAAAATATCAAGACATAGATTTCCACGAAGGTATTGACCAGCACCTTCTCTATTGAACTGTTTAAAAATAACGTCAAAAATCAAAGGTAATACTACGAAATTACCCAAAAATATGTACACCATTTCAGATCTACATTAAAAATAATTGATTCTGATACCTAAAAAAGCACCTAATAAAAACACAGCTTAGAAAAAAAAAAACTTGGATAGACGCCAACACTTGGAAAAAAATCACTATCTAAATAGTCATGTATCACATGAATAAATTGCACCGAACCTTTATAGTCAAGAATAAAGTGTCTCTTGAACCACAAACATTGAGTTAATAGCAGCAGTAAATAGTCGATAAACGCACTTTATCGCAGTCACTGATAAACTGTCAACATCATCAACATAACGGGCAGAGGTAATTACACCTGAGTCATGATTACCTGCAGTCGGCGTATTTTACTCTCTTTACGTAAAAAAAAAAAATGGACCCTCTGCTTTATTGCACGCCAAGACTGGTAGTATGTTATCATTCTGACAAATTTACAGCGTTCACAGTGACAGTATTTCCAAACAAATCACTGCAGAGTAAATATATTGCAATATTGGGATGAGTCACACACCGCAACTGGCACTAGGGGCTAGGACTGCGTCAGATTCTGAGTTAAAATGAGTCATGATTATGTAACAGAAACAAGAGTACTGTGATAAATGCGCTTTTTCTCCAAGCTTTCGTAAATGAGTTTATGTCTGTCCCATTCCTGCGCAAAAAGTCACGACATGAGTACAAAATATGAAATGTAATTTCAGCGAGACTGCAGGCACGGAAAACCCGAAAGTGAACGCAATTATTTATCAAAAAATTAACAATTCCAGGCGTGCTTGAAGGGAACCCATTTATACAAAGTTACTAGTCTCGATAAATTGCGGAATTCGGTAAACAGTGCGGACGGAATGTGTATTTTTTAAATATGGTAAATGCCTGTCGCTGCAATTAGCATATGTGGTGAATTGGGATAAAGATCAGTATGTAATGTATTATAAAATGTAAGAATTAAAAAAAAATGTCAAATGATTCGTACATGCGTTTTTTCTTTCACTGCATCAGAAGTTATACATATATCTTGAAAAGTCACAGGGATCATCAGTACCCAATGAATCTTATAGAACACTTTGTCAGGCCTACCTTTTAGACGTGTATATTTAAAGGTTGAAGGTGGACTTTCTAAGAAGTTGGTGATTTTGGACCGGGGGGGGGGGGGGATAATCACATTTCATTGGTTATTTTGGAATCTTGGAAAAGGTATCTTCGTGCATCATCTATTACCAGAGGGAAAGAATTAGCTAGGAAAAGGGATTTTAATATCTGTGTGCATTGTATAGAATAGTGACAAAGTTGTACAGTAGGTAGTGTCTCTTTGGTATGTATAGTAACCCCTGGGGACTCCAGATAAGAGTACAGTTTGAGACTTGGCACTCAGCCAGTAACAGTCCCTACCCAGCAGAGTATAGCCACGAGGCACATCACTGGTTGGTAAGATGAGTTGTGGTAAGACGGGCGTCGTGCAGGTTGGTAAGTTGGGCGCAGCCACATGTATATAAGAAGACCAGGCAGCACAGTGAGGGAGTTGGGAGATGGCTGTTGCAGAGAGAGTTAGTAGCTGCACAGAGAGTTAATACCTGGTGAGTATGTTCAGAAGGGTTTTTAGCTCAGCTGAGCTTTTGTGAGGAACGTCATCCCTCATCCATCTACAATTTGCGAGAAGACTCCATATAGGGCATAGCCCTTTACTCTAATCGTGGGATAAAACATGTTTAAACCATCTGCAATTCACATTTTCTATTTCTCCAAAACTGCCAGCCAAATTCACTCTAGACTTGGTGGGGATATGCCTTGGGTGGATGTCTACAAAGTTTGCTCGAATGGTGACGCTCCAGTTTTTCAAGGATTTTCTATGATTTTTTTTTCTTTTTGGTGGCAAACCTATGTTATTATGTAATATACAGGTCAAAATGGGAAAATATTGTGACCGTCCAGTTTTGAAGTTTGCCCAATATAACTTTCAGGGCTTATAGGGTGTATTAAAATCACGGTCCGTTTCGAAATTGGTAGCGCCACCGACAATATTATGCAATATAGGGGCCAAAATATGAAAATCTTGTGTACACTAGCAAGTTTTATTTGTGGCAGACCTTCACCAAATTTGATGGGATTGCGGGGGAGGTCAAGGACTAAGTTGCTTATGATACTAATGACACCCCCTATAATTTGAGGGAAATTATGAGCCAAAATGCGTTTAAGATATCAAATGTCATATCTTTAAAAGTAATTGGATTAGTCTTGCCAAATTTATTGAATATATAAAGAATGTCCAAAGCTAGAATTTGAAATACAGTGGTTCGTCTTTTGAGAGACCAACCCTACGGAGGGTAAAAATTTGGTCTCTCAATACAGGTGGTCTTACAACAACATGGAAAGTATAGCGCAGTGTTTCGAGAGTGTGGTCTTAAAAAGACATGTGGTCTGTCATTAGAGGGGTCTCTCATGAGTCTTACCACTGTAATATCAGTGATCTTGACTTATTTTTGTAAGACCAATATGCATGTATAGTTGAAAGAGTTGGTTTTGTAATGACAGGGTGTAGCTTGAACATCAATGGCAATGTCTGCAAATCACCATGCCCATGGTATCACGTGATCTGGGTGACCTTGTTCTTCTGTCCCATGGTCACTCAGGGCATGAAGATAAGGACTCAATCGTTGTTGGCTTGGCACATGCAACAATATCCGTCACAGGAATTGTACAAACATGCTATAATTTGATGGAAATGTAGAGCAAAGTGCCATCTAGAGGACATTTTAGATTTTAAATGTATTTAAGCTTTATATGTTCAGAGGCCACTGGAGGACTTGCAACTTTTGAATGAAGATGCAGGTGTAATATAGACATGGGCCTAGCAGAATATTAGGCCCATGGGTCCCTTCTTTGTGTTTTTTGCTATTTTTGACTTCTCTCTCTCTCTCTCTCTCTCTCTCTCTCTCTCTCTCTCTCTCTCTCTCTTTTTAATCTTTAAAAATAGTTCTAATATGAAAGTATAAGATGGGAAATTCTTGTAATGGTTATAACTTCAATACGTTTGGCCACATTTGCGTCAAACTTGGTAGGGATTTACCTTTGACTAATGTCTGTTCATTTTGTCCTGTCCCAACAGAACCACAAGTGTGATGAATCTCAGTGCCACAAACTCAGTGAGACACCCAAGTGGCTTTTTTGGCCAGTATATAATTGGCCCAAATGAAATCTAAGTGGCCCAAAGGGCCAAAGCAAGCGCCTGAAGGGCGTGAAGCTATGCTAGGGGGTCCCGGGGCATGCCCCCCCCCCCCCGAAAAATTTTGCATCTGATCATGCATATGGTGCATTCTGGTGAGTTTCGAGTGGAAAATCTGGCCTTGACTTGGCTGATAAAATTACATGTTCTTTCGGTCATCTGCATGACAAAGCCGATTCCTCAATGATCTGGAGCCAGGGCCTGCCTGTTTTCAAAGTAGGCTGTACTTTTTTTACATGCTTTGCTTCATAGCTGCAAAAGTCAGTAAAATATGAAAAGACAGTCACAAGGAAGTGTTTAATTATGTAATTAGAAATACAAATAGATTAATTGATTTGTAAGAAAAAAAGGGCTGTAGCGCGGTTATTACATTATATTTTCTCCTGGTGAAAGACAAAATTGTGTCACCAAAACTGACTTACAATGTATATAACCAGAGAACATTGCTTAAACGTAACGCTGCCATGATGTCACGACAGGTTTCACTGTGTATTAATTACGTAATTCTCGACCACAAGCCCTCTGTGTCTGGGTATAACGCCCAAGACATCGAGTTTAGTTGTCTACTTACTTGATCCTGAAAACCTGAGGGTCCCGTGGCGCCATCTGTTGGTCCATATTGGACTGATGGTGATGTCGAATGCACATGCGCCCCCTTAACATCCTTCCTCTTTCAGGGGCCATTACTGGCTTGCCTTGCGAGTTGAAGGTCCGTGAACTTTTGTTCACACTCACTGTTTTTGTGCTTGACACACGCTCTCAGCATTCTGGGAATCTTTGTATACCTAGATAGCTGATTTCTGTGATTGGATGTCACATAAATAGTAAGCAAAAAGTTGCTTGTTTGAGGAGTACATAGATTTTCAAGATGGCTTCCTGGCAAACAGAACACAGAAAGAGGGAAAGCAGTGCACACCAGACTATTGCTTCCTTTCAGAGAAAGTCCTTGGGTGTTGACCAATTTGTCTGCATCCTCGTCCCTATTGGATCGCGGACAAAAGTTGGATTCCAGGAATCACTTCATGGTGGCTTGGGATGACCATCCTCGCTGCTATAGTTGTGGCCTGCAGTTTGGTCAAGTTTGCTCTCCTGAGTGAACTTGCAGACACTGTCAGGATTGCAGAGAAGGCAAATGGCTGCTCTGTGAGCAAGCACGAAGAAAGTCTGACAGTGAGAGATGTAGGCTGCAGGTCGCAACAGCCACCAAGCGCCAAGCTGAGATCATTGACTCTGTTGAGTTTTCCCATGCCCCCCATGAGAAAAAGCGTAGACTTTCCTGTACCCATCCGCAGTCTCATATGGCTGACGAGAAAGAGCGTAGACTTACTTTGGCTCATATGCAGTCCAAGATGACAGCTGTCTCTACTCCAGATACCCCTTAGATCACCACTTGGGGATCTTGCACATAAGAGTGTGCCCCAACAGACCGCCACTTCTGATTTTGGCACCAACCCAAACGTTGTCCATGCTTTGGAGGGGATGTCACGGAGCATGATGTAGCAGGCTGAGATGTTGTGTGCATTGTTTGCTCCCTCTCAGCAGACTGTTTCTTCTTCGGTCTCTGCACCAAAGGAAACAGCCAAGCACCGACTGCAGCTGTTCAGATCCCGGTCCTCCATGTCCAAGGACACTGACTAGCAGCAGTCAGCTAAGCCAATGCTTCTGGAGTGGAAACCTATGGGGGCCCGCCCCAGTACCCATGGACTTTGGCCAGTCCGAGGGCTTGGGCTGGGAGTCTACATCCGAGAAGTACAGGAAGCCAGCACCTAGGCCAGTGCCAATGCTCAGGTCCAGGCACTCAGACTGTAATCCTGGAGTGCCAGCTAAGGCACTGGTGCCTCCACAAGTCCCATCAAGCTCCGAGAGCTTGGGTGATAAGCATAGGCATAGGGGAAGTAAGAGGAAGAAACCCAGACTGGTGGGGGAGCCCTGCACTGTCCGTGGGCCTTTGGCCTCAGTGGTGTCAGTACCTTTGGTCCGGGTGCAACCTCCTGTTCCCCCAACAGCAATACCAACAGTCCTTCCTGGATCTCCAGCGGCTTTGCCCCAGAGTGAGCAGTCGGCAATACCACTCCTGCTGGCGTTTAGCTAGCTATCCTGCCTTACTATCTCGAGTGGCAGGCAGAACTACAGCTCTGCGCTGACCAGCCGTTGCATTAGGAGGCTCAGTCTTCATCTGCATTGGCCACCACTGCTGTTGCCAAGTCTTAGCAGACTCTATCAGCAATGCAGCTCTGTGCCTCCACCTTGCGCCGGTTCTGGTTTGGACCTCAGGCCCGGGAGTTCTCAGAACTCCGTCAGGACCCTTCCTGCCTGTGGATTTCTGAGGATCAGGACAATGTCCTGGTGGACACTGAGCCAGATCCCTCTGGCCAGCAGATGTCTCAGTTAGGGGTCGCTGAAATATCTGTGTATGAGCCTCCCTTGCCGCCCCTGTCTCTCCCCATGTGTGAGGATCAGGTGCAGATGGCATCTGTGGCAGCGTCTACTTCTGCAGAGATGCTTGCTACCCCTACACCCACCATGGTGACAGATACCCTTTTGTCACAGGCAACCACTCCATCCCCCTCAGACAATACATTTTTTGACCAGGCTTTGGGCATTACCGCCCCCCCCCGCCCCCCCCCCCCCCATGAGTGCAGAGTCTTCAGATCTTGAAACTGAGGCGAGGATGATCTTCTGATGTGGTATTCATCCGCTAGCAGATCTGGCCCTAGATCAAGGTTTCACCATTCACGCTGTGACAGGCACAGAGACCTGGTGATGGTGGGCTCTGCAGAAGCTTCTGGCCCTGTCCCGATTTACATGGCACCTCCCCCCGCCAAGGGCTTTGACCATGTCAAAAGTTCATATTCAGATCCTGGTTGGTGACCAAGCTGTGGTCCAACCATCAGGGGAGAGGTCAGGCACTGTCATGCTGGGGCTTGTCCCTGGAGGACACGTGTCACTGTATGCCTATACCTTTTTCGCCCTTTGTAGCTGAGTTTTTTTACCACCTCACACCCTAGGCTTGTGGCACATGGATTTTCATGGAGCCACCAACAGTTGGCAATTTGATGCAGGGGTGACTCTTTGTTAAGCCGGATGTCTAGGGGAGGTGGTATTCTGTGCCTTAGCAGATCTTTCTATCAGGTTCACTGCAGGTGGACTTAGACCGGGAGGAGTTCAATACTCAGCAGCTGAGAACTATTTCAGCACCCGCTGAGGCCTTCAGGTGACTGGAGGAAGAAAGCCCGAGGATCTGTCCTTGGGGTGTCCTACTCTGATGTGTCGTTCGGTGTTTTGGGGTCTCTTGTTGATCTCAAGGGCCCTGTTCAGATCATGGAGGCAGTGCAAGACTGGTTCTAAGACCAAGCGACACTCCTCGCCACTTTGTTGTCATGAGCTCTTGATTGCAATGTGGGGACCACTTGCACGCTGGAGGTGAACCTTTGTTTGTTACAGAGCCATACCCATCTCCAGGAGCAGAAGCTGCCTCACCCAATCTTTTATATTGTCCGTACAGGGCCTCTCTTCTCAGAAACTCTGTTCAGAGGAGAGATGGCAGAAGTGGGCCATTGGGCGCGGGACCTATGGGCCGGCTCGGCCGACAAAGCAGGACCAAAGGTGCTGACCATCTCTGCTCCGTTGTTGTTGCCCTTGGCTACAACATCTACCTGTCCCTGAACTCGTGCTCCCTCGGGGCACGATGCCCTGGGAAGGGTGGACAGTGATCTGGGAAAGGCAAGCCTTCAGGCAGAGGCAAGAAGTCAAGACAGCTTGATTTTACTTCATTTTCAAGGTGACTTGTATGAGAAGCATGGTCCAGGATTTTGGAAATTCAATTCCAGCCTCTTACAGGATGAGTCTTATACAGGGAAGTTAAAAGAGTTAATTCAAGTCTGCAAAAATAAATATAGTGAAATAGACGGTAAAGGATTACTTTGGGGACACAATAAAGTGTAGTATATGCGACTTTCTGTTAAATATTCTAAACTTAAAAGGTAAAAAGAAAGGCAGGAAGAAAATGGCTTAAAACTCAAAATTTGAAGCTTTAACAGAAAATAAATGATCTAACTAATGCTGAAAATGAAAGATTAGAAGAAATCAAATCTCTTTTAAATATTGTAAATAATAAACAGACTGAGGGAGTTATGATCCGAGCAAGAGCCTGATGGGTTGAACTTGGAGAAAAAAACCTGAATATTTTTGTGGCCTGGAAAAAAGAAATTACACGCTAAACCATATCACAAAACTCCAGGCTGCAAACAATAAAAAGATACCGGAGCCAAAACAAATTTTAAATGAGGAAAAATCCTTTTATGCAAAACTTTACTCCAGAAATAGAATAAGCACTTAAGATTTAGAAAACTGTCCATTTTTTCCAACAAGATATATCAAAATTAGGTGAAGAAGAAAAATTAAGATGGGAAGGTATATTAACAGAAACAGCGGGTAAACTTGCTTTAGAGTCCATGAAAAATGGAAAGAGCCCAGGTACTGAAGGTCTAACTCCCAAATTTTATAAGTTTCTATGGAAATTAATCAAAGAGTTGATTGTTGATGCATTAAATTATGCTTTCAACATAGGCAAGCTTTCTACTCACCAACGCAGATGCATCATATTTTGAATCCCTAAAAAAGATAAACGACGTACTTTGCTGAAAAACTGGCAGCCTATCTCCCCCCTGAACACCGATTATACACTTTGTCGAAATCTCTAGCAAGACGAATGCAGAGTTTTGTACCTAAATTAATACACAGTGACCAAACAGGTTATATAAAAATAGATTTATTAGTGAAAATATAAGAGTGATTGGTGATGTTGTAAGGGTATCTGGCATAAAGAACATATCTGGATTGATTTTTTTAGTTGACTTTGAAAAGGCATTTGAAACCATTGAATGGCCTTATATCAATAAAGTGCTGGACACCTTTAACTAAGAATATTTCGGAAGGTGGATCTCTGCCTTGTTTAATGATCCATCTTGCTGTGTTATTAATAATTACTATGCCTCTGAATTTTGCCTCAGCTGACTTGTCAGTCAGCTGAGGTTTTGTGAGGGTCCGTTGTCCGCCTGTCCACAATTCACATTTTTGACTTCTTCTCACAAACCGTCAGCCAGATCCACTTCAAACTTGGTGGAGTTGTGCCTTGGGTAGGTCTCTACCAAGTTTGTTCAAAGGTCATGGTCCATTGATTTTTTTATTTTTAATGAATTTTTTTGTTCTTTTGTGGGAAAATCTTAAAAAATCTTCTCCTCTGAAACCGCTCACCCTATTGCTTTGATATCACATAGGAATATTTCCTGGGACTTCTAGTTCCTAATTTGTTCACCAGGTGGCGCTGCAGTTTTTTCTATTTTTTATTCAATTTTGTGTGTTATAGCTATTTTCGACTTCTTCTCCAGAACCGTCACTTAGATCTAGTTGAAACATGATGGATATGTTGCTTGTAAAAGAGTCAAACAAAGTTGTTCACAATGTGGGAATGCTGCAAATTCCTGATTTTTTAACCATTTTTTTTTTCAATTCGGGTACTTATAGGTCAATGCAGCTTTCCTATTGGTTAATATTGGAGTCAATGGGCATTCTAATGTTAATTCACATTTTCGACTTCTTCTCCAAAACCGTCATCGATATTAACTTCAAACTTGGTCGCAATGTACCTTGGGTCGGTTTCTACCAGTTTGTTCAAATGTTCATGCTCCAGTGATTTTTGGATTTTTAATGAAATTTTTGTTCTATTTTTTGGACAAATCTTAAAAATCTTTTTCTATGAAACCGCTTACCCAATTGCTTTGATATCACATAGGAAGACACCCAGGGGCTCCTTGTTAATTTGTTCACCAGGTGGCCCTGTAGGGTTTTTTTTGGAATTATCAAATTTTGTGTTATAGCCATTTTCGACTTCTTGTCCAGAAATTTTGTGTTATAGCAACACTGGTATTGGAAAGGAGTCAAATTCATAAGGGATATTGTTGACAGTGATGGCACTTTCTTGTCAGTTGAAGACTTGAGAAACAAATATGGTATCAACTCACACTTTTTAGTATTACTCTTTACGATCTGCAATACCAGGACACTGGAAACAACAAATTAGTACTGACACTATCAAGATTCCTGAGGAGTTTCCAGTAGTATGTATTAATGGCATGACTCATTGTATATCACATCTCTCATGCAAACAAATATATTGGCACCTCATTGATTCTAAATTTAAAGATGTAGCAGCTGGTCAAATTAGGTGGTCTGTAACATTTGCAATCTCTGTTCCTGATTGGGGGTACATTTATAAGCTTCCTTATTCCTGCACTATAGAAACAAGGTTTCAAAGCATTTCAATTTTCTTTACTTCATCGCTTTGTTGTATATAATTCCAGGCTGGAAAAACCTGGGGCTAGCAGAGTGGGAACGATATGTTCTCATTGTTCACTGGTGAACATGCTAAGAATGGTTCTGGTAACACAGATACATGTAATTTGGGCAGCAAAATTTTTGTCTTCCGCAGTCTTCTTTTGCAGCCTTGTTTTAATGTTGCGGGTAGCTCTGAATGTTTATTCTTATCTCTCTTAAAAAGATTAAGCATGGTGACACAAATGAATATTATCTTTAACATATGAATGAAAATGTACCACTTTGAAAGACATGTGGTCTCTTTTTTTGTCATGTTTTGCTTTGGTTTTGGACTTACAGAATATTATTTATACAGAGGACATGTGTATTTGTACTTTGTAGGTTCTGCACGAGACCAGTTTGTCAACGTGTATGAGCATGCAGAGATAGTACTGCAATGTAATCATAAATCATCTGTAGGACGGCATACTACTATACTGTGGAAAAGGGGATCAGAGACTCTTGCACAATACAAACAATCAGGACCCACCATACTTGTAAGCGATGAGTGGAAAGGGAGGGCAAATTTCACAACCCCCTTTTCAGAGGGTAATGTCAGGATCGACAGCATAAATCTCACAGATGATGCAGTCCATTGTTGTATATTCAACGACTACAGTTCCTTAACAATTAGGAACTGGACGGTTAGTTTAACTGTACTTGGTAAGTGCCCTACAAAGGCTCAGTTTATCACTTTTCAGTATTAAAAGTAAGGTGTTTTAGGTATATGTGTATGGCATTTTTAAGGGTCATGCCAATGTGCAGTACCCTTTCTTTTTAGGGGTTGTCCGCCCTTCTGGATGTCCGGCTGGATGTGCATGTTCTCGTTACTGCCATATCTACATAATGCCTCCATTGTTTCTTTTTTTTTTTTTTTTTTTTCTTTTTTCTTTTTTTTTTTTTTTTTTGATTAAATTTTGGCAATATGCTTTCCTTACCTGGCAAAATGAACTGGTTAGATTTTGGTGTTACCATGACCTAATTTTTAGCAAATGGCGGACCCTTCAGTCAATGCTTGCGTTGAAGGTATGTCTAGTTTATTCTATTGTTGTATGCCTGATAACTATTGACGAATGTATACAGTGAAATATGCCATAAAGATTTATGTAATAATTCAAACTGTAATGTTTGCAGATGTGCAAATTTCCTGTGGTGAAGCTATTAGTAACATCAGAACATGAACTTTACATGGCTACCATCTTTGCTTTCATATTTTTACAGTAATACCTGTACTATTAGTTATTGATGGTGATGATGATGATGATGATGATGATGATGATGATGATGATGATGATGATATTGATAATAATAATAATAAAAATAATAATAATAATAATAATAATAATAATAATAATAATAATAATAATAATAATAATAATAATAATAATAATAATAATAATAATAACAACAACAATTTTATACAGCTGCTGCAAGTGGAGAAATAAAAGCCATACATTTGGATAAAATATCAATGTGTAGACAGCAGACAAAGACATAATATACATGGAAGAGTAGAGACACAAATAAGTTAAGAATGCTTTATTAACAGCACATCCCCAGCTGACCTTGACATTCAACCCATAATGAATCCCACTTTGGAATTGGGGTAGCCAGAAGTTTTCAAGGGTAGCACTATCCATTTTTCAAAGTGCCAGTGGCTGAAAAGTCTCAGTATATTGTATAATTTATTTAATTTGTCATGCAATTCATGGAATTGTACTGAATTATTTTGACTTATTCAGCATCATTACAAAATGTAGAAAATTTCAGTAAAAAAATGAAAAAGTTGTTAAAATTAGGACTGAACAGGATGAGAGTCTAGGAAACAAAACGAAAGATAAGTATTTGAATTGAAAAAATCATTTAGAATCAAGGATAAAGAATAACACTGCCTAGTGAACATTTGTTTGACCCTTCCGCAAGCTGCATGCACATTCCGACTAGGTTTTTAGCACAATATAAATGGTACTTTTGGAGATAAAATTAAAAAAGAGCCGGAAAAAATAAATTTCGGCGCCACCAGTTGAACAAATTTAGGTGTATGGGCCCCCATTTCTAAGAAGGATATTTTAAAAGACTTTGAGAATTTGTCCAAAAAGTGACCACCACCCCCTCAAAAAAAGGGAAATAGAAAATCCAAAAATCATTGGAGTTTGACCATTTGAACAAGCTTGGACGGAAGACCCTCTTAAGGTATATCCCTATCATGGAGGGATCTAGTCAATGGTTTCGGGGAAATAAAAAATGTCAGTTGTAGATGGATGGCAGACAGACAAAGGACAGACCTACCACATAACTTGCTGACTGAGCAACCAGCTGAGGTAAAAAGTACAAAAGACAGTTGATTATGCACCAGAATATGATCAACGGTGATACAAAATATGTATTTGAGGGTCCCTGTTTTTCCTGGGAGTCTGATAAGGCTGAAAACTGGGAAAAAAGTCAGGAGTGTGCTGCCCCATATGCCCAGAGGAAGGGACCTTAACCCTGCAGCCATAATTCTCAAGATTTTAGAAAGAAGCAGGAAGAAGGTAGCTAGCTGGTGTTGAGGTTTGTTATAATCATGGTGGGATAAAAGGAATCATCAGGAGTTGCCAATGTCATTAGCGGGAAAGGCATACCCATCAGTAGAACAAATTTGCAATGGACTGATATGAAATACCAATAGAAGAGATGAAATACCATTAATAACATAGCCATAAGGTAGACCTTAAAGGAGATCCCTGACACCTAAAAATCCCACTTTAATCGATTATAGCTCAAAATGTATTCACGTTAGGATAACAAATCATATAAGTGTGTAATCGTCATACTCCAAAAATATTTATAAATACATCCCATGTTTGGGTGTCTATGATGGTAATTGTTGAGTAAACAATTGAAAGTTGACCACAAACCATCGACCCTATAAATGTAGACATAAGTCACTAATTATTTGTGACAAAATCATAATCATGTCCCTCCTCCGACATTAAGAGGGGCATATAGTAATTGCTTTTCCGTGTGTCCGTCCATATGTCTGCCTGCTTTTCGTGTCCAAACTATAATTTGCTTGTCCTTCAACTTAGATTAATGGAACCTTACACACAGGTGCATCCGCCCATAAGGGTGTGGCATGTACCAAAAGAAGGTCACTAGGTAAAGTACCTGGGTCACAGTGACATATGCTTTTAAACTCGTGTCTGGACTATAATTATTTTGCTATTTTAACTTATTTTCATGAAACTTCAAACACTTTTATATTGAGGTTAAGGTGTGTCATGAAACAAAAGTAGGTCCCTAAATCAATATCTGGGTCATGGTGATACAATCATAAAACTATAGTACACTTCATGTCTGGGCTGTAATTCTGTTGTCCTTCAAGTAAGATTTACAAAACTGTACACACAGGTGCATCTAGAGATTAGGGTGTGTCATAAACCAAATGTAGGTCGCTAGGTCACGCATCTGGTTCACAGTGACATTTTGTTGGGAAATGATATCCGAGTTATAATTCCTTTACTATTTCACTTAATTTGATGAAACTCGCCATACAGATATATCTTGACGTAAAGGTGTGTCATGGAACAAAAGTAGGTCACTAAGTCAAGTATCTGGGTTGCTGATATTTGTGCCCGAGCTAAAAATCATTTATCTTTTAACTTTGTCTGATGAAACTTTACACTTAGGCGCATCTGAATAGAATGGTGTGTCATGTACCAAAAGTAGGCCAGGTATCTGTGACATATTCATGTAAAATCGTGTTCGGGCTATAATTCTTTTACTATGTAACTTAGATCAATGGAAATTCCGCAACGAATCTATGCATCTATACATAGAGCTGTGTCATGAAGCAAAGGTAGGTCACTAGATCAAGCATCTGGGTCACAGTGGCATATCCTTGTAAAATTGTGTCTGGGCTATTATTCCTTCACTATTGAACTTAGGTTCATGAAGCCTACACATATATATATATATATCTTGCCCTGAATGTGTTTCATGAAACTGCTGTCTAACTGGTTAACAGCATTTTAAATGTGTTTTCCTATTCCTAATTTTACAGTTGATTTTTTAAAGTTTTAAACCACCAGAATGCACCATTTTAACCCTGTACAGTGGCGCCCTCTTATAAGGCCACTCCAAATGCAACCAAAAAGTGGCCTTATGAAAGGGGTGGCCTCTCGAGGGGATAAAATGGAAAAAAGATTGCTGGCCTCTTAGTAGGGGTGGTCTCTGGTGAGAGGGACCTTATAAGAGTGGGGCCACTGTGTTTACAAAAATGTCTCACGTCAGTAGGGAGAAAGCCCCCCCCCCCCCCATCATCTGTGTAATCTCCTGCATTGGAAGAAAATAACTTGAAACCTCTGCTCTACTGGTTGTTTCTTGTTTGTAGAACTCTTCGGGTTAAGCTCACACTCTGATACCACAGTTGCCCCATCTTCACAGACTATTCAGTCCCTTATAATCTGTATAGTAGTGTTCATAGTTTGTATTCCAACAAGAGCCAGCATATCTCGAGACCACTGTGCACAGTTTGGTCATCCCCGTTGGAATAGTCTTTGAAAACAAGTTTCACTGTGCACCGCAGTTTGCTTTATACAGACTTCTTGTTTTTTCTCAGGTATTTGATTGTTTATTTATTTATTTATTTCTGTGTGAATTTTGTGGTCAGTTTTTTTTTTCTGACACTATTGTTCAGAAAAGTACCAAAATGGGCATGGTAATGGACTTGGTACTGAAATTGTGCATATTGTTTGGAACAGTCATGATGCTTGACATTATGCAAATTAGGTGGGAATTAAAGTACTAAGAGCTCCAATGCTTCCAACCCATTATAGGTAGACATAAAGTTTTAAATAGTACAAACAGGTTTGTGACATATGCCAATCTGATGGACAGTGATCAAAAATTTTACACGTAGCAAATTGCTAATTAGGAACACTTGAAACATTTAAAAGTGGAGTATCTCCAAAATTATTATAAAGGTGCCAATGCAACTTCAATTTATAGGTTTGTGACAAAGTCGCATCCAATGAAATATAAATCAAAGTTGTAGCACACTTACAGTACTGTTCATTAACAACTGCCCTCTTATTGTGCACCCGCTTTTTTTCTGATGATGTAACTTCAGATCTGCCGCAACGAACATCCTGTACCATTGAAAAATCATTACAGGCAAGCATAGCATATATGTCAGACAGAGAATTATTCACCTGAAGCATGGAATATGTCCGTGCTCAAAGGTAGCAAAATTATACAATAGAAAACAAGTTATTTACAATAAGCTGCTAGTTTTATTGAAGGGAAATCTAATACCTTTGGGAAAAAAAAACAATTCTTCTGATGGGTGCCAGTTACAAGATGTTGCCTTCATTAGTACCAAATGCGACTATACAATGAATTTCCTTCTATACGCCTATGCCTTGCAATCCTAAGAGAAACCTTCAGAATAACTATCTCAGTCCTAATCCTATGAAAATACAAGTAATTTACAATAAGCTGTTAGTTTTATTGAAGGCAAAACTAACGTGTTTGAAAAAAATACACTTCTGGTTGATGTACAAATGAAGGCCGGACACAAGGTCAAGAGTCTGAACATTGCCTTCAGTTGTACCAAATGTAGCAGCACAGCGAATATCCTTGCGTTTGTCTTGCAATCGTAACAGAAAGCTTCCCAAGAACTATCCGAGTCCAAATCCCATGAAAATATCAAAGTTTTTACACTTTAACAGCATCAAAAGAGCCAGATTTCCCGTTTTTATCGTGCCCAGTATCCATGCTTACACAAACAGCATGTTGTGGAGACCTGGGTGGAAGCTCAAGAAGGAAGGGATGGCCTGGCAGTCTCTATGATCCTATTGGTCCACGAGACTAAAATCTTATACATTAATCATTTAAATAGGTCATATGACGATCTGACTATGTTATCATCAGCCAATAGGAACAATCGTCTGAGTAACATTTCTGACCTTTGAGACAGGGATGTCTGGCATAAATTAACCTCATTGCAGTCACACTTTAGCCAATGAGAAAGGGTCTTACTGATGTATATGAAATTCTGAGCTCAAACATGTGGTGTTTACTGGCAGCGATCCAGTGCGACGGAGGGCCAAAACGAGTGAAATTTTACTGCTGTTTTTACATTGTTTTGTCAATTTGCAATCGTGAAAGTGCTAAAAAGAAGATTGCCAAGATACATCTGTCCTCAGTCCAAGTAAATTTAATATTATAAGTGGCAGTTAGAGATCGACTTGAAAATACTGCAACATTTGTCAATCATAATAAAGGCCAAGTTGTACGCTTTCTTTCAGCATTATGTTTTCCAAACACTACAAAAACTGCTTTGATAGAAAACTATTTGGAAGCAACAATGAGTGTCAACAAAGATTAACATGGCTCTTAATTTAAATAGTTAAAAAGTGAATAATATTTCAGTCAACTTTATTAATATAAGAGTGAGTGGGAAGCACCATATCATGGCTTGATGCGTGTGATTGACAGATGAGTCCACAAAGCAGCTCAGAAGCGGGTGCGCGCACCTTGGACAGTTCCACTGAGATTAGGTCTTTTTTGTCATATGGGTGCAAACTGTCCCACATTTTGGACAGTTAAATTAATCTTAACAGAGTGCTTTGCGTGCAACTTGATTTCAAAAAGCCAGCAAATTGCGAGCATTTTAACATGTAAAATGCCGGTTAAATTGCATTTGCGTGATGGCACCATGTGCTAATTTTGCGCTCATATGCAAGCAAAAAGGGCAGTTACTAGCATATTAGGTAAAGACAAAAAAAATTTAATGTGGAATTATTTAAAAATTATTGCAGATACAGGTGCCATTTCCACTTCAATTGGTAGGTTTGTGACATAGCCGCATCCGGTGAAACATTTACCAATTTTAACACCTTCGAGACCACCTTAATTCTAATGAGTGACCTGATCAATCACGATTGACATTTATTAAGTGTTTGTAGCAGGATGATTAATGTTTTTCCCCTCCAGTGAAACCTAACCAGCCTACCATCAGTGGAGCAGATGCTGCCATGAAATATACGTGTGTGTGACATGTTTTTAATTTTTTTTGTGCCCTTGAATGGGAATGGGAACCCAGACCTGTAGCATCAGCATTGAACATGACAGGCGAATGTCTTCATCTCTCAACTCAGGTACTACATTTTAAGGTATTGTTTAAGTGTCAATGGTCAAAAAGATGTCTGACATAATGAATGGCAGCAAAGCCTGTGATCCACTTGAATAATTATTAAATTATTAAATAACCAAAGTTTTGATTTCTAAACTGAGCAATAGACTTCTATAACATTGGTTGGGCAGGAACTGGAACTACCATATTTATACTAGACATTGCGATACTCAAATGAGAGGCCTCTAAGTCTCTCGACCTGGGTGGGGGATTTCTTGATTGTTTGCCATAAAAATCACTCAACATTTCACATTTCTCACATTTTCTGTGCCGTAGCTACGCGTTGCAATCACTGGGGATTAAGTGGGATCAGTTATGCAGGTAAAGCATATGTGCCTAACTCTTCATGACATCAGTGCTCAATATGAAATCCAACAGACGTTCCTGAAATTGACATATACCAATATCTTTTTATGCGCGCAGATGCACCACGATCAGTCAGGTTGACACCAAGTGGCGCTTTTAGAGTTAAGCAGGGTACCTCAGTCACCATGACCTACCAAATAGGTGAAGGAGGGGCCAAGCCTCTACCCACACTGTCTATATTCAAACGGGGCATCACAGCGCCAGTCAAATCACAGCACAACAGAACACAGATGACACACACAATGTCTATACAGAGAGAAGACAATGGCAAGGTATTCAAGTGTAAGGCAACAGGTGGAGTGATAAGTGGCAGCGTTGACTCTCAGGGCATCAGTTATGATGTACTGTGTAAGTATTATGGCTACAGAGAGTAAAAATATCAGGCATCATGATCTGTCAATACATGTATTTTTGGTCTTGTTGGTGTTGTATGTACATGTGGAAAAATGACTGATAGTGTCAACTCTGTATGCATTATTTGTGATTTTCTATGCAAGTGTTATGACTACAGAATGAAATATACTAGACAGCAATGACTCCTAGAATGTTATTGATAATGGTTTGTGTAGGGTTTATATGTTTGGAATGATCCTTGGAAATATGGGATTTCAAATGTTATTGCTTACCTCTTTCTTTGTACGATATGATGGACAGGACCACTACTAGCTGCATCAGCATTTTAAGACGTCATTTATTGTGATATCTGTAGAAAATGAATAATCCCTGACAACACTGACTCTGAAGTGCCACTTTCCAGTTTCCTTGTTACTCAGTACATGTTAATATTTTATTGTTCTTAGCTTTTTGTACTATAATAAGACACCATGTACATGCCAAACATGAATGTCTTTGATTTATTATGCCTGCTCTGTGGCTTTATCTGTTCTAACGTGACCCAAATGCATTAGATCGAATATTTGTTTCACCTTGGGGCCCTAACCCAGACGTTCTTATTGCCTGACACAGTTGTGCAATAAACGCGATATCATATTACTACAAACCATGTTCCCTGCTATATGGTCACTAGATGTGAAGAACAATGACTATTTGCAGTTCGATATATTTTTACCACATCAATTGAACTGACAATTAATTTTCAAAATTGATAAGTATGAGTTGTGCTTTCTTTGAGAGACTACCCAATGAGCAGGACCGAAGGTGGTAACCTGAAGCAGTTGATCGCCCAATGGACATTAATTATGGAAATATATAACAAGGGACCTAAGTGTGAACTTTATAGGTCTCTCAAAGGAAGAAATCCTGTACAATATACTGTGGGGCTGCATGTCCATATATGGAATGGTCATAATCCAAGGCTTTGGCAGTATTTTTTTTTTCTTTTTTTTTTCAATCTTTGTATAAGTACATCACACAAACATGTAGTGTAATTATGTAATTTAAACGGGATTACTTCTTTTCCTGAACAAGTTCAAACATCTTATTGTTTTACAGGCAATGAGCCACATATGGTATTGTAGCTTTGATGAATGTGACCCAAGTCTAATATGGAGACTTTTCCCAAACACCTACACGTTAACAGCAGGCAGGATCTACTGTGTCTAAGTATGTTTATGCCAAACATTGATGGCTGGGATTCAAAATGCCTTCTCTGTGGGTGTGTCTATTCCAAGGTCACCCATTTAAATAAAATATCAATAACCGTTTCACCTTGGTGCTCCAACTGAAATGTTCTCACTGGCTGGCAGAATCTGATAAGTATGATAAACCCCATGTGCCATGATTACGAGCCATTGGAACTGCTGTATTGTGGCTGTGGTCGTGGAAGTATTGCCAGCAATAACTGCTGATAACATCAACTTTATCAAACATTGTCTTTCGGAATAAATGAATGTACAGTAGTCCTTCCTTTGAGAGACTATGGGGGTGGGGATGGGGTGAAGGAGGCCAAAAATACCCAAATGAAGCAGCTGGTCTTGTGATAGAGAAGTCAGTGAAAAGATGATGAACATTGGGCCTGAATGTTATCATGAAAGGTCTGCCAAAGGAGGAAATACTGCACTGTGTCTTTGGAGATATTTCTCACCTTTGGTTTTGTTCTGTTTAGTTATATTGTATGCATGGTGACTATGTAATCTTAAGTTGCTTAGTTCCTTTGTAGCTTTAAATGTGCATTGCTACCAGTAGCTCAGTCAGGCAGCCAAGTAACATGTATTGAAGGTGAAGTGGGTCAGACACCAGTCTAATGTGAGCAATTTACCCTGCATACAGATTTTGGCAGCAGACAGGCTTTACTGTATCTAAATCCTCCTTGGATATTGTAGACCCAGCATCAAGTGTCCAAGTGAAGGGTGTCAATGGACCAGTCATGGAGGGTACATTAGTCACTCTGCACTGTCAGGCTGTGGACGGCAACCCCAACACATACACTTATAAATGGATACATGAACGTAATGGACAAAGGTCAGATTACACGGAATCTTCCAGTAATCTGACTTTGATTGACATCTGGTATATGGCTGCTGGGCAATACAAATGTCAGGCCACCAATGACTATGGACCAGCAGAGGGATTCAGGGATGTTATAGTTCACTGTGAGTATTCATAAACTGACAACAACCTAGCTGAAGAAATAAACTGTCTTTACGACCGGTCAGGAATTTTTTTTCAGTCAAGTTTGAAGCACACAGGAACCATGAATCCTGAAATGACAAAAACTGAAAAAAAGGAGGGGGGGGGGGTTGCATAGAAGGGATGAGGGATGAAAGTTTTTTAGGAGTGGTTGTTCTTTAGGAAATCCCTATCTTTACTTATCTTAAACTGATACATGTATATATTAAAAGTAATACTATTTTGTCACAACAAATGATCCTCCTCCTGGAAATCTGTGTCATATTACTTGGTTATTGTGAGTGAGCAAAACTCCCACTATCTGACAAAGATTATCAGCTTCGGTTTTGCTCATAGCATAATGAAGTGTCAAGGAAAACTGCAGATAATAATCTTTATAAATCTATGTGTACTAAATTGTGCTCCTGGTGTATTATATTGACTCAGTCTGTGGACATTTATTTGTTATGGCAACTAAATCTGAAATGTGCTGTGAGGGTAGTTTGCTGAGTCAGTCTTGAGACAGTTAATATCGTAGTAATATAAGTATACTAAACGTAAATTGAATTCCTGGTTTGCTATATTGACTCAGTCTTCAGAGGATTAATCTTCATGGTAATTAGCAATCAGTCTTGATACTTAATGATCATGATAATACTAAATGCACTCAAATGTTTTTTATTACATATATAGCAATGCATTTGTCATCATAATGCTCTCTCTGATGAACAACAATGAGAATTAAAAATGAGGAACATCTGTCGCATTGAGAAAGACAAATGACTAAGTCGCTGTGACATGTTATCCATTTGAATTTTATTTTCCAGATTCCCCCAAAGAAGACCCTAATGAAACACCAATTTTCAAAGTAGCGGCCAAAACTGGAGACACAAAGGACGTGACTATGCATGTTATTGCTGTGCCTGTCAATGTCGAGTTTTCTTGGTTTCATTTAGAGAGAAGGTGGATCCAGACAGGGTTATAAAAAATGGGTTAAGCTCAACTCTAATATTGGTGAATATGTCAGAGGTGGACTTTGGAAATTACACATGTAATGCAAATAATAGGGTCAACCAAGCTGGCGAATTTGTGTTCCATGTGTTGGGCTGACAAGCACCATGAGCACCTGAAGATATAAATATTGTCAGACGAACAGCTGTCTCGTTGATGGTCAAATGGAAAAGGAGTTTTGGTGGTGGATTTAAACAACATTTCAAAGTAAAGTACAAGAAAATGGGATCATCAGAAGTGAAAGAAACAGATAAAATAGAAGATCCATTTCCTAGAAGTAAATATGCCCAAACCAAGCTGACTCCACTGGATCCAGGCACAGAGTATGACTTGTACGTTGTGGCTTTCTCAGACTTTAATGGAGGCAGTGAAACCCCAAGCGGCCAAGTGACAATACAAACCCCAGGTAATTGTTTATTTATACAGTATACTGCAACATTAAATTAGACAATATACTCCAACAGTATCTGGGTAAGTAATTAACCATTTCCTGCTCAAATTAACTAAAAGGGCCTGGGTGTGAAATCTGGTTTACTTACCCATTTAACACAAACTCATCATTAAAAGAAAAATATTAGGAATGAAATGTAGATAAGATATATCAAGGCCCCATGGTAAACATCCTCCTTGGTGGAGGTCAAATGGGCACATTACTTCCATCTGCACCAACGACAGATGTTAATTCAGCCTTTTTCGTATGAGAAGAGGCTGGCTCGTTATGTTCGTAAATATACCATAAAAGTATGTTAAAAAGATAATCTAGCACTAAGTGGCAGCACGAGCTTTTGGAACCCTGCTGGAAAAACAGAGAAACTACCAAGCATATTGGATATGGTCGTTTGAAGCTCTACTGACCAAATATTAGAGAGATTATGCGATCCGTCATGTCTGTCCATCCATTTGCCCTTAAAAATTCCACTTGTGGACGTTATACCACAGTTTTCAAATTGGTCCTTGTATAACTTCAAGGACTTCAAGTGTATGAAAATCTAGGTCAAGTTCATTATCGATGGCACCACCTATGGTGCAAAAAATTTGGTGAAGATGTGAGAATTATAAGAATACTATTGTTTTAAAAGTTTTACCTGATCATCACAAAACTTGACAGGAATGACAGCCAGGCTTAAAAATAAAAATGTGTTGAAATTTGGTCTTGTCATCTGTAGGATTATTAAAGTCATGGACCCAAATGTACTGAAAACACATGAACATCAATATGTTGAGACAGAATAATGCTTATGACACAATATTAACCACAGATGCGTATCATTAAAATGTTTATGTTGCAAATTATGGATTACCTTGACATATTTTCTCAAGGTCATGGAGGAATATCATGTTAGGAAAATATTATCATAATTTTGTTTGTTTGGGTTATGGTCATTAGTCCGAACTTGTGCACATGTATCAATATATCATTACAAGAACAGTTAGCAGATAAAACTCTATGGTATATAAAGTCAATAGTGTTTCCAGTAACCCCCAAATGGGGATATATCACCCTATCAAAACCTTTGATACCCTGTGAGAAAGTTATAAAGGGTCACAAGTCTTGTTTATTTACATGTAAAATCAGTGAAAACGCTTCGCTGAATTTCCCTTCTTGTGACCCCCCCTGAAAAAATTCCTAATGGTAACACTGGTCAAGATTGCACCACTGGTGGTATTAAATGGATCTGGCATGACAAATATTAAAAGTACATTAAAGTCATTATTTTGATTAAAGATTAAGATAGCAGTTCAAAATTTATACAAGATATGCAAAAGGCTTATCAAATTGCAGCTGACCCCTTCCTATATATCAAAGTCATTAAAGAAGCAGTTAGGACTCAAAATTTAACATGTTGAGAAATTAGAAGGCTTACAATACCAAATGTACCACAAATGTGTATCATATTTTTGAAGTTTCATATTGCATAATATTAGGCCTTATATCTTTGACCTACTTTCCCAGGGTCACATAGAAAATGCATTTAAGCAAATTATTTTAGTATGATCAGATGATGTCCAGAACAGAAAATATTGAGGTGGGACTGCAAAACTTAATAAAATATGCATTAAGCCAACAGTCAAAGTTTTAATAATATGTTGTTTGACCTTAATATATATGTACATATATATATATATATATATATATATATATATATATATATATATATATATATATATATATATATATATATATATATATATATACATATATATATACATACATGTATATATATATATATATATATGTATATATATACATCTATATACATATACATATATACATATACATATATACATACATACATATATACATATATACACATATATATATATATATATATATATATATATATATATATATATATATATATATATATATATATATATATATATACAGTAAAACCTGTCCAAGTGGGCACCTGTCTTATGTGGGCACTAGGCCTGGTCCCAAGGGTGCCCACTTAACACCGGCTTTACTGTATATATATATATATATATATATATATATATATATATATATATATATATATATATATTACAAGGTCATAAAACATTTGAAAAAAGCACTCTAAATTAATAAAGAATAAGGGAAATGATGCCAAAGGTGCTACAAAGGTGTGTTCATGTAAAAGTTTGATGTTGCATGATATGGATGACCTTGACTAATGTCTCAGAGTCATGAAGGGAATGCATTTCTGGAATTGGATTTTTTTGTTGATGGTCATGAGGTTATACTGACATATGTCAGCAAAGCCACGGGTCCATGGGATTCTTCTTTGTACAGTGAATTTTTGATTCTGCATTCAGAATCTTTTGAGCCAAATCTAAATCTTATTGTCTGAAACCATTCAGCCAGTTGCTTTGTAATATCATGAGAATATATCCGGGTATCCTAAGATCTGAATTCTCCAACAGGTGACACTGCATTTTTTTCAATTTTTACATGGATTTTTGTGTGTTAATCTATTTTAAGGTGTTCTTAAAACTATCACTCATATGGTGAAATCTGTTGAAAATATACATTACTGAAGGGTCAAACACACACCTGTTCAAAAAGAACTTTTGTTCTGGGTTGTTAGCTGTTCTGTTCAATTTGGGTACTTATGGATTAATGCACACAGTCCAATATATTAACATAAAATCAATGAGGATTTTAGTGGTAATTCACACTTCATCCTGCAAAACATGTTGTGGATGTTCCTTTGGTGGCGATGTGTTGAGTTTCTTAAAATGGTCGTGTCCCAATAATTTTAACTTTTTTTAATGAATAAATTTGTTCTATTTATAAGCAGAATCTTAAAAAACATCTCCTACTTGAAGTGCTGAGCCCATCCGGCTCAAATTGCAAGAGGACACTTCTGGGCCTTGCCTTACACTATTTATTTTCAACAGTGCATTAGTGGATGTTGGTTTACCTACCAACTGATTGTTGTCTCCTATATTTAATGTTCATATGCAAATGCTTTTTTTCCATTTGTTGTGGCCCTAGCTACTCATCATAAATTTATCATGGCTGTTCATGGGTTAGTGGAAACTTTGTTCATAAAAATAATTTGGAAAGCAACAAATATGACATACTGGCCTGTATCTGGGTAAATGAAAAATACGATAAATTTTATGTTGACCTGTATGGGATTCGAACCCACTACCTTCGGCACACTCGCCTAGTCAAACGTAAAGTCGAACACGCTGACCTCTAGGCCATCCGGGCTACCCCCAAAAAGGTTGACCGAGGACCCAGGGTGATGTTATAGCAGGTGTGACTTGTACATTGACACGGTAGGGCACTTCCACAGACCGACAATTTATGAAATACACCTCTAATATAATTTCGAAGTCGGAGCAATGGCCCACAGCACTTTGAAACCAATAGAGTATTAGCCAGTGAAAAATATGATACATTTTATGTCAACCTGTATGGGATTCGAACCCACTACCTTCGGCGCACTCGCCTAGCCAAATGTAAAGTCGATTGGAATTCAAGGCCAATGTCTAAGTTTTAATACAAATAGGAGAGTCGGCTACCAATGCATTTCTTTCATGGTTCTTAAATTGTGACCTTGACTGATCTTGAAAGGTCAAACTAACCTATTGGCTTATATCCTGGTTATGGAGGATCACGGACCCGTGGTTACATTTGAACACTCGTGGAAAAGTACCTGTGGGGTTTCATTTGATGTTATTAATTTTGACCTTGAGTTACTTTGAAAGGTGAAACAAACCTATTCGTTTATGATTGATAACTGTGGATCCTCTGCCCGTGGTTACCAGTAAACACTGATAGAAAAGTACCTGTGGGTTTTCTTTTGATGTCCATTTTGATGTTCAGTAACCTCGATTGAAAGTTCAAATTGACATATTGACATGTATCTTAGTAATAGTGCATCTGGTGAGCCCCTTTGTTTTCAAAATATGACTCCAGAACTGTGTGAGAGGTAAATTGAATGTTGAAAAAACTGAAACAAGAATGGTGACTTCAGTCTCTTGCTGTAAACTCTTCCAGCTCGTCCCCAGTTCAACTTGAACAAGTTCATGGTAAAACGTAAGGGAAGTGAAGCCACAATTACTTGGGTCAGACCAACAGGACAGTATACACACTATGTGATAGAATGGTGTGAGAAACCTGGTAAGACTAACTGTAAAAGAGAAAACCAAGGGAATGAAACAGAAAGCACGATGGTCAGTAGTCTGCGTGATGGCCAGGAGTACAGCTTTGTCTTGAAGGTCTATGACGGGGATGATCTTGTCGTCGAGTCACAGGAGTTTAGTTCTCCAGGTAAGTGAAATGAACATTAGGAACATTTTTTGGATTGGTATTACTTATGGCTATAAATAAACATTTTGTTTTTGAAGGAGGAGAAACCATATTTTTCCTATAATTTACATTTTGGTGAATCACAGACTACTCTAATCATTAGCCAAATGGCCAAATGCCAATGTTTCTTGAGTTTGTCCTAAGAAATGTGTGAAGGACCAATATGTTGTAGGATGAAATACCAAATGGACAAGACAAAATCTTTGTTACCAATAGCTGTATTTCAAATTCAGAAACAGATTTTAACCCCTGGCCTATATGGGGGGGGGGGGGCAATGTAGCAATCACCTGGGTTGGTGTGTGAATCTGGATGTCTATCCCTGTGCCCCTTGTTGTGTGCCATTTCAAAAAAAAAAACAAAAAAAAAAACCAGATAAGCTGGGATCATGAAACTCAATTGTAGCTGATCACCCTTTTTGAAGTTTTCATTAAGTTAGAAGGACAATGACTTTGACCCAATTTTATGGTCACATAGATGAATTATGTATAATTTCTTCCATGTAATATAAAGAGAACCAGAATTGCTAGGATCATGAAACATTTACAGATAATCACCCTTGTAAGGGTGTTCATTAAATGTAAAGAACAGTGACTTTGACCTGATTTGAAGGTCACAAGGGACATTTTTTTCTTTAAAATGTCTTGTGCATGAGATCTTAAGAACTGGATAAGGTAGGATCATAAAACTTTTACAGTTAACCACCCTTGTAAGAGCCCAGCTGAGGTTTGAAGGTCTGAACTTGACCTGATTTCAAGGTCACCAGGGTCAATCTACTTCAAATAGAAAAATGCAAGGAATATCAAAAGAACCAGACAAGCCATGATCACAAAACTTTTTAAAGTTGATCTCCCTTCCGAAACGTGAATTCAAGTTTGATGGAAAATGACCCTTACTCAATTTAAAAGTCATCCAGTGTAGTTTTTGTTGAAATTCTTGTGCATTATATCAGGAGAACCAGATCTTTGTTGTCGGTGGCCGAGGGGTTGTAAGGCGTTAGCCATTATGTATGAAGACTAGACCTGGGATGAATTATTCACTTGTTACAGGTGGGGGAGTCGACATGTTGGGTGTTGCCATAGGAGCACCTGTCGTCCTTATAGCCATTATCACAGCTGTTATAGTGACAATGATGGTGAGACGGCATAAGAGCACTGCCAGGGACAAGCCAGGTGAGTCTTTCTATTTTAGAACACTTTGTTAAACTATTTCCTGGGGGAATAAGCCAAGTCCCTACCTCAGCTGAGCATGCTCAGTCACTAGTTTGACCCCTAATTGGGTCAGAGGTCACTAGGGATAAATTCTAATGAATTTCCACAGAAGGTACCAATAGCCAAACCAAAAAACTGCGAACAAATGTGTTTTGGGAAACATTTTGCCCTGGTAGGTTTAGAAGCCTCTCTGGTCACTTAAAAATTCTGAGATTATTTTCAGGAAAATATCCACAAATGTTCCAAAAGGGAGAGTCAGGCATTGGTTACCTAGGAAGCTTAAGTGAGTGAATGGAGAAAGGTCAATTCCCGTCTCTAATGACCTGTGACCCATATTCTGGTAGCTAGTTGCTCTGAGATATCAACTTGGCTTATTACAGTACCAATTTCGTATTCGCAACACACTATGCTAGCAAATAATCTTGCCAGCCAGAATGAGATGCCACTAGCCAGATGCGAAAACTGACTTGGGCGCAAATTTCTGGCACACCAGTTTGTCGTGCTAGAAAAATGAGCATGCTTACTTCGCATGTAGCACGCTTGAAATGTTTTTGGTCTTGACCATTAACACGCGAGAATTATTTCTGGCTTTGCACCCTTGCGTTTTTGACTGCACTGACAGGAGTTTCTGCAAAGCGTACTACCGAGAGAATAAACGAGATTTTTGCGCTAAGAAGATCCACCATGATCTAAATGTATTTATGCACACGTGTTTGTGATCTGAATGCATGGATCTTATGTCATGAGACATTGAGAGGGGAGATGTTTTTTGTGAGGAGCTGTTCTTCAAATTGGCTTTTTTTTTTTAGGACTAACCTTTAACCCCCAGCAGGCTCGTTTCCAGTATACTAGAACAGCGCATCATTCAAACTTTTGAAGTGCTAGATTAAAGGCCGTCTCAAATTCCTGGTGGTGTTTATTTACATGCAATCATGCACGTTTCATTGTAGAGAAACGTCAGTTCTTGTAGATGACTATTTTGATTTTGCCTTAAAAATGATTACTTTCTTTCTATGATGATTTATATCTATGATCGGGTTGTTGATTGTTACAATTTGAATAATGTAATTTTGAAAAACTACCATGCTAAAATAGGGTAATTTCATTGTCGCAGTCTCAATCGTTTTTATCGATCCGCCATAGTCTTCACATTGTTAGAATGCAGAGCACTTTGTCTATTTTAAGAAAGCTCTCCCATTGGCTGATGCAAAAGTATTTTAGGGGAAACCCCTCAAAAACTGCTTCTATTTCAAACATCATTTCAGTCGACAACTACCGAAGACGATTCTCCAGAATATTCTACATGTAGGTTAATCAGGGGGCAGGAACCGATCACATGGTGTTGGCAGTCCAATCAAATGTGTCATTTTTCTACCGATGATTCGTTCAGGAGTTCTCGCTACTTCGTGGTTGTTAGTCTTACTTGTGAAAGATGGGCGACATTTGTATGAACACAAGTCGCAATTACAGACAATTTATAAAAGCAAGAAACAAAATTAACTCTGTAAATTGGTCAGAATGATGACATACTACCAGTCTTTGCGTACAATAGAGCAGAGGGTACATTTTTTTCCCTGAAAGAGTAAAATACGCCAGCAGCAGGTAAACATGGCTCAAATGAAAATACTGCTGCTGCATATGATGATCATGTTGGCAGTTTATTAGTGATTGCTATAAAGTGCGTTTATCGACTATTTACTGCAGCAACAAACAAACTCTACCTCTATAATTTCATGACAATTATGACACACTACCTATCTTAAGAAAAATTAAAATTGGTTAGCGTCACGAACTATGGTTCGTGACACTAACCAAGGAAAATGTGCAGACTGTTACACATGCAATAAATTGTATTCACACAGGCTTGGTCGTTTTGATCAATTCGTGGTTGAGATCAATATATTCACTTTGTTAGGGTGTAGGACACGAGTTTTTATTTAAATTAACAAAGAAACAGCATAGAAATATAGAGAAGGACTTACTCAAAAAAGTCATGTTGATCGTTTTGCACGAAATGCAAAAAATTAAAAAAAACGGCATTTTTAGGCCAGCACATTGCGTGTTGTGCAAAAATAAAGACCTTCCTTTGTTGCAAAGGTCACGTGATGAGAAACAAGATCTGGATCAAAGGGGAAACAATGATAGTGAGCGAGGCATGCTGCTCGCACGCTGTGCCCAGTGGAGGTGAAGTACCTGTTCACACAATTTGCGTAGATGAAATGCAAGTCGCTCAGCTATTTGGTCTGGTAGAAATTTGAGCTCAAGAGATTGCTGTGTTATTTGCAATGGCATATCCAGACAAAAATGCTCGCAACTAAGCACGATCAAATGTGCTGCGAAATGCGAAAATGGTTAGCCAACTAAAGGGACCATATGCGAAATCGGTACTGTATGATGACTAAGCCTGAAGTCCACAGCTCTCTTTGCCATGTGGCATGTTCTTGTGCTAGGTATCACCTATAATTCTCACTTGAACTATTTCACTCATACTGTGTCATATTTTGGACTGAGTCAACAGCTTTGTTCAGCCTGCTTTGGGTGCAATGCACCCATTGCACCCAAAACATGCTGAAGAAAGCTGTTGACCTGGACTATTATATTCTGTGTAACTACTGGTACATGAATGAAAGGTCTTTTTACAAGAAACTTGAATTTAGTACCTTCATTATAATTTAGACGAGTTTATTTTAAATTTGGTTCGACTGAAACACTCACACAATCTTTATTGAAATTTTGTTTTCAAGTGACAGAGTGGTTCAGCATTGGCAATGGGTTGCACTCTTTGAAGTCCAACTTCTATTGGCTACCCCTTGCTTTTGGGGGATGGGGGACATAACAGTGCATTGTACATTTCTGGTGTGTGCTGCAGCCCTATAACACACTGATGTTCAGGATTCATATTGACTACTCCTTAATTAGTTACCAGATAACATCATGATAGAAGGACAAACCATGTACTAGTGAGACCTGTACGCACCAGGAGTTTTGAAAATATCTCTTGTTGATCAGAAACGGTAAACTATTATGCCTGTACAGTGTTCCCTCACTTGAAAGACCACCCCAAATACAGCCCATGAGAAGCCTTTTTCTTCGGGGTGGCCTCTGTAGAGAGAGCCAATGAAATAGGAGTGTAACACTTTGTTCATAGGGATGGTGGTCTTTTAATAGAGGTGGCCTCTGTTGAGGGGGGCTTGCAAGATTGGGAGCACAGCTTTTGAACCACACAAACACATGTCTTATGTGGTTATGTGTATGTGATAATATGGATTTAAGTGTACATGGGAAAATATCGTTTTGAGTGGAGATTTATGTTGAAACATGATAAATTAAAGTGTTTGTTACAAGATATATAGTGTGTGCTTTTTTTCTTTCAGATACTGAAGTGAATGGCAGCAAGTAAGATGAAAATAATGTTCTGATGTGTGTATAAGATGTTGATATCCTTAGTGTTATTGGGTCCTGGTTCTGTGTTCCTATGTAGAAATTGCATGAATAAAACATATCACTCATTGTATAATCTGTACAGGTCATAGGGCTGGCTAATATTGTCCCATATACAAGACAGATAATGTTGGGTACTGTAATAGAGGTAGGCGTCAATTTGATCACATTTTAATATATATATATATATATATATATATATATATATATATATATATATATATATATATATATATATATATATATATATATATATATATGATCACATTTCCACATTGACCCAGGTGTTAGATTTGGCAAGGCAGAAGCGGAAGAAAATCTTCATTGGTCTTTAGATATGAGTAAAGCTTATGACAGGGTATAGAGAGATGCCCTGTGGGAAAAACTAAGTGGACTAGGATTTGGTGGGAACTTTCTAGAAATTCTGAAAGCATTTTATAAAGATGTAGACTGTACACTTTCATTTGGAAAGGTAGAAGTAGAGAATGCATGCCTGGATATACGTCTAAAGCAGGGATGTGTGCTGTCCCTGATTTTGTTTGCTCTGTATATTAAGGAGCCGGGGGACCAGTTCATGGAGTGTAATAAGGGAATAAAGGTAGGTGACCTGAAAATTCCAGGTCTATTTTTTTGCAGATGACATTGTATTCATGACAGAGTTCCAGAAAGAACTGAAAGAAATGCTGAACATAGCAGGGGAATATGGGAATAGACGGAGGTTATAATTTAGTAAGGATAAGAGTAAAATGATGACTCTTGGGAAGAAACCAGATGGGGATAAAAAATGGAAAATTGGACAGTTCCAAATTCAAGAAGGTAGGGAACAGTTAATTGAAATTTGGGAGGGTGGGTATGAATATTTAGGTGTTAAGATACAAACAGCAGGTAAAGGTATGTTCAGGTATCAGGTGGAGAAGATTAAACAGTGAACCGTACAAAAGGAATGATTTAAGCTACTGCACTGAGCAGTTTCAACAGAGCATACTCAGCAAGGGTATTATGGGATAGAGCTGCAATACCAGGGATGATATATGGCTAAGATATGATTTCAATATGTGAGGGAGATATCCTGGTAATGGAGAAAGTACAGAATGAGATAGGGAAATGGATACTGGGAGCACCACCATGTGCAGCAACAGAAGCAGTCCTAGCAGAGTTAGGATGGAATAAAATCACAGACAGAACAAAGCAAAGCTTAAGTTCTGGGGGGTATTAACAATCAGTAAATGAAGACATGTGGTGCAGGAAGGTTTACAATGAAGTAGTCAAGGAACAAACAAGATGGCTCAAAGATATAAATAAGTTGGCAGAGAGATACAAATTGAAAGGGTATGATGCATTTGAAAACTGGAATATATATATATGGGTAGGACTGTTACAGAGGGCTGGAAGGAAGACTGGAAGAGAGGAGTCAGAGAAAAGAGTACATTGAAAGCGTACAAGGTACTACAAAAACCAAAGAAAAGTGTGTGTTGGAATGGAGGGAAGGGATCCAGGCTTCTTTTTCAAAGTAGGACAGGAGTTATCAATCTAGAAAAGAGAAAACAGAAGTGGACAACAGGTAGTAATGGTAAATGCAAGGTATGTAGACAAGAGGCAGATGAGACAGTGGATCACTGGCTGTTGTGGTGTGATGCATATAGAGAGATAAGAGAAGAATTTTTCAGGAAGTGGCACAGGGAAAACTATAATAACAAGAATCTAGAAGAGGTTTGGCGTTTTGAGGGAGAGGAACGTGTAGCATGGGTTTTGAAGGGTGGCTTTCTTGGAGGCAGGAAAGGCACTTAAAGTGTACAGGACTACCTGGTAGGGTTCTGGGAGAAAGAAATGAATTGATAGGGCTTGATAGCAACAGGGTGAATTAGAATCTTAGAATGCAGGGAGGAGAGGGAATGGTGGTAGCCCTATTAAGGGCTCCCATGGGATCCCCCATGGGAAATGCCTGAGCCTTAGAGGCGGGGAAAGGGTGTATGGGGGAAGGTTTTTCTGTCTTTTTATGGAGGGGGGGGGGGGACTACAACCGATGAGTATTAGGGGATATATCCAGGGCCAGGGGCCCACCACAGCTGTGAGAGAGTGTGTGGTGGACTCTTTGCTTCAGCTCTGGTCGTGGTAAACATGGCAGCATGAGCTGATTAGGATAACCATGGTTTCCTCCATCTCATCTATTCTTTTTCATTTTCCCAGGCCACCTGTGTCACACAGGACTGTGGCGCATAAGTGGAAAGCCGCAGTATTATTATTATCATATATATATATATATATATATATATATATATATATATATATATATATATATATATATATATATATATATATATATATATATATATATGTATGTATATATCTATATATAGTGCTAATTTCATAGTCCATGTGCCATCCCGTCCCACCCCATGACGTTGTTATGTGATGCTCTAAACAGGTCACCTTAGTTCTGTTCCAAAAGTTTGCCAACCAAATTATAAGGAACATTTGAGTTCCTCAACAGCCAGGTCCATGAATTCTCATGAGTAGGCAAGAACTTTAACTTACCTTGCATATTAATATTCTGTGCTGTTTATCTTAAAAACATAGCCTTCTTTCATGGATAAGCTTCCATCCGCTTCCTTTCACTAGGTGGCATTTCACCACCCTGAAAACACAATATTTCTATTGACAATCAGCTAACTATAACATGTTAACCTACAAGAACAAACATGGTATAAAGTTTGTTAGTTTTCCCAAGATAGACAATAGGTTTTACGTCATGCCCACATTGTTGGGGGTTCCCCCTCGCCGGAGCGACCCCCCCCCCAAAAAAAATGCTCTTAACGGGTCACCTGAGTTCTGTTCCAAAAGTTTGCCAACCAAATTATTAGAAACACTAGAGTTCCTCAACAGCCAGGTCCATGAATTCTCATGAGTCAGCAAGAACTTTAACTTACCTTGCACATTAACATTCTCATTGTGGTTTATAATATAAACATATCCTCCTTTTATGGATAAGCTTCCATCCACTGGCTCTCACCAGGTGGTGCCGTACCACCCTGAAAACGCAACATTTTCAATGACAATTAGCTAACTATAACATGTAAACCTACTTGAACAAACACGGTATCAAGTTGGTCAGTCTTCCTAACACTGACAATAGGTTTTACGTCGTGCCCACATTGTTGAGGATTCCCCTTTGCTGGAGCGCCCCCCCCCCCCCCACCAAATTAAAAAATAAAAAAATAAAAAAGAGACCAAGTCATGCCACTCATCTGCAGAGCAGAGCAATGCTGCAGACTTCAACAACTGACCAAACAGATATATATTATGTGTTACTTGGTTATCTCTCAGACTTTCCTGTACAGGCAGAGATTTTGTTTTGAAATAAAAGTATGATACTTTGCATGTCTATTATTTTTTTTCTTCTAACATAGCTCAAGGTGGAGGACGTCTAGGACGAATGCTGTATGATATGTTGCAAATAACTTGCAGATAATAAAAATCGGCATCTGTGTACTTGCTGCCTGTATGGGTTTTCAGATTTGTGTATTATGTCAGAATGAAGGCACATGTTTCCTTATTCTCTGCAAATTAATAGTCATATTTCCATGTTCTCTAAAATGCATCTGTGGGCTGCAGTTAGGAAATGCTCATGTCAGACTGTTTAGCTGCTTAACTTCATTCCCTGTGCCAATATGCTCAGCTTCCGATTTGCCTCATGAATATCCAGACCTCAATTTTGTTCTCCTGAGATTCGTTATTCTGGTAAACAAGCTATTTATTTTCTTCATATCATTTGATTCACTATTCTACTTTCTCTTCTTTAACAGCCGTAAAGTCTACATACTAGCAAATTTTGTTTGCAAATTCTTTGCTTGACTCAAAAACAAATTGGGTGCTTGTCTCATGACAAACACCCAAGATCCCATCGGCAGTAACTGACGAACTGCAACACAGCCAAATAGTGTCTTATTATGCTATGGAATAGGAACCCTGCTGTGCGGCTCACAAATTGTTATGAAGAGTTTACAGATCCCTAGTAGGTTACTACTTTAAATTGCTGTTCATTAAATGAAAGCCATGGTATTAACTTGAATTCGACCTTCTATGAACGCTTTCCGTGATACTTCAGGATCTGTTTACCATGTACACTGTCCTCATATTTTCACCTAGATCAATATTTTTAGCGTTGGAGACCAAACCATAATGAGTACAATCACAGCCGACACCAGTGAATATGAGGATTCATTTGGTATAACATCGGGCTTGGGTACATCGGGCACCACTGAATACGTCAATGTTAACTTTGACCTTAGAGAGGAGGTAGCCCAAGTGAGCTCATCTGTATCACAGTGGAGCCAGCAGTGTTCTGCATATGAGAATTTGAAGCCAGAGGTCCATGTGTATGAAGATGTGCCTAATCAAGCCCCTGAACCCACATACGTCAATGCAAAAGATGGTGCTCAAACCAAACACAAAGGTATATATAGTGCACAATATTTATTTTAAAGGCATAAATATTCAACTTCTGAACGACTCCATCATGAGATATGTCTCCTCCATGTTTAAACATCATTGCTTAATGCTAATTCAACAACATATCAATTATATGTCTTTATTCTAGCTCTTTCTGATCATATCTCCTATTTCTGGGAAAGTATGTGCCCTTCCTTTTGCCAAGGCGCTACGTGACACCAAGAACAAAAACACCAATACTAATCTCTGAAATGGTCGCTATTTGTAATTCAATAACACATTTTACGTCATGTGCTAGAACACCTTGACAAAATTAATTATAGTATTTATGCCCATGGCTTGAATATCAGCATTGTTCATGTAACCATGATAAGTATAAAGTCGAGCAATGCAGAGATAACTATAAAGTTGTTCCCAGTTTATTTTCCTTTCTTTCAGGCTCATAATCATGTAGACCAAATAATTGCAAAAAATGGAACAGTCTAACTTTAATTGTAGTTAGTAGCATGCCATGGTTTATTGAGCACAAAAAAGTTGTTGACATGGATTCTATTTAGTTGTTGTTTGCAATCAGGGAATAGTAGAGGTTTTAAGGCATGCGCATTTGTTCTATTTGACATTTAGAGGAGTCTTTAATTCCCCTTTCTTCAAGAAGAAGTAGACAACTTATCATGAATGTAAAGTTACTTATAATAAGACATGTTTAATACATCTTTCTCCCTTTTATCCGTGTGCCTTATATTTTACCCCTATGAGTGTTCATGTACCTTTTCCTGTTTAACAGGAGAATACGAACAGTTATCATCATATGCCATGAGACCATATCTGAGCAATGAGCCAAACACATACCAGCAGCTTGAAGGACATTGAGTAGTGAGTCATGGATTAGTTCAAAAATATATATGCCGACAGAGCAGAGAAGAAATCTTCAGTAGTTCTGTGCTTTACATGCTTAGCTTCATTCCTTATGGCTTAATGCTGCAGAACCTGAAGAATCATTTCTACATTTCCTTGGAATAAAACTAGAATATCATGCAGCTATTCCACTCAACCAGTGACTGGGCACACTTCGTCATTTATATTAAACTAGAATATCATGCAGCAATGCCACTCAACCAGTGACTGTGCATACTTCGTCATTTATATTAAGCAAGATTATCATGCAGCTCGGCCACTCAACCAGTGACTGGGCATACTTCGTTATTTATAATTTGCTACAGTTAACAGACACTATTTTTAATCGATAAGGAAGGCCACTTGTTCAGCTGATCAGCCTGTGTCTGGCCATACCTTGTTAAAATAATAATTATGTGTGCTTTTATTACGTAATCTATTTAGAATCCAGGAGGAGTGTCTTTTGTTTATCCTACCAACAAGTGCCCGGTCATATATTGCCTATCATATGTCTGTGTCTGTTGGGATGATTTGTTCAAACTTAACTACTCACACAATAAAACTTCAAGAATGCCATGTAACTTTCCAAAGTATACATACATTATCCATGAAGAACAACGTTACCAGGTAGCACGATCTACTTTACTCTCTATAATATCAAAGTATTTGGCTACATTAAAATTGACATGTTTACACAAATAAATTCTGGTTATTGACACAAATCATATCTTCCCATAATAATCGTCATAAAATGACTTATAATTGTTTTTGAAACAACTGCAATCTATCATCCCATATTATATTCTCCTGAGTATGTTTTGCGTGCAGTGCTCCCAAAAGAGTGTCGAGGAAAGTCTTTGGCTAACATTATCAGATTCGTTGTAAATACATGCATACTGCTACTTACAATGAGCGTGTTTTTACAAGGGACATTAATATGGCATCCTTATCATAATTCAGAGCAGTTCGTTTTGAGTATACTGTGGTCGCATTTGTCTCTGCAAGAGGTAAGCCCAACCCAGAAAAATTGTACATTTCCCCATTTTGTGATTTAACTGGTAGCAATATGAGTATTATGGCTGTTTAAATTAGAATAAACTTCGATGTTACAAGCTGTATGTATATTACAATCAATGGAGTGTTTGCTGAAGACTTCTTGTGGATGTTTTCAAAAAGTGTACCAGTATGCTTCGAGTTTCCTCCAACGGAAAGGCATTAGCGCAATAACAAGAGCATTATGTAACCCAAAAAGCATAGACACGCATGTATACTTAAATGTCAGTAGAATATTACTTTAAAATACGACATGTACGTCAACGTTCCACAGTGGTTTTAAGATGTATGGTAATATTGAAACACTTTACCATTCCTTGCTAAAATAATAAGAACATGGGTTATTATAAATTCTGTACCTTTCATCATATGCATTTGTCCGTTGTATATACTTGGATACAGGAAACTTCTGCGAAGAGGTGACCAGATACAAAAGTTTTTTGCCAGTCCTTGCTGACTCAAACATCATTTTCCTTGTATTACGGATATGGAAATACCCTGGGGGAAAAATACATTGTGTGTGTGTGTGTGTGGAAATCAATGTTAAGGTGCTGATATCAACATTGAATTTTTTGCTTTGTCATTTACATGTATGTGGACAGAAACTTTTGAAAGCAACTTCATGGAACATGATTTTTATATCTGTCTTTAAGGCTAGACTACTTTCTACAAATATCAAGCTAGCAGGAAGAAACAACTTCAATTAAATTTAAGGTTTGTCTAAGTTTATGCTGGATTTAAAATATTCAAATTGGTATACATATAGGCAAGACCACTATAGCTGGTTATGTTTAACATTTACCAAATAAATCCAAACTCCATTGTCATAAATTCATTTCAAAGAAGTTTGTGTATCTTATTGTGCAAGAAAAATTAATCCAAGAGCCTGAATGAACTAAGCTCTGCTGTTCCAAGAATAAGTCTTACTTATTTCAGCCTTTTCAGTAAAGTAGCACAGAGCTAATATCACTGATATTTTCCATCATAATGATTAGAGACTGGCCACTTGCAGTGATAAGATGAAGACATGCATCACTTTCATCGGTGCACCTCAAACACAATAAGTACAACAATGATCTAGACAATAGTTTTTGCTCTTGCAAATATGGCCAGTAACATACTTGCACGAAATGTGCTTGTATGGGGAATTTGATTTCGAAATATTCTGAATTATGTATCATCAAGGTTGCCTCTTTATTAAATGTGGGCTATAATGACAGAACCCAAATAAAAAATCAAAAACAAACAAACAAACAAACAAAAACAAAAGCTATTTATTAAGAAAGAGAGCCTGTGCATGAGAGTACATTCTCCATTATAATTCTATTCCATTTTGCATAAACGTTATGTTAATAGCCTTGGAGGGCCTCTCGCTCACTGCCGACCCAGTATCAGAGCAGACATTGTCAAAATTATCATTTTGTATATTTTAATAGGTCCATTTGGAATAACCAAGTCTAGCCTCTTGCTGAGGCAGCCAAGCAGTCTCTGGATATTGGCTATCAATCATTCAATCATACACCTGTATAATTTTTAATTAAACTGTCTGGAATCAACAAGGATAATGTCTTATTAAAGTAATAAAACAATGTATGGGCATAAATTGTGGATTGTAATTTTGTCATTTAACAAAAAAAATATCTTGATTAAACAATGACATCTTCTTGCTTACCTGCACAACCAGTGCATAGTTTCACGATGTTAGTTGTATATCTATTTATGTATCTATCTATGTATCTATCTATCTACATACTTGCACACATACATATATATATATATATATATACATACACACACATATATATATATATATATATATATATATATATATATATATACATATATGTATATACATACATCATACATACACACTCACACACACAAATATATATATATATATATATATATATATATATATATATATATATATATATATATATATATATATATATATATATATACATACATATATATACATATATATATACGGTGGTTCTTTTTTGCATTTTTAATCAATGTGCATTGAATCAATAGGCAGAGCCTCTGGACCAGGCACCCAGCTTGTGTCCTGACACGTATTGTAGATTATAATTTTGTAACTTTAAAAACAAGTTTATTTTTAATAACCAAGATAGGCTTGGAGCAGCTGGTCAAATATTTTGATTTTTTTTTTTTAAATGCAAAACTGTTATTAAGAAACGGTGCTGACCATTGTTCGCTTGAGCTGGTCTCATGTACTTTAGGTACTATAACAGAGCCCTTGTAAAAAATCTGTGAGTTGGAAGTGGCCATCAGGAAGCACTTAAATGCCAAAAGCAGCACCTCCACTTTTAGCAAGTTCGTTAGGTAGATGGACTTATAGGTATTATGGGTGCAGCATGTAAGGGCGGCCATGATATATCCTGTTTGGATGTTATGCAATGTGCTCCATGAAGCAGAGAATGTTCTAGTCTTATGATCCTGGTGACAATTAAGGCTACCAGCTCTCCCACCACCTGGTTGTAAAGAAAATTGATTGCCTTATCCATCCCGAGATAGTATATGGTGACAGAGTTCCGGAAAAAAAGAAAGAGTGCAGTCAACCAAAAGGCCAAGATCGCATCCAATACTCAGATATTTATAGACCACTTTGGGCAGGTCTACCTCGACGTTCAGCCAAAGCAAAATGTGCTGACAGCAGATCCTGATACCATAATGGCACCAGGGCAAGATTGACTTGGCGACAGTGAAAACCTTTTTGATCTGGTGCCTCCCTGTTTGGTGATGTACACAACCACTGTACAATTGTCACAAATCTCCAGTTCTAGCCAATTGATGGCAAACTGCCTCCACTGAGAAGGCAAAGCCATTGACCTGACGCTGTCACAGAATACAATTGTGCTCCCCAGCCCCTCTTGGAGGCAGCACTGAAAAAAGTCACTTTGCCTTTAAAAGGACTCCCCCAGCACCATATTTTCTCAGCAAGACCACCACCTTAGAATCAGCCAATCATTAGGCTGGATCAGCAGATGCCGAGGCAACAGTAGGCTCTTGTGATCCCAGCAATATCAGAAGCATAGATGGATACATGGAAGGTGAAGTCTCCCCAGAGGGACATGAGAGTCCAAGGATGTCAGTGTTCTGATCAAATGCTGCCTCTGACATGTGGTTAGAGCAAAATCCCCATTGAACTGTTTCAAGAGGGCTAAGAGTCTTTTCCACCAGCCCTTTTAAGGCCAATAGATGAAAGGATCTGTCCATAATTGAGTTCCACGCAACACAACTCCCTCCTGGGAGTGAGGCTGGAATTTAGAAAAGATTCAAAATCAGACTGCACCTCACAAAGATCCAACACAAGCTGCATGTCCTTGAGAGGAAGACATTTGTCTGCAGACCACAGGAGCCAGTCATCCAAATAAATGTGTAACCAGGTCCCCTGCTGGTGGACAAACACTGCCACCTCGCTCATGACCTAAGTAAAGACTAGCAGTGTCAGTGGTAGGCCAAATGGGAGAACTAGGAACTAATCAACTCTGCTCTCAACCACAACACGCATAAATTTCTGACACCACTTGGCCATGGACATGTTGAAATATGTATCTTTCAGGTCTATTGAGGCTGTCCAATCATTGCCCTGTTGCTGCCATGGTGGTGGCTGTTTCTTAATCTTGAAATGCTGGATAAGAGTTGCAACACATCAAATCTTTTACTGGTTTTGTTCTTCTCATTTGAACACCCAAAATGAGACGACTACAAAATCCGGGGAACCCATCATCCAAAACTCCCCCAATGGCCTCAGTGTCCATAGGATTTTGCATGGCTTCGCACAAGAGTTCACAGTCCACCTCCATGTAAAGCGGATAAGAAAAGGACAGTCTTTCTAATGACTATATATGCCCAACAACATTTCTCAAGAAAACATCGCCCATCATAAGATGCTGGCTAAAAAAGAAGTCAGCGATTGTGGACCTGTGCCCCTGGTGGCAGAGTGCAGGCTTCTGGCCACCCTTGGCATGGGAAGAGCCTGACTTAAAGGGTTGGCCAACCCTCTTTGTTGGATTCGTCTTCCACCTCTGCAGCTTCTGCTGCTGCCAGGGGCCATGCACAGCCACTGCATGTTGACACATGCAAGACTTCCTTACCCACAGCAAAGCCTCCTCAAGAGACTTCCACTGCATCTTTTTGCCCATTTCATCCACCCTCCCAGGAAGGGGGGCAAAGCATGACCAAACAACCCACACTAACCAGGTTCAAGGGCAAATGGTAAGCATCTCTCTTTACCTTGTCTCTGCTTACCTTCACTAGGAACGGGGCTGCGGGGATGAGCACAATAAAATGCACGAACTTGACACTGGCACCAAGCATAATAACTCCACAGAGCATGTGGTCCGTAAGGTAGCATCAACTGGTGTGGGAGCAATGATGTAGATGGACTGAGTGGTCCGGTAGAACTCCAACTTCAACTTCATCTTTGCCAGCAAGTGCCTCTGGGCTAGGTCATATTGAGTTAACATCCATCCACCGACATCTGGGTTGTGACAACATGGTCTTCCATACCACTTCTCCTGGTAGGGTTCCCCCCCCCCCTTGGAGTGACATTTGCCTGCAACAGTGAACCTAGTTCCCCCCCCCCCCCATATAGGGAGACTGGTTGCCTGGGTCTCGTAACCTCTTCAGCTAAAGCCAATGACAAAAGAGCATTAGCCCACTGACAAAAGAGCATTCGCCCACTCAGCAGTGGCAAATAGTGCCTGAGACTCTATTTCCTTCTGCTCTGGCACAAGACAGCACAGGTGAGAGTGTCCCTCTTTGCCTATGAGTCTGCATTAGGCTCCACCACTTTGGGGATCTCAGGCACCAGCAGGAGTCAGAGATACAGACCAGTACTGCACTTGTAGCTCCTGGCATGCATGAAGAGTCTCCACAGACAAAGCGCCCCAAAAAAGCTCACCCACAGAGGTAGGCAACACCAGCAGTCCAACACTCACAAGGTGATTTTGGGCCTAATGGCAGCACAACTGGCAAAGCAATAACTGTTGCTGCTTCCTGCACTGGCAGAGCTGCCGCCAAACCTGAGAATCCTGGCCTCAGCAGGGTTAGGCGGTAGTTCCAAGATTCCCCGACCAGCCGCCAAGTTGCAAAAGGTCACTGCTGAAGCGACCTGCCCTATGCAAGCCATATCAACCATTAGACAACCACCCATTGGGGAAGGAACAGACCTTGGAGACACCCTCTCCATGGAGAGCTGAGGTAGACACATTTCTTACCTCAGGAGGCAAGGCACCAAAACCACAATTTTGGCACCACACCTTTCCTTACAGAGAAAGAGAAGAACAGTGGTGGTGCATCCTCTTCCTCTTTTCCCTACCATGGTTGGACCCACCCGAACATTTACAACAATGTGGAAGCAGGAGATCATTTGTTTCTGGTGTTCTTGAATTTGCAGCCAAACACCTAAGACAGTAGAACTGCCATAGCGCTCTACCATATCTTAATGATTAATTATAACTGTATTCTAATTTTCATGGGCGTGTAAGAAGCCCCTGGTTCTATTTGGTAATGTTTAGCGGTGCCTCATATAACTTTTTGATGTGGCATCACCTGGCTTTACAAATAGCAAGCGTCAATTTAAATATTCAGCGAAAACAAAAATACTGTTGTCAGTAAAAATTAGCAACTACTAACTTTAGCCTTTAGAGATAACATGATTACCACATGAAATATACTTCATAGCCAGATGGATGTAAATATCATTTAGAATACAAAATTATTAGCTGTATTAAGGATGAAGAAATACACCTATGTGTGTATATTTCCCACATGAATACGTTATACTCTAAAGAAGGCATAAAAATCACGACACATAAATTGATCCTCGGACAGTATTATATTATTTATAATCTTTATCCCAAAAGTAGGCAAGGAGTCTAAATATGACAAGCAAACTTGTGGGTATTGAGAAATTTTATTAATAAGGGTCATCGTACATGTATACACATAAAGCATAAAACTTGCTGATTATAGTTATAGGGAACAGCTTTGTTTACATGGCCACTTGAACTTTTTACTGAAAGGCAGTGTGTTTGCCCATGGTTTTACAAAAGCATACAAGTAGTCTTTTCTCAGGCCTCTCTGACCTTTGTGTCAGATAAATATACCAGTGAATAGAGCCTTCCTTACGAATTCGTTGGAGCATGAAACTGCGGGAGCCATAAACCTCAAATCCACCTAATGGATCATATTTCAAGGAAATTTCAATGTTTGTTAATGCCAATGAGACAGATGTCTATCCAATGCATCGTTTACATTAATTGTTCAAATATTACTATGCATATTGAGATTATCACGAAAGCATAATTATGTCCACGAATAATATCATGGTTTGTCTTCTATTTATTTATTGCTCTCACAGTATAGAGGTAATGTATTCCAGTTTACGTGGAAAAAAATATAGAATAGACCAAAAAAAAGGGAGAATCGATCTACCGTATCAGGAGCACGACAGAACTGAAGTATATCTACGACATAATTGTCTTGTTATTTTAAACACACCTGCTCAGTGTCCGGAACCTGAGAGTGCTGTTATATGACTATTTCAATTCAATGAAATGGATAAGAAATACAACACCTATCGATGCCCAGAGAAAGTGAGCTAGACCAATAATCCTTTCCTTATTTTCAATACATGCTACATACCTGACTTATATTGAAAAAATGTTAGAGGATTGCATTGGGATTGTTTTTTGTCCGTCACTATTCGATACATATATTATTGGACAGTTACAGTTGTGCTTATGGCAAAGGATTCCAGAACCAAAAACAAAAATGTGGGTTTGTTGGTTTCAAGACAACCTCACCATGTTCAGCTTACTTGTAGATCGTTTACCCATTTGGTATATCTAGTCCGTATCAGAACCAGGAAGTCAGTCTCACAAAGCAGATTGTGCTCATGCGTTACCGCTTTTCTCTACAGCTCATGTATTATACATTTAACCATATATGTTGAAATGCTGTGGGAAGACCCCCGGAGAACCCTGAGAATCCTGTGTGTGTTTTGTCTCTGTTATACAGGTGAGTAGTTATACTATACTATATGACCATGAGAAGTGTCACACGTTTTGTCAGCACACAAGCACTGCCTAACCACGGAATATTTGTCATATAACTGGCGAAGACTGATAACACCATACTCTTTTTACAGCTACTCATACCCTGAACAAATATGTATGGCATGTACGGGTCACAGACGTGAAAGGCCAGTAGATTACCTCTCAGGCAATAGATTTTGCTTTTCTGCTGGGGTGCAAGTGACTGTGCAGGATTCGCCAGAGTCCTTTTGGTTTAACGTGACACCTTAAAAGTAGCATTTGCAGATCCTCTCACATCTGTGCCATTCAGCGTGAATCGGATGGAAAACAACTTATAGCCTTCATAAAACGAATAAAACAAATGATTTTACACTTCTACCTATGTGATGTCTGTGTCAGAGAGTACAAAGAGAGAAGAGAAAAGTGTGCCGTGAATGAAACGGGTAATAAAGATCAATGATTCACTAGTACTGATATGACCTGCAAATGGAACACCTGTCCAAAAGTCTGCAAGCCATTTCCCCATGAAGTACGACTGCGTTATCTATCTATCTATCCATCTATCTATCTATCTATCTATCTATCTATCTATCTATCTATCTATCTATCTATCTATCTATCTATCTATCTATCTATCTATCTATCCATCCATCCATCCATCCATCCATCCATCCATCCATCCATCCATCCATCCATCCATCCATCCATCCATCCATCCATTTGTCTGTCTGTCTGTCTCTATCTATCTATCTATCTATCTATCTATCTATCTATCTATCTATCTATCTATCTATCTATCTATCTATCTATCTTTCTTTCTATCTATCTATATATATACTTTTTATTTATTTATTTATTTATTTATCCATTCATTCATTCATTAATTCACTTATTTATTTATTTATTTATTTATTTATTTATTTATTTATTTATTTATTTATTTATTTATTCATAAATTTGTCTGACACATTATATGAAGACTTTTATGCGCAGGAACGTCAACCTTGGCATGATCACACCTGCCTACATGACGTTTGGCGCATTACAAAGAGGGTTGGTGTGGGTAGAATTCAGATTGATACATATTAGAGTTATCTTGGCCAAAAAACCCACACTTTTTGAAAAAGAAAAATTCAAACCTATTAATTGTGGATATGCTATTTTGACTTCACATCCTGTAGGTTTGTTAATCATCAATACTCCCGAGTTAAGTTGTCAGACGCCACTAAAGCTAGACTCTCTGATCATTCACACGTGTGGCGCTATCAGTGAAGTTGAAAATTATGCAAATTAAGAGCAACAAAATATTTGTACATCTTTAGATAGACAAGGCATTAAAAAGAACGTGAGGTCTCATCAATGCTTAATTAAATATAAAGGTACGTAACGTGTAGTTTGCCCTCATATAAAACATAACACATGTAAGCGATACCATATGGTGACCATTTTCTCATCAGTCCATGCAGTAGTGTCAACAGTGGCCCATAGATGAATAGAATTTGGATTACACATATTTTTTATTTTCTATAGCAATTGGGGAGTAGGCAAGGCATTAAGGTAAATATCCCAAACTAATAGCTTGTTCAGAGAGTGTCCAATTCCATAAAAAAAGATGGATGACTGTGTCCCAGTATTTATCATGCTGAAAGTTTGCATGTTTTCTTTTTAATCGAAACAAAAAGCTGTGAAATATATAGATGGGTATGGACAATGTGCTACGGCATAATACAAAGGTGGATGCTTGTGCTTCATTAATTCTTAAATGATCACGGTGGGAGTGAAAACTTTGGGCTTCTTTTTTATTTTAAGAAATCTTCTACTATAATTTTTTTTTGGGGGGGGGGGGTATTTCGTTTTCCAAATAAGTGGCCAGATTTTGAAAATAATTTCATTTCAATCCTAACAATATTATCGTTTTTTGTTTGGTTTTTAATGGGGGGAGGGTGTGTAGTTAATAAATGTTTTTGCTTTAAAATTGAAGACCGAACTCTTCAAAAGATTTGGTATGATAATCTGCCTTTTTCAACTTTACAAAGTGATACTTCTCGGAACACAGGCACTTATAAACGGAGTCCTTAATTAGTGACCGGACTACCAGATAACTGTAAGTGATATTGTTTTACTATTTTTCATTTTTTTCTAAAATTCATATTCGCCACCTACTGTTCTTCTCCACATAAAACATACAGTGCACATGTTATGGTATGGATAAAAGCTTCCCCCCCCCCCGCACTGAGAAAATCTGTTGACATGGGCTGCTAAGTTTTACGTAATTGTAGGCATGCTGATACTTGAATGAAATGTCTTTTTACACGGAAACTGAATTATTATATTTATTCAGAGCCGTTCGTTTTAAATGATTATATGTTTCTCGCAGTTGGCACTCAAACAGCTACACACTCCCGTCCAACATATTCGGTTACCAGGTTTGTAAATTGGAGATAAATGACTTGGTGATCTTAGACCTTAATATGGATGTCAATGGAGAAGATAATCTCTCCTATAGACAAATATTTTACTTGAACTCTACGTTCCCAATCGAATAATAAACACGTCAACTGATACAAACTGCTCTTGTTTTATTTCCAGTTTTAATTATCGCTGGCATACATTACAAGTTAGCAGAGCAATTGACCTTGGGCCTCTTATTTTGCAAGCTCCTGCATGTTTTTTATTATTTTCGACGTTTTCTCATAAAACGCTACGCAGATTACTCTAAAATTATATGCAAATGCAGATTGTGGCAGGCATTAGCAAAGTTGTTCACGAGGTGGAGATAACAAGAGGAGTGCACTATTTTCGTTCAACGTGACTTGGAAGATTTAATCACGTAGTATAGTGATTTAGCTGTTGTAATTAAACAATATTCGTTATTTGAAGAATCATGGCAATACATAAAAAGCTACATTTGATTCCGTGTGATTTGTAAAATTTCTGGCTTAGTTGCCTTTAAAATCCAGTAATGAACAAACAGAAAATGATTTTGTTTTCTGTATTACAACAAAATGAAAGTCAGTGTCCAGACCATGGCAGAACCGGAATATGCCACGTTATATATTATCAGTGAGTGACCCCATGATAGTGACAATGTAACTTATTAGTGTTAACGATGGGTCTCCCGACCTGTAAGGATTTGTGTCAGAGGGTAAAAGGGGCAAAGCCCCGTATCCTTGTGGCCATTTCCGCACGTCAGATATAAGCTAGGATTGTATCCATCGGTCCCAGTTGACGCTGGTCTTGAGCTTTGTGTGCGTTTGCACACATCAGCTTTTGATTTTGGTGTAGCTTCTAGAACCCAGATTCAAGTCCATGGACACACATTAAGTAATGAAATGAACAAAAACAAACAAACAAAAAAGACAAAACAAAACAAACAAACAAAACAAAAAACAAAACAAAACAAACACACAAACAAAAGACGTCAATTCTCTCTCAATTCCCTTGCACTCAAACAGCTACACACTCCCGTCCAACATATTCGGTTACCAGGTTTGTAAATTGGAGATAAATGACTTGGTGATCTTAGACCTTAATATGGATGTCAATGGAGAAGATAATCTCTCCTAAAGACAAATATTTTACTTGAACTCTGCGTTCCCAATCGAATAATAAACACGTCAACTGATACAAACTGCTCTTGTTTTATTTCCAGTTTTAATTATCGCTGGCATACATTACAAGTTAGCAGAGCAATTGACCTTGGGCCTCTTATTTTGCAAGCTCCTGCATGTTTTTTATTATTTTCGACGTTTTCTCATAAAACGCTACGCAGATTACTCTAAAATTATATGCAAATGCAGATTGTGGCAGGCATTAGCAAAGTTGTTCACGGGGTGGAGATAACAAGAGGAGTATACTATTTTCGTTCGACGTGACTTGGAAGATTTAATCACGTAGTATAGTGATTTAGCTGTAGTAATTAAACAATATTCGTTATTTGAAGAATCATGGCAATACATAAAAAGCTACATTTGATTCCGTGTGATTTGTAAAATTTCTGGCTTAGTTGCCTTTAAAATCCAGTAATGAACAAACAGAAAATGATTTCGTTTTCTGTATTACAACAAAATGAAAGTCAGTGTCCAGACCATGTCAGAACCGGAATATGCCACGTTATATATTATCAGTGAATGACCCCATGATAGTGACAATGTAACTTATTAGTGTTAACGATGGGTCTCCCGACCTGTAAGGATTTGTCTCAGAGGGTAAAAGGGGCAAAGCCCCGTATCCTTGTGGCCATTTCTGCACGTCAGATATAAGCTAGGATTGTGTCCATCGATCCCAGTTGACGCTGGTCTTGAGCTTTGTGTGCGTTTGCACACATCAGGTTTTGATTTTGGTGTAGCTTCTAGAACCCAGATTCAAGTCCATGGACACACATTCAGTAATGAAATAAACAAAAACAAGCAAACAAAGAGGACAAAACAAAACAAACAAACAAAAAACAAAACAAACACACAAACAAAAGACGTCAATTCTCTCCCAATTCCCTTGTAAGTATAATATTTCTGGGGTTTCACCCAGTCTGTTCATGCAAAAACAACCAAACCGGCTGAATATCTAGACAGTCTGGACGACTTTCAATGACTGGAAAGGCTTCTCCACAGGGAAGCACGGATTCAAGACCGGAATAATCCTTTTCACATGTTCGATGATTCAGGCTTTTACACCGCTATCGTTTCACAAAAAAATGGGCAATACAAACTCTGCATTTAGTGGGTACACGCTTTAACGCTGTCTAATATAGGCATCCGTGCCCCCGGTTTTTAACTGCTAACCACAGTTTCGTTTTTGAACAGTGGCAGACTCATCGGAAATGACGCTGATTTGTTTGGATTGAACTGTCAGCATCGTTAGGAGAAATGTTAGTGAATGCGCCCGAGCAATGGTTTCTTTTCGAGTGGACTATATATATATATATATATATATATATATATATATATATATATATATATAATATATATATATATATATATATATATATATATATATATATATATATATATATATATATATATATATGTATAATATATATATATATATATATATATATACTTGTGTAGGGAGAATGTCAGAAAACATTCTTTTTTGTATTTGCGTTGCAGTCAACTCTTCCCTTTCCAGCGGAAGTCTCGGTTTTAAGGCACGAGAATTTCTTATTTAAAATTATGCCACCATGAGCTTAATGTCCATATATCTATCAAATGACAACACGTAAGGACGGGTTGGATACTTTTGTTTTGAAGGAAATAACGTTATCAGGTGAAGGGAATTGTGAAGCATCTGTTGTTGCTGTTGTGCCTTACTTCTATTCAAACACTTGTCCCTTTCTTCATTCCTTCATTCATTTATTCTTTGTGTCCCCCTTTTTCCGCCACTCACTAATATATGATTCATCTATTTATTATACATTTCTTTGCAAGTGAAAACGAATATTAGGTGGAAACAGTAGTACCCCCCCCCCCCCCAAACCATATTCACAGGACAGCGACAATGGTATGTGTACGCAAAGAATGCTATATGGTGTTCAGGACTGAACTAAATGGCTGCCGAATGAGGGTTAGCCCTGTTGCATATGTAGGGTACACACTTTCACCACCTCAGGAGAAAATATGTACAATATACAACTACGTTCCTTTCGCCAACAGTATAAAAAATTAAGTTTACGCTATTACACCTTTCAAATTTACACATTTTTGAAAAATAACCGCAATAACGTACACTTAAAGGTACGCCAAAATACCATATAGCCTTTATGTTCGCTGGTCACCCATGTGACTGTGTGTTAGAGAATGGATGTATTCCGTGTCTTAACTCTCTGGTCTGCCTCATATTGTATAAAATATATATTTTTAACCAATGCCCTTTGAAGAAGGAATTAGTGGCAACACATCTTCTTGACATTCATAATATGATACCAAAAACGTCGAATATTTACATTATTACCCAGCGGCGAAAATCTTCCCTGACGGCTTCTTGCGCAACTGAAGTAACTTTGTGTATGCCATTCATTGCAATAGATATCTGTATCTTAATTAGAACCAAAAAATATGTTTGATTAGCGTGAATTGCCACCCGTGTGATACTCTGGGTTCTACGTTTAAAGGTTACGGGGGACGTTTGCATGAATAACTGCACAATATGTAATCATATGATATAAGCTATGATTACATGTGGAGCAAAGTGCCATCTGGTGGAGACATATAGCATTAAATGTGCATAAGATTCAAATGGTCAGAAGACACTTCAGGACTCACTATTTTGAAATGAACAGGCACAATATAGTCACTATGCCAGCAGAGCATTAGGCCCATGGGCCTCCATTTTTTCAACTCCCAAGTCAAACTATGGTAATCAACATATGCTATCACAGCCTCTGTACACTATCATATTTGCAACACCAACATTCGCACCTTTGCTCATCCTTGGTTGTCTCAAATGGTGTCCTATTCCAGGCTTGTGATTCTGAAAATACCAGACTTCTTTTTCTTTTTTAATTCTTTCAACGCAATTAAAGAAGGCATTATATATGGACTAACCATTTAAGCTTCGCCTCATGTTTGGTGAGCTGGGCTTGAATTGGGTATTACAAGTATTCATTGAGCACTTTAAGACATAAAACAATGCTACTCTTGTACCAAGATTAAAAGAACTTTGGAGTAGTGATTTTGTGTAAACACCTTATGTTCTGCGGCAGTACATGTAATGTTTGCAAGCAGAAATGTATAAATTGTATGTCCTCTTAACCATTTATATAACTAATTTTGTTATCAGTTAAGGTCCTAATTATAATGAAACTAATTTTTTTTTGATGTTTTAAGGTCCCTATTATATTGAAAAAAAACTCCCCTTTTGTACTTTATATCAAACATAAATTTGCACAGATTTCGTCATAGTACGGGAAAATGTACTCAGTGATAACTGGTCTGGGGCTTTACACATTGGTCAACACCACAGCTCGTTAGGGGTTACGAGGATTTATTCTTATCTGAACAATTAATGTTCAAGTACATACACTCTACATAATGTTCATCTTAAACTTCAGTACACATTGGTATATGACTCAGACTCAGACTCAGACATAGTTTTATTTGACTGATTACAAAATCATATAGGCAGATAATACCAATACAAAATTGTAAACAAATATATGACTTACATATAGGGGGGGGGAGAAGGTATTTCAAGACAAAAAGTCAGGATGAACCCCGCTAAGGATATTCAATCCGCTATCGCGGGGGCCACCTTTGGGTATGGTTACATGAAGTGTGAATATATTTATATAGTCGTTAACATTGTACAAAAACTGAAGTACAATGGAAAGTCAATCAAATATCAAACATAATATTTCACAAAGAAACTGAAGTGCAAAATGTAAGTCAATCAATTATAATTACAGACAAAACAATTTGCTATGGTGCAGATTTCAGAGTACTTATTGATAAGGAAATTTTTTATATAATTGGAGAAACCATAGTATGAATGGGTTGTGACTTTTTCTTTAATATTTGGTGGCAACTCTTTTAGAATTTCAGGGATGTAATAACGAATACAGTTCTTGGTGGAGGCTTTTGAAGGGAGGGGATGACGAGGAATGTGTCGATGTCGGGTGTTATGCGTATGGGTAATCGGTAAGGGAGCAAACATATTATCAAAGTATCTAGGCAACTGATTTTGGTTATATCTATGGTAGAATTTCAGTGCTTTTAGATATAATAGATCCTGGACCTTTAGCAAGTTAAATTGTTTAAAAATGGGTTCCGTATGTGCAAAGTAGGTTGAAGAACTTACAAGGCGGACTGCTTTCTTTTGTAATGTTACAACTCGATCACATGAATGGCCCCAAGCAAGAATAGAATAGTTAATGTGTGGCAGGAACAAAGAGTTATAAATGAGCAAGAGACCTGAAGTGGGTAAATAATTGTGAAGTCTTTTTAGCGTACCTATTATACGAGAGAGTTTACTTGATATTTTATTAATATGGACTTTCCAGTTAAGATTTTCATGTATCACGAGTCCCAGGAAGTCAAATTCGGTTGTTCTTTCTATGGGAATGTTATTAATTGATAAATTAATGTTTGAATTAAGCTTACGTTGTGGAAAATGGAAGATCATGAATCTAGTTTTGGAAACATTTAAGGATAGTTTATTTGCTACAAGCCAGCTGTGTACTTTGTCTAGCTCGAAATTAATATTTGCTGAGAGATTTTCATTATTAGATCCACTGTTGAAATGAAAGGAGCATAGAGAGTTTATGAGGGTTGTGTCATCGGCATAGAGAATAGCAGTAAATTTTGAGGAGGCCAGATAAATATCATTTATATATATGATGAAAAGAAGGGGACCTAAAATGGAACCCTGTGGTACGCCTGTAGCAATAGGTAATGATTCAGATTGCACACCATCGTACTCGACAAATTGAAGTCTATTAGTCAAGTAACTTTTAAACCAATTTAAAGCAGTGCCACGTATTCCATAGTAGTTTAATTTATGAAGGAGAGTGCCATGATCCAAGGTATCAAATGCCTTTGACAGGTCAAGATAGATGCTTAAGGGTATTTTTCCCGAATCTAGAAGTTGGTAGGTTCTGTCTATGAATTCAAGTGCGGCTGTTTCTGTAGAGTGTAACTGTTTGAAACCATGTTGACTGTTATAAAACAAATTGTTTAAAGTGAAAAAATCATATAATTGACGATAGACAGCTTTTTCAAAGACTTTTGAGAGCGCGGGAAGGAGTGAGATTGGTCTATAATTATCAAAACTGGCATTATCTCCTTTTTTATACACAGGTATCACTTTTGCTAACTTTAACTTATCAGGGAAAATGCCAGTGACTAACGACTGGTTAATGATTAGCGTCAGAGGTTGAACTAGAGTATTATTAATGCCTTTGAGAAGTTTCATAGATAATAAATCGTGGCCAGAGCTCGTTTTAGGCTTCAACGTATTGAAAATCGTTTTAACATCATTACAAGATACTGGAGAAAAGAGAAACACGTTGTCATGTTGATTGGTAAGGTAAGTAGTAAAGGCTGGTACATTGCTTGAATTTAGTTTAGAAGCTAGTTTGGGGCCAATTTCTGTAAAAAATTCATTGAAACGTTTGGCTATTTCACTTTTGTTTGACGTGTGTGTGCCATCCACTTTGAAAAACTGTGGGAAATCTTTTATCAATTTAATTATATCGAGAATAGAACTGATAGTATCCCATGTCTTCCTGGTGTCTTTTTTGAATTTATCAAATTGGTAATTGTAATAGTTTTGCTTACATTGACGAATAGTTTTATCCAGGATGCACTTGTAAGTCTTTATGTTCAGTTTGATAATTTGATATTGATAAGATTCAGGATTATTACACTTTAATTCGCGATATAAGTTATCTTTATATTTTATGGATCGCAGAATACCATTCGTCACCCAAGGAGAGAATTTATGTTTATATTTGTTAAATTTTACGGTTTTGATAGGCAAATGCTTCTCCTTGGCATACTGTATGATGCCAACAAACTTATTATAATTTATATTTGGATTTGAATTTGGATCTTGGATGAAATATTCCATTATATTAGTGTTATTTATTTCATTGTAGAAATCCTGTATAGACTCAGCATCTTGCTTCTGAACTTGCACATATTTGGGAGGGCCTTGTGAATTTGTTTTCTGATTCAGGCAGACAAAGTAAGGAAGGTGATCCGATAAATTTGTAAAAATGATGCCGGAGCGGCATGACTTTGTAGCATGGGAGAAATTACAGAAAACATTATCAATTATTGTTGCACATTTCTCAGCAAAACGAGTTGGTAAGGTAATTTGGGGTCGAAAGTCGTTATGGAGCATTAAGTCTAGAAAATCTGAGTATTTTTCCCTTATATTTGTTTTTAGCATGTCAATATTGTAGTCACCTACAATCATTTTGTCGGACCGTTCATTGGATAGAGTTGATAATATAGGTACCATGTCATTAATGAAAGATTCAATATCCTCATTTCTGTCTCTTGGAGGTCGGTACACATTACACAAGGTGAGTTTTTGTTTTAACCCATCACCAGTTATATCTATGAATTGGCCTTCCCACAACCTGTTAGGGGAATACAAGTCTCGAACAACAAACTGAAATTGTTTATGTAGATATATTAAGCAGCCTCCATGAGAGCTGCAGGTCGCGGGTAAATGAATAGATGTATAATTACTCAGATCAAATTGCGACATGTCACAATTCTCGCCATCAACCCAAGTTTCCTGGAGGCAAATGGCACTGAATTCAAAACGATTTTTAGATAATTCATCCAGTAAAATTTTAAGTTGGTCAAATTTACTGTTTAAACATTGAACATTTAGGCCTAAAACAGAAAAATTTTGAGAAAAGGGTGTAATGAAGTTTATTAGGTTACTGTGTCAACATAGGGGCTGTCGGATGCAATAGATAATGCATTGTCCAAATCATCAACATTATGTAATAATTCATTTAGGTTATTTTTAGAGATGCCACCAAAATGTTTAAGTACATTATGGACCAAGACCTCGCAACCCATAGGATTTAAATATCAACAAGATTTCCAAGAAGCACCATATATAGCAAAGTCGGAAGTCTAAAGATGTAACCAATTCACTGAGCTGATATTTGTTAGAACCTGAAATTTGCACTTGAATAGAAAACAGTGCAACAGGGAATAAAGTTATGGCAGAGAGAAAGTGTAGACTTATACACATCTGCGCCACCATACAAAAATGGAAACAAAAGAAAAAGTACATGTAATATGTGGTAACAGCGGGTTACCCCAATAGGAGAGGATGGTAATCAAAGCATACTAGATTTATAATGTAACTCTGGAAAAAACAAAAAAAAAACAAACAAACGTGCCTCATCCATAAAAAAACCACTCGCTACACTCCACGCCCATTGACGCAGAAAACAGCGACCAGCCACCATCATTAAACAAAACATAGTGTCAACTATATGGAGACCCGGGGCCTGCCTCTCCGACGCGCCCCCGCCGCCCGCGACAAACACACCCACCACTGAGAAACAGCGATAGGTGTATCGGCCGCAGCCCGCAGCGAAGCCCCCAAGAAACAGGCCCCTGCATTTTCATGGCATTAGATAAGAATCCTCAGAACTACTGTCCCATGGTATAGAAAACAATGTGATGATGAGTACGGGCAGAGAGAACGCGTAAACCCATACACATCAGTGCCACCATACAAAAATACAAAACAGAAAAAAAAAAAAAAATAATAATAATAATAATAAAATATACAGGTCTGTATATAATGTTGGGTGCATGCCGCAGCGACGCCTCCGAGAGAAAACAAAAACAAAAACAAAAAACCAGGCCCCAGCATTTTCATGGCATTAGATAAGAATCCTCAGAACTACATTGTATAATATACTCAGCGAGTCTATGAACTTATCACATATAACAATAATCATGCAGCGGTATATATGACTAGTCTGTGATACAGTATACATTACTTGCAACATAAAGAAAAGCCAACCGTATTTATGACCTCAGTTTTATAGCGGTACCAGACATATTTCAATCATGGACAGATGATGACGTATACAAAAACTTTGATTGTTCAAATATCCCACAAGGGGATCCATGTATATCTGTCAACTCATGCAGAATTTGCTGGGGTCTATATGTGCCATGTAACATATAATAAACCTACCTGCGTCTAGGATTATACACGAAAAGTAACAATGTAAAAGTGATTAAAGTATGAAGGATACTTCTCCATTATTTTGTGGATACTGTCCCATGGTAAAGAAAACAATGTGATAATGAGTACGGGCAGAGAGAACGCGTAAACCCATACACATCAGTGCCACCATACAAAAATACAAAACAGAAAAAAAAAAAATAATGAAAAAAAAAAAAAAAAAAAAAAATAATAATAATAATAATAATAATAATAATAAAATATACAGGTCTGTATATAATGTTGGGTGCATGCCGCAGCGACGCCTCCGAGAGAAAACAAAAACAAAAACAAAAAACCAGGCCCCAGCATTTTCATGGCATTAGATAAGAATCCTCAGAACTACATTGTATAATATACTCAGCGAGTCTATGAACTTATCACATATAACAATAATCATGCAGCGGTATATGACTAGTCTGTGATACAGTATACATTACTTGCAACATAAAGAAAAGCCAACCGTATTTATGACCTCAGTTTTATAGCGGTACCAGACATATTTCAATCATGGACAGATGATGACGTATACAAAAACTTTGATTGTTCAAATATCCCACAAGGGGATCCATGTATTACTGTCAACTCATGCAGAAAGTGCTGGGGTCTATATGTGCCATGTAACATATAATAAACCTACCTGCGTCTAGGATTATACACGAAAAGTAACAATGTAAAAGTAATTAAAGTATGAAGGATACTTCTCCATTATTTTATGGATACTGTCCCATGGTAAAGAAAACAATGTGATAATGTGTACGGGCAGAGAGAACGCATAAACCCATACACATCAGTGCCACCATACAAAAATATAAAACAGAAAAAAAAAATTAATAAAATATACAGGTATGTATATAATGTTGGGTGCATGCCGCAGCGACGCCTCCGAAAAAAACAAAACAAAAAACAAAACAAAACAAAACAAAAAAAAAGAAAAAAAAAAAAAAAAAAACAGGCCCCAGCATTTTCATGGCACTACGTTATAATCTTGAGAATCCTCAGAAAAGCATGGTGTGTAAAATAGTCAGCAAGTCATGAGATTTTCACAGATGAATTCAATGATAGTGCAGCGGTGCAGGACTTGTCCATGATAGGATATGTATTACTTACAACATAAAGAATACAGCACTCCTGTAACTTCAAGTATTGCAGCCCACACTCCACATTGGAGAGAAAAAAGTAAAGCTAACCAATATAACCGCACAATGTTATGCAGCATCATAGTTTCAACGGTGCAGCACATTTATAACACTCTTCAGCAAAATGCAAACCATGCATCACTTTGTGTGAACCGTTAATTTTACATATACTGAACCCCAATGAAAAGTATCCACATAAAAAAATTAACACATTAATTTTGTAAGTTACTAAGTACTGTGTGTGCATATATGCATGGTTTGGAGCCTACATCAGGGTCATTCAGGACAACTTTTTAACTTTTGCTGGGTTGTTACATAATGCATGTGACTTTTGTGCACCGAATATGGCTTCTGACCACCACTCCTATTGGATGGCTAAAATGACCTGATGTTTTCAGTGGCTTTAAAAAGGGATGTTCAGCCAAGAAAAAAGCCAGTGGTCTCAGGTGTGTTGAGGCGATCATGCCGCGTCTGAGCCAAGGTCAAAGACACCATGCTTTGGGGCTTGCAGAGGGTGGAGTCCCAATCACTCAAATCGCACAAAGAATGGGGTGTACTCGGCGCACCATCCAACGACTAATTGAACGGCAACAAGAAACTGGATCCGTAGATGATCGGCCTAGGCCTGGCCGAGAAAGAGTGACAACACCTGGCCAAGACCGTCACATCCGGCTGATGCACCTGCGAGACCGTTTCCGTACAGCAGCCCAAACAGCCCGTGAGACTCAAGGGGTGAATCACCGTCCTGTCAGTAGTTCTACTGTGGAGAGGCGACTGAGGAGCAGTGGCCTAACAGCCAGAAGACCTTACAGGGGTAACCTGCTGACCCAACCCAGAAGAGAAAGACGACTGCAGTGGTGTAGAGCACACTCCAGGTGGACTCGCCAGCAGCGGAATACCGTCCTTTTTACTGACGAGTCCCGTTTTTGTGTCAGCAGAGCAGATGGCAGAGAACGTGTGTGGCGCCGGACTGGGGAGAGATATGCAGATGCCTGTGTCCGTCAGGCAGATCGATGGGGTGGACCCTCTGTCATGGTGTGGGCAGGCATCAGCAACCGCTACCGGACACCCCTAGTGGTCATTCAAGGGATCCTCAATGCTAGGCGGTACATTGATGAGGTGCTGGAGCCGCACATGGTCCCATTTATGGAGCAGCATCAAGATCTGGCGATCTTTCAGCATGACAATGCACGTGCACACTCTGCAAGATTAACAATGAACTTTCTCAATGAGAACAACATCAATGTCATGGAATGGCCAGCGTTCTCACCCGATCTGAGCCCTATTGAACATTTGTGGGATCAGTTAGGCCAAGGTATTCAACGGAGGACACCTAGGCCTACTACCCGAAACCAGCTGATCCAAGCTCTGCAGGAAGAATGGAATAATGTTCCCCAACACAGAATTCAAACCCTGGTCAGCAGTATGCGCCGCAGATGTATAGCATGTGTTGATGCTCGAGGTGGCCACATCCCATATTGAACAGAAAAATTTGTGTGACTTTCAATTAGGGCAGTTAATGACATTTTTTGCCTGTAAGTGACGTTAATGTCGGTAGAGCGTGACATTATTTTTACGCCAGAAAAGTGAATGCTTTGTTAAGTTCTAAGCACGTCTAGGTATGAAATGTTTCAAGTATAAACAATAAAATACTTCAAAATTGGCATGTGGATACTTTTCATTGGGGTTCAGTATAGTTGCGGCACATATAATACATTGGAAATTTGTAAAGATACAAGAGAAAAGAAGAAAAAATCTGCATGTCACTATATATATGAATCCCAAGTAAGTGTCATTATTATATCATAACATAAGGGCTCCCATGTGCTACATGTGAGCGGAAAAGAAAAGTTGACCGTATTTGTTATCACCTGCATAGAACTAACTCCATAGCTGCCAAGCAGTGCAGTTTATGCGCTGAATAGCAGCTGTATACATATAAATATACATATCTTGGATACATAATGACGTACAGAAAATACTCTGAGACTTTAGAGTATAAATATGCCACCAAATAGGAGCTCATGTAGACCAGCCAAATCATGTATAAAGGACCGTAACATAATATAAATAAAACAATTTTTGCTATGCATAAGTGATACAGACAAACGTATGGAGAACGCTCTCTTCATATATGCATACAAGGACAATAAATTGGAGATGGGGAAAATTACCAGCCCCCCTCCTGGTTCGCACAACATGATAAAGACTCGATGATACCTATTAAACTAAATTTGGTGAAATGGTGGAACCGTATATAACACTAGAACCTTAAATCACTTATAAATTGAAATTAGTTCAGTCACATCAAGATGAAGTATATCCTATCCTGGAGAAAAGATCACTTAGAATTCAAAGGATAGTTTCATTCTTTCTAGATATTTGGCGGCAATGTCCTCCTTTGTTGCATTTGGATATTTTGGGTCTTGTCCTTGCACATTAAGAAACACATAAGGCCAATCTCTTGTGTATCTGATGTTGGACTTTTGTCTGACATCAGCCGGTAGTTTCCTCCTCATGTCCAGCAGATCATTTTTCATAGGCCTTATTATGGGAGGAAGATCAGGGCACAGTGACACCTTGTCAGGATGATTCTTCAGGTTACGCGCTCCGTTCAACCAGCTGTTGCGCACGTCCAGGTCTACAAACCCGATGATGATAGGGGCATCCTGCTTGTTGTTCAGTCGATGGCATGCAGTGGTTAACGTACAGTCAGCATCATCAATCTTCAGGTGTACCTTGGCCAAGTTTATGCACGCCTTTTTGGTTTCCCGGACATTTTCACCTGCAGGGCCTTTTAGTCCTTGTATAACTAAAGACCATTTTCTGTCATGTACGTCTTTATTGAGGATTTTCAAAGTTAGTGCAGTTGATACCTTATCCATTTTTCCAGACACTTTTGGTAGGAAATCAGTGGTGATGATGTCGACCCGTTCATTTAGGTCCTGAGTGCTTTTTTCAAGCATGCTGAATTTATTGTTCAGGCTGGTCAACTGTGTGAAGACATTTTCCACACTGTTTTTTATTTCACCCATCTCTTCTCTCACAGCAGTTCTAATAGCATTTAAAAGCTCTTGGTTCATGCTTGCAGTTTTCGGATTTGTATTAACTCGTTCGGACCGACGAAGTCTGTTCATTTATAAGTGCTGCATATGGTTTGGTTTAATCACTGTAAACATCCCACCAAAGGGGACAGTACAAAAAGTTCATGTTCATTGGGCCATCACGGACAGTTTCATGCTGGTGTTATAACTAGCCCAGTCCACACAAAGAAGCAATGGCCAGCCTGGTGTGATCACTGCCACAGGTAGTCAATTTTATGTTGAAGTATGGATTGGAAAACTCACCAATATAAAGTCCAAATATCACTGTCCTTTGCTTCCTTGCACTACTTGCCTCCTGTTCTGCACAATGTCTCTGAGGCAAAGGCCATAATTTCACACAAAAATAGTGAAAAACGGCAGAGCTGATTCACTTGGTATTCACCTTCACAGTGCCACCTGGTAGTCTATGTGCTTTAACATATAGGTTTATTCCATATAACAGTTATGTAACTTCAAGTTATCCCCATTATGGGTCCAGGAATTGATTGAGGGGTGTTATTTTATCACAAGATGTTGTTTCATAACAACCTACATACCACTTGAATGTATTTGTATGGAATCATTTATGTATTTCCTGCTTAAATTTAGGATGGATTGTATACATACATGAAGTTCATTCCTTACCAGGTTAAGTCTGTACAGGGATTTGGGCTGGTTGCTATAAATTACTCTGACTGTAATTATGATGTATCTTTATAAAAAGGCTCCCTCAACATCTGCTGTGGGGTATGACAGGCTCCCTTACATTTGGGATTCTGTCAACATTGTAACAAGGGTAGACAATCACTTTTCAAGACATAAGCTACTTTACTTCAATTCCATACAGATGTTTTGGCAAAATGGGCTATACCTTAAGTCAATACAAATATACAGCCAAAGCAGAGCGTCAGTTTGTTCTAAGCAATATATAGGTGCACCCCCCCCCCTTCCACCATACTTCAAATGTGTGTTGTTTTCCAGCTTGCATGTAACATCCTGTTATTTCTTTGTGGTTCACAGACACTGTCAGACTACAACTGTCAGAATGGTATTTTTCTTCTACAGGATGTTACAATACTATTTTGTCTGTCTTGTAGTTGTTATAATTTATTTCCATTTCGTGTCTTTTCGTTTTGTATATATGTAGCATTTTGTAAAAGAGTTCCTCAAAATGCCAGTGATGTAATTGTGAAGCGTAGAGTAGTATTTATTATCTTTTTTTTTCTTTTTTTTTCAGCGAGATAAACCACCAATCTTCAGCATACAAATGTACAGAGTGTAAGGAATAGATGCAATTGTTCTTATCAGCAAATAATCCTGTTTTTCACAAGATTTCTCTTTTCGTTGATTAAAAGACATCCGATTCCTTTAATATAAATCTGCACTCCATGAATGTTAGAGGTCTGCCTGATTTAAAAAAAAAAAAACGTTGGTTAAGAAAATTCAGAAAGGCATCATTTTTACAAGAAACGCATAGCCTTTCTGAAGATACAGTATTTGGAAAAATGAATGGGGTGCAAATATTGTTTTTTCCTATTCTTCTCGGGACAGCAGGGGTGTTGCTCTACTGTTTTCTAATTTAATAAACTATAATGTGAATAACTGTACTTGTGTAACATCAGGGCAGCTAACTTACAAATGTGGCCAAGTCCCTCTCATGTGTAATGGGAAAAATCTTGTTCTGTTTGTCTTTTAGGAGGATACGGCCACAATATGACCAAGTGTCATTTATCTGGTTAGCACGTTTCAGGATTCTGGCCTTGAACAAAAGATTGGTACGTCGCTTGGTCAAGTCATCATTGACATATATTTTCCCATTGCCAGAAGGTGCACTTGGTGGTACAGAAGTAGTGTTCAACTTTTTACGGTTCTTGGTGAGTTCTCCCTTGCTCCGGTAAGTGGAAAACTTCACAATGATGGGACGATGTTTCCCTGCCATCCTTGGTCCGGCTCTGTGAGAACGGTCAATTTCTGCAACTTCTAAGGGGATGTCCATCATATCGCTGGCCATATTCACCACCAGGGTATCAGTGTCTTCTCCTTGTTCTTCTGTAATGCCTGTGATTCTCACTGAGTTTTGCCTTGTATTTTGTTCCAAGTCATCACATTTCTGTTCTAACTCATGGAATGTTTTCTCCAGTTCACACAATTTCTCTTTTTTCTCATCAATTTGTTTCTGCAACACTTTGAAGTGATCTCCGAGCATACTGCTTATTTTGTTGGCAAGTTCGTCTGAGTTGGGGCAGAGTGCTACTTTGAACTTATTCAACACCTGTTCATCTGAAATGGGGCCTCTATGACTGCAAGAGCAATCTCATCTGAGTTAATAGATTTGGTGCGTGTATTTCTACCTCTGCCTGTTGCTTGAGCCATGATAGAGGAAATAATGAATATACTGAATAAAATGTGTGAAAAAGCTGCATGTATGTTCGTGTGTGTGTGTGGGGGGGGGGGGGGGGGCTAACATGTATCCCGATATAAATAAAAAAGATAACATAGCATGCCATATTTTTGTTAAAATATAGTCCAAGTAAAAAGCACCCATATCAGTAGCACATGGTTTTTATTATCCCACCGTCATAGATAGGAACCAGCTCTTAACAGGAAATAAAAAGTGTCATACTTTGAATGCAGTGAAGAGGGCATCTTCAGTTTTACATTACTTCCAGTTCATAATAAACGTGACTAACATAAGGAAATAGAATTATTCATATTACAGTGTAATATGAATAACACCAATGTGGAAGGCTGCATCGTTTATTTGCACTCATTCAGTATGTTCACAAGATGTGAAGCATTCGTTAAAAATTAATAACCAGAGGGACTGGTGTGTAAATTATGACTGCAACTCAATAAGCACACACGGTGCACAATTTATTACAAAAAATCTGCCCTTTGATACATAACCTCCTTTGACGTCAGACGAATTTATTACCTGGGCGCTTGTATATATATATATATATATATATAACCGAGATGATTGCTTTCTGGGATTGTTTATGTGTGTACCACAGTCCGATACATGTATATTGGCCACTTTCTGTTGTAGTACCGGCCGTTGTAGCACAACAAATGTTTTTCGATATGAGAAGCTAACTTTTGGATTGATGGGCGATTTGATATGTAGTCCATGTCACAACCAGGAAGTCAGTCTCGTAAAGCATGTCGTGTTCATGCATTACTGTCTTTGTCGCCAGTATCAGCGTTCTCATTTTATAGTATATATGTTGCAATGCTGCGAGAAAATGCTGTCACAACTCTGAGGCTCGTGTGTGTTATGTCTCTGTTTTACACGTCAGTACACATGTTTTACTTTGTGACCGTGCACAAGTGCTAGTCGTTTCGTCCACACAAAAGCATAACATACACACGATATGTTTTTGCTTTTAATAATCATGAAGACTAACTGGAAAAAAAAAACAAAGGAAAGAGAACAGTTAAGTTGCATTTCTATTTATTGTAAAATATGAAATATTTTTTCTTGTGAATTGTCAAAATACACTTTAATCATAAACTCTTTGTAATTCAGCCCCCCCCCCCCCCATTACAGGTAATGGTTGAGATTCAAACACATGTAATAAATATAACATTTTAATGCTCAAATTTGTACATGTATACGGTCTGTCATTTGTTGCTCTCTTGACCTGCCAATTTCATTTGTAATGTTTGTGATAAAGAAGAAGGTTAATTTAAGAATGGGCACTGATTTATATTTCTGAAATGGGATATTCACTGAATTGAACCATCGTAATATTGTTCTATAAGTGAAGATTACCCTCGTTCAATAAAAAGTCACACTTAATAACATTCTATAAGTAACATTCTCTCTCTCTCTCTCTCTCTCTCTCTCTCTCTCTCTCTCTCTCTCTCTCTCTCTCCCTCTGTCTGTCTGTCTGTCCGTCTGTCTGTCTGTCTGTCTGTCTGTCTCTCTCTCTCTCTCTCTCTCTCTCTCTCTCTCTCTCTTTTTCTTTCATGGTTGAGGTGGGCGGGGGGGGTACCCTGAGTACCCCTATGTATCCATGCCTGTAACAACAGAGAGAGGCCTGTAATAATGATTTGTTGTGACGATCTCACAAAATTACTAAATAAATATAAGATAAAATAAAACAGATCAATTGTGGTGCCAAGCTGCAGCGCCCACAAGTTAGGCCCAAAATTTGGAAACAGGTGTAAGTCTTTGATTATGTATATTACACACTTTACATATTTTTAAGACCTTCATGTGTCAGCTATTTATGCTTATACATATCTAACATTAGATAGGGGGTCATGTTGCTTTAATAAGCATGTCTCAATAGTGCATCACTGGTAGCAATTATGGAAACAGTACGTGAGGAGAACGTTGGCTTCATAAAAAAGGTTTATGATAAAAAACCAGACGAGACCAGTGGCGAGGGATGCCGAGAGCAGTGGAGTTCCGACCAGTTTCTTTCTCTGTGAACTCATCAGGGGACAGTTGAAAACACTTTTACGTCGCTTGCTAATATAGCAAGGGGACAACGTTGCTATGGGCCGTGAGGCAACGTCACAAATATAGCGCCTAGGCGTCGAACTGATCTACCGGTCTAACTGCCGTCTTGGCAGGTTAGAGTGACGTGCATTAGCTATGGCACTTCATGCGAGATTTGACGTATCCATTCTGAATGACGACTGGTTTGACCCTGAGGGTCAACCCTATGCCTCAATATCAGCAGCACTGCTGTCAGATAGAGGATTATGTCCATCAATTGTGGCTATTAATAATTAATAGCAAGGAAAAGCTTCAAAATGTTTTCTGTGCAAACAAGTCAGTTGTGCACTATGTCATGTTTAAAATGTAAGTTGGACTGCGAGGCTTACCAGCTTATGGCTCAACAGACAGCATCAAGAGACTGAGCGACAACAAAGGAATCAGTGAGGAAATTCAAATTAATTACCCTTTTGACTCGGTTCGAGGGTCAAAATTGCTAACAATGAAAGTTGAGTAAAATTACCTTTGCATGGGCCTTAAGGCAAAAAGTGGAAGTGTATCTAGATCGACTTGATTATGTCGAGAAGCACACAATAGCAATATAGCCTGTATTGAAACTATATGCTTACATTTACTTTTTCAGCCATTCTGTAGCAGCACTTTATTCACCATTTAAAAGCAGTTTCCGTCTCTAAGAAAGTCCATATTTGTTTGATTTTACATTATGAATGAGACTTACTTTAATCTCACTGTTGGGTCTAGTGACCTAATATACTAAAAAAAGAAAGGTTTACAATTAATTAATGTAAGATGCAAAGGAGTGACATCATCTGCGTGTCTGTGTTTGCATGCTTTAAAATATACTAAACTGTTAAAACTTGTTTCTTGAATTATTACTTTAATGTCGATATTTTTATCAAAGAAATTGTGAATAGAAATTATCAACTTATTCACGATGACATAACATATTATTTACAGTTAGGGCCTATAGGCCCAACTCCTTTGCTTGTACAATGTGCTCCGGACGCTTTTCAGCATGGTCGTAACACGCTCCACCACTTGATTCAGGTTTATCAAAAGCCTACCACACCCAGTCTCTTCTCTGCAGAATCTGTGCACATTCAGAATCTATTCTTCTTTGGTGTTCATGGCTTTTCCCTTTTCCCCCCGATTGAATTACTGCAAATTGGATGGCCACCAACCAAAATGCGGCATTGCAAAGGCTGAAAACAAACTGATGGAAACGCAGCAAAAATATGCGATACATCAGCGCCTGCATGTGATTACAAGTTCGTAAATAGGATGTTATGAAAAAATAGAATTAGATTAAACAAAACAAAAAAAAAAACATATACACAAACACACACACACATGGATCCAGACTTATCACATTGTGCTAACAGTGACGTTGACGATTAACATTTCGATATTGTAAATTTGTTTTTTATACAAAGAAAGTTCATGTGAGTGACATCACATATACAGTAAAAATTATGTATAGGACTACACTGAAAGGATGGTTCGTGGGTTGATTTTTCGGTTGATAGATATAATTGGGAATACAACAATTTCATAAAAAATACATAGAAACAATAAACCTTGGATACAATATAGGCTAATGCGTCGATGCGTATTTTACAACTTACCGCTTGCTGTGCTGAATTTGTCAATAAAATGGCGGCGCAGAAAGGTTAAATGTGCCGATTGGAATGGGTATGTCCGTATTTATTCAGAAATTATAGAAAGATCGTTGATTACATTGTAGGTAGGTGCCCTGATGGCTTAAACTTAACGAGGAGGATAATATTATTGTGATAGCTACTGCGTTAGTTGGTGAATTACGCTTCAAAAGGCATGTCCACGGTGAACTCCGAAAAGACGATAATATCTATGCTAGAGAGAGAATGTATTCACAGGTTGTAAGCACTATGCTAATTAAGTTTGGAAAAAGAAACTATTGAGGCTGATTGCCTGGTAAGCTGTGTTACAGTTTGAATTGTAATACCACATTATGTAATAATTTAACGCTTTAAAGCGAAATATTAGAATTCAGACCGCTGTTGAACAACTTCAATGTAATATGTACATTAATTTGCAAATACAAAAAATTAAATGACAACAGCCTCCGTTCAAATGCAATAACAATCGAAAGATTCAGTCATTTAACACAATGAATGATCCCTGTACCGCAAAATGGGGTGACCAAGCGGACGCCACTAATTTATTTAGTTTGTGTGTGAGTGTGTGTGTGTGTGTGTGTGTGTGTGTGTGTGTGTGTTTTGTTTTGCTTATTTGTGTGCTTGGAGTTCAACTCGGCTTGCAGGATGATATGTCCTCTAGCTGTCATCCCCCCTCACCCCCCCCCCCTCGAGTTTACTACCAACAAAAATACCTGTAAATCACAGTAGCCCACTTCATTAGCTCTCCGGTATCAACCTGCTACTTTTGCATGCACCAAGGTGTTGAATACACAAACGCGCTGCCTAGCCATCTGTGTCTCCAAAGCAATTGATGTGTCCCAGTGCTTTATTTACTTCATACAATTCCTAGTAGTTTGTAATTCTTTCTTTTTAATGCCAACTCATGATTTGTACCGCGATAAAGAAAGGACAATGTTATCATGCAACGCTGGACCTGCATGGGACCTTGGAGTCAATGGTCCACACTAATACTTTTTGTTTGGACGATAAAGGGCTAAACAATCGTGAATACATTTGTCATCTTCTTAGTATTGTTGCAGTGTACTTTATTTTATTTTATTTTTTTTTTTTGCTAAGAAACCACAGGATGCTGAACGTATAGAGAAATGCTGTTTAATTCATGGCTTTGTCCAAATGATATGTACAGAAATGGTGATACAGCATAGTTGTCTACCACAGCTGAATATGTCACTAAGCAGGCAATGCCATGCTAGCCTGCATGGCTAACCATACATGGCAAGAGTCCTTGCCTTTGTCCTCACGTGCAGGGCCAGAATTTCATAAAATTTTGCGAAAATCCATTTGAATTTTTGTTAATTTGTTTTCTTTTTAAACAAAGACAAGTTTAGGAGAATCTTTACGAGAATGGATTATCGGATTCTCGCCGAAATTCTGGCCCTGACATGTACAGACAGACTCTTGCTTCCATCTCTGTTGTTTCCTTCTCTCCTGTCTCCTCTCTGCCTGGTACTGAATTGTATTTGTGTCTTTTTGCCCAGAACCACTTCCTAGTAGTCAATATCCTATTCCGCAGTTTGAACTCTTTACTCTCCATAAGTTAACCTGTCCCTGTCTAACCTGTATACATATGGAATTACTATTGTCTATATTGCACACGTTCCTTTGTAAAATTTTGACATATGCTATATCAGCCCAAATAAATTAAAGGGTCTTCAGCGGGTAACTACTCAACATGTTTCGGAGCCTTTTACCCGTACATGTCTCTCTGAGTAGCAGCTCCTTGTCTAATCTAAATATTCAGCAAATACAACCCACATAATAAAGAATAAATAAGAAAGTGGCAAATGATGAATAAGCTAAATACGTGAAGTTTTGCTTATAAATGCAGAGCTTCATTATGAAAGAAGAACACCTGTCAAACAAACCATAATTACTAAATTTGTATAGTACAGGTTCAGATAAGAACAATTTGACTTTTCTTCCAGTCTTTATAGTAGAACATGTTTTAATGTCCATATAAACTTAGCAGTTTACTTATTGTTTTAATCATTGAATGTGAAAACTGTTGCTTATGGAGTGTCTTGTTTATCACCCACTTTGGGATCAGCAACGGATAGGTTAAACAGTAGTGTCACGTATTACTGAGATTTTTCACACATATGAGAAAGTTTGCTGGCATTTGATTACAGTTGCCTGCTTGTCTCAACTTTAAATGATTAATCAGTGAAAATATATGGAAATTTTAAGTTAAAAGAAATATGTGAAAATAACTGCATTAATGTCACTCTGTGACATATGCCCCTTCTCCATTTGAGTTTCATCCCCAAAGCTCGGAGAAAAAAAAAGAATTTACTTGAAATGTTCTTGCAAGTACTGGATTACAGTTCAGTTGTTGAAAGACAACAATGTCTCTATGTCACTCTTGTTTCCTGCTGTTGACCTTGTGACACATCCCATATAAGATTAGCATAGTCCATTAAACTGTAAATTTGTCAATCAGACAGTAAATGTAGATGTGCATGTACAGTTGCAGTAAAATCTATCGACTGGTACAGTGTAGTCTAATGTACAACAGAACATTTCTGCACATGATAGCTTGGGTCATCCCTCAACCATGAATGTCAACATACCAAAAACAAGAAATATTCACCAAAACTATAATTTGTCTGTAACTATACCTGTATCTATTGTGGAAATTTTGAGGTGGAACATAAGGATAACTGTAACTTTGAAGAGGGCCAAAAAACTGAGGTGGATTACCAAAGTTGTGAGGAAGATAAGTGGAATTTTGAGATTTTGGCTTGCCATATGTGTAGTTTGACTCTTGATCCTCTTTAGTTTTGCAATTACAGCTAATATTTAATTTTTGTAGGTTTTCTACTTTAGCTATATGGGAATCACAAGTTTCAATGATGAATTTTTCCTTTTCCTCTGAATCCAGAAGTAGCTGATCATGATGGAGTTTGTTTTCTTTCAGAAATTGTATCTACATAGTGGTACCCAGATTCCCAGAATTACAATAATTTTGCCATTTATTAGACTTTATATTTTTACCTACAATCTGAGTATTAATGTTTTGCTTACAATATCCCAAATTATAGAACCAATATATTTTTATCTAGTCTTGGCACTTTTGCCATAATTATTGTTAAAATCATAAATATTGACATTAATATAAGGTAACAGTGTAGCCCGACAGGCAGGGGCATATTGATACATGATTTTGGTGTTTCTTCAATTATTTCATAAATGCTACAGGCTCTCAGCAACAGAAAATTTATTATGAAGCATACAGGGAAGGATCGATCCAAAGCAAGTTGGTTTGACATGTCTGGTTTTTCTTTTTTTTTTTCTTTTTTTTTTTTTCTTGGCTGAATCAAAGAAACTTAAAACATCTTTAATCAGCCAATCCGAAAAAAAATCACCTATATACAAAATTATTAATATTAATATCACTTAGGAGACTCTCATTAAGATACAGCCATATCACTATCAGGGGAGACACCCAGAAGAACAAGTAATATAAACAATAGCAGAGCCAGATCAAGTTCTGTAATGGGTGACCTTGAGTCAATTCCCAAGGTCACAGAGCCACATTACTGACTTGGTTTCTGCTTAATAACTACAGGATTTTTTGAGCCAGAGCTTTTATTTTGTAGAGCTTTATTGTCTTCTATTAGGGTTAGATCTGCTTCAAAGAAGCGTAACTTTGACCTAATTTCCAAGGTCACTTTAGTGAATTTCATTTCTATATCCTCTTCCCAAGGTCATGAGTGCCTCATTTAGTACTATCAATAGAGTAATGAGGGCGAACATAATGACGGTAGGGGGGTGGGGGGGGGGCATTTATGTTTAACAAACATGTCTGGTTAGATGTTGCTTTTGTTCTGTCACCCCAGACCTGTAAAATATGCTTTTCTTTGTCATGGGATGCTTCATGTGGCGACATAATGCTACATTCATTCAACTTTACACAACCAGAATCCTAGCTTGTAGAACTTCTGCGATCTCTGATCTCTCCTAATTAGACACTTTTGTCAGTGTGTACATGTGTTTTGGTGCAGGTGGAGCAGGTTCAACCATGACATCATGGGCTGCTTTACAGTGGTGATTCTCACTCAGCAAATGGTAAAGTAGTTTCTGCCACATCCAGATGTAACCATGCAGGTGTGGTTATATTTCATTTCCCACTGTGTTGTTGAAAGAGCACAATTTAAAATAAACAAAGACATGTTGCAGTAGGTAGGGGAGGGGGTAAGTGGCTAGGATGCTGGTACGAGTAATAACTTTGCCCTGGTACAAGGTACAGAAAGTGAGAAAATGTACAAATAATGGTTGGTGCAAAGTACGGAAATTAAAAAGGCTTTCAGTACATACGTTCAGCCAATAAAAATGCCCAGGATGCCACTGCGGAAAGTCCCTTACGTACCCACCCCCACGCAAGGTAGAGGTGTAGAGAGAAAGAGAGAGAGAGAGAGAGAGAGAGAGAGAGAGAGAGAGAGAGAGAGAGAGAGAGAGAGAGAGAGAGAGAGAGAGAGAGTATGAGAGAGAGAGAGAGAGAGACCACTTTAATGTGCTGTCACACTGTTATACATAATTTGACTAATGAACTGTTGACTGCGTGTAATTAAGCAAGTATTAGTTTAGCACAGCATACATGCTTAATTGGTTTTACTTTGAAGTTCTCCGTCTATGTTTGTATGTATGTACATGTATCTTTTTATCAGCCATATATAGTATTGCATGCCGCACATATGAATACAATTTAATGCACAAAATTGGACCAGCTCATATCCAGAGTCCAATGCAAATTGCAATATTTAAGAACTACAACTTGAGCATGATATTAAGGAAAGGTTTTATGATGAATAAAAAACAGTAAAAGAAATTATTTGTATTTTTCATACATTTGTCTTTCAGTTTTGTTCTCTTTTTGTGCCTTAGTTGATGTACTAGAAGTGAGATGGCTATGCAGGCAATAAAAATATGAATTTTTAAAATCATGGTTGTTTCTTCATTTCATCTCGCTCTCCATGTGTGTTTGTATATGTACATGCATTAAAAGTTAAAATTCTTTTCTCACAGCAGATTTCATTTTATGGATTTATTTCATGAATGAAAAACGCGAAAAACATAGCACAACAGCAAAATAAGGTCAGTTTACTGAATATAACAAAATTTGTGCTGAAGGTCAAGGTTAGAGGACCATTGCTGTAATACAGTATTTGCTAGAACCTTATCTGAAGGACAAACGATATTGACATAAAATTTTGCTAACATGTTTTTAAATGGTTCGGCTGTTGCCTGTTTAGGACACCGAGGGAAGGACAGGGACCCTGAGCCACCAACCATATACACATACAAAAATGGCGTGACAGTTATCCAAGCTGGAAAATGCTGCTGTGACCAACCTGCCCCCCTCCCTCCCCCCCCCCACACACACACTTCCCTGCACACATACACACAGCTGTGAATGGATAAGGGCCCAATCCAGTGCCCCAAGGGGCTCAGTCCACCACTGTGAGGCAGGCTTGCATATTTAATGGCAAAAAAGGCTCAGCTTGCCACATTTAGTTGCACTTCAAGAATTTTTGTTCAATGGCCCTTGACAGATGTCTAAAACTTCATGGGTAAGTTACAACTTTGTGAACAGAGCTTTTTAAAATTTTAATTGTCCCACTATTCGCATAAATTTCAAGATCATGACTATTTATTGGTAGGTCAGTCTGCATGGCAAAGTTGATGGTTTTTGGAATAATAGTGTCTGAAAAAACATCCGGACAAATTTGGGTGCCCTGGAACACGAGGAAAAACTAGAAAAGAAGATTTGCTTCAAAGCACATCTGTCTGTGTGCCTTCAAAAGTTGTAAATATTAAAATGCTACAACTTTTGACCTTTTGTACTTCACTTTACATTCAGCTTATGGCTGGATGTAAATTTTCAAAGCCCAAATGACCTTGGCCTTTGACCTTTACAGCCCACATGTGAATTGCACAGTGTCACAATACCCACAATTTAAGCCCAACACAATCAAATTGGATGAAAATTGACCAAGTTATGGCAAGATGAAACTTTCAAAGGGCCAAATGGCCTTGACCTTTGCCGTTTTGAGGTTACATCTTCTTATAAAATGTGCAGTGTTGCTACCCCTACAATTTGAGTCACATATGATTAGAATTGGATGGAAATTGGCCAAGTTATGACTGGATGAAACTTTCAAAGGCCTAAATGACCTTCACCTTTAAAAGTCACATGTAAGTAAAAGTCTGCAATGTTACAATAGTTATGATTTGAGCCCAACGTAATGAAAATTGAATAATAATTGACCAAGTTATGGCTAGAAGAAAGCCACCATCGAAAGTGGCCTTTGACCTTGAAATGAACTTTGACCTTGAGATAACCTGTGCCTGACGTGATTCTTGACCTCAAAAATGACATTTTGGCACAAAGTGTACAAAATGAAGTTTGAATGAAACTACTGTCTATAATATATGGTTTTGAAGCTTGTCAACATTTTAATTTTATATATTTGCCTAATTTGCATAAATTGAAAGCCTACAACTTTGGTTTTTGGTTCACTGGATGTGGCTTTGCTACAAACCCATAAATTGAACGAGGAAAGGTACCTCTGTATATAATTATTTTTAAAATAGAAAGAAAGGAAGGAAGGAAGGAAGGAAGAAAGAAAGATGAACGAAAGAAAGAAAGAAAGAAAGAAAGTTAAACCTCTCGACAGTGGGCACCCTGAGGACTAGCGCAAATTGGCCACTCCTGAGAGTGTCAGCCCTTCTGAGCAGTAGGGAAGAGTATATACAGGGCCAGAATTTCGCAAATTTTTTGTAAGAATCTATATAGATTTGTGTCTGTTAGTTTTCTTGTTAGAGAAAAACAAGTTCAGGAGAATCGTGGTAAAACGTCGGGCTTGGAGACATCAGGTACCACTGAATACGTCAATGTTAGTTTTCACGCCGGAGAGGAGTTAGCCGAAGTGAGCTCGCCTGTGTCAGACAGGAACCAGCAGTACTCAGCGTACCAGAATATAAAGCCAGAGGTCCATGTGTATGAAGATGTGCCTAGTCTACCTCGTGAACCCACCTTTATCGACACACAGGGCAGTGCTCCATCCAAGCACACAGGTAAATATTGCGCAGTATAAGTTTGTAAGCGACTGGTGAGGAGTGTTCAACATGATAATAAATCCCATAACAGAGAGAAGTCGTTCATGTTTTAACGCCATTACGTCCGTAAAATTCAACGTCACATCAAATCACCTTCTTTTATCATAGCTCTCTACATAATTGCTCATATTGCTGTGAACATTTCTTTTATAATGTGTTGCATAGCACGAAGAAAATATCAGTGAAACTAATATCTGAAATGTTTGCAAGAAGTACTTCAATTAAACATTTCATACCATCTGACGGAACATTTTGACAAGAGATGTTACCGTATTTACATCCACGGGTAGAATATACAAGTTAATGTGACGATGAGTGCGACGTCGGGCATCGCAATAATACATATAGCCATGCTACCAGTTTATAATTTTGCTTGAACAAATAGTGAGAAAGTTTTGCCTGTCTCTTTTAACTTGGAATTTGCGTCAAAATTTTCCTCGTAGAAGAAGCAGAAAAGGAAAGCTGTGGATGTGGGCAATATTTTGTTACTAGCACTACGGGCAGAGTAGCAGCTTTCAGATGTGTACAACGTTCTTGCTGTGGAAGAGTGCTTAGTACCTTTTTTGCCACAAAGGAAGTAGAAAATGTACTAACAATGTAAAGTTGGCAACGAAAATCCACTTTCAAATGCGTCTTTTTCCCTTTGTCCATACATCCTACATTTTACTCAAGCGACTTACATGCGTTGTATCATTCTTCACAGGAGAATATGAACAGTTGTCTTCAGATGCCAGGACACCGCATTCCAGCAATGAACCAAACGTATACAAGCACCTTGAAAGACGTTAAAGCGTGCCACAAAGATTGTTTCTAAAACGCATATGCTGACACAGAGGAGAAGGGAGAAAGATTCTTTGCTTGTGTTGAAAGAGTATATAGCTCGACTTATTATGTTGTTTCGGATTCAATAATATATATCTGTAAACTGTAACTGGATTAGAAAGGCTAAGGGCGTATAAACTTCTAACAATTAAACTTATTCTTCTTATCTAATAAAAGTAAAACATTGTCTTGCGCATACAGTCACCTTTTCATCTGTTGAAAGAATGTACAAGTCGATAAAATCAAGAGACTCTGCTGTTAAGCGTTAAATGTACTCCTTTGAAAGATGCTTCAGAACTTAATTATTGCGGTTTACATAAAGCAATTTTAGGCTGTGACGCAGTGAGGAAAACATGCCGTACATTTGTATACTAAAACATATGCCGCATTAAAGTACTCATTCAGTCATTGGGGGCTGTCTGTTTATTATATCACGCCACTATAACACGAAATATATTACACAATACATATATACATACATACATACATATATACATACATACATACATACATACACACACACATACATGCCCTTGTGTTGTCAGAGTCAGGTTGGAATTTCGAATACTACTCCACACTTCACAGTCTTTATATCTCGTATCTTTGTCTATGAAGAAGGCTGTTCAATCTTCTGGCAGTAATATCTGCAGCCAGCGATATCGGGCTATTCCCTCGTCCTAATTAAGATATAAGGAATGTCGTACAATTGTAATATCAGAGTCGCACTTCAATACAAATTATCTATGGCATTCCCAGTCAGAGCAAAAAGACATAAAAAAAATCTAGAAACATAAGCCCAACATTTGAATATAAAATATGCACCTGGCAAAGGTCAAGAAAACAAACTGTTTATTATGCAACAGCAAATAATACACAATTTAGATTCTGAGTAGATACAGCGTAAAAAGCATAACCACACATGAGTGGTTTCAGATAGATAAAGTTTCCTGACATGTTTCACTTTTACCTGGACAATTTTTTTTCTCATCAATCGAGTTTCGTAACAGGCGACTCAACTAAATAAAAAAAAAGAGACAGAGAGAGAGAGAGAGAGAGAGAGAGAGAGAGAGAGAGAGAGAGAGAGAGAGAGAGAGAGAGAGAAGGGTTACTTCTTCTCTCTGATGAATTATATTTGGCTGTGGATCAGCAAAAGGGCGTTTATCAATTTCCTGATCATTAGTGATGCTGCTCATAAGGTTTGGCACACAGTCCCCATGTTTAAATTAACGAAGGCTGGCTTTGATAAGGTTTTGCCCTTTCAGCTGCATTGTTTTAATGCAGGGAGGCTGGCTTTGTAATTATGTCAAAATTCCTTGGCAACGGCTTGTTAAGAGATCAACCTACAGCTGGGCAAAATATTGGCTGGTGTCCTGCAAGGTTCGGCACTTTGTTCTCTTGTATTTCTAATAAAGATTCAAAATATGCGTAACATTTTAAGATCTAAAATTAAATTGTTCTCCGACAAGACTTCTCTCTATCCAAATATACACAAATGTACAATCTAGCTCCTGCAGCTTAAGGACAGGTAAGACACCAAAAATTAATCCCACTTTAGTCAACCCTAGTTCAAAATGTATTTGCGTAAGGATAACATATCATATATGTGTGTACTCGTCATACTCCGAACAATTTATATGTCCTATATTTGGGTGTCTGTGATGTTAATTGTTGAAAAAACAATTGAAAGTTGACCGCAAAGCATCCACCCCATAAATGTCGATATAAGTTACTAATTATTTGTGATGAAATCATAATTACACTTGCATCTGAATCCTGACAAATTGGCAGCAAAAAATCGATCCTGTGATTTTTTATGTTTGGTTTCGTTTTTCTGTTATCCACCCTCAAAGTTTGACTTTTTAATTTTCCCTTTGATTTTCAGGATGTTCATTTTTTTCATTTCATAGAAAAAGAACGAAGCAAAATTTAAAAAATCACTGAATCTTTTTTACGGTTCAGACATTACAAAATCAAAATCCGTTTACCGGATTAAATTTCGCCTAGTCGTTTTCTTGGAATAACCATTCCTAGGTGGGGTTCTCGTCCTATTATCCTTTCTGAGAAAACAAGCTTCAAAGGCCTTTGATGTTGATCATTTACCTCTGAAACAATACTGTTTGGTTAAGTTTAGCTGATATTTGTACAAAACGTAGTAAACATCGTCCCTTAACATTTGGGGAGGTTGTCAATCAATTCTTGGCTTATCACATGAATAAAAAAGCCTTTGAAGCACAGAAAACATTATTCAGCGATCTGTCAAACGGCGACAGCGACAGTCTGGTTTCAAAGTGTGACGTCATGGAGGCGGCCCTTCGGGCCCGTGACCTCAAGCCTGGCAACGAAAGTTGTGTTGCCTTGCTTCGGTGGGGCGACCTACGGCCGCTCCTGGTCAGTGCACGGATGGCGGGTTTGGTCTTCCGCCCCCTACCTCCTCATCCCCATTTTAGGGATAGTATTTTATTGCATTTACTCCTATCTGTATACTTTATGTAGTTAGCTTGTTAGACTTGTCTGTACACTTTGCTTAGTTAGCTTGTCATTATTTTGTATTTTTTTTCTCAAAGAGTTTCCTTTCTCCTTCCAACCTGAGTTTTGTACCGCTATTTTGTGTGTTTTCTCTGCTGTTTACATTTATGCTTATTTCGATTTGTTTATCATTTCCTCATCCCTGGGCTTTGATAAAATGTTATTATGTACGTGGGTATTGTTGATTAAGGTGCCAGTTTTTTCCCCGCCTGTCTTTGGTGTGAAGGACCACTCGGGTAATCCATCGCAGTGCGGCCTTTGAAGTTTGAAGGGACATCGTCTGATGATCCCCGCTCCTCTTGAACATTTAAAGTCTCCCTTCATTAGAACACAAAACAAGCAAGATAACTAAAGTAAACCACCAAGGCTATGCTATGTTACTATGTTTGCATATTTTCCCTGCCCACAAACATACTTTCGGCATGCTGCCTTATTTTGCATTGCCGCCTGATACCACTCTCCTTTTGCCATGGGCCGTTGCTACCTGCTGCCACGTGACATGTGGATAGGTATGATTGACGGGTGGCATTGTTCCGTTTGGCGGCTGAAAACCAAAAGAATGACACATGGACGTTCGGATGTCCACATGCCTGTGTGGTTTTTTTGGCCTTTTTTGTATATTTCTACTTTAGATAAAAGCTTGAAATTTTGGCAACTAATAGAAAGGACATTCATCTTGTAAAAACCGTTAAAATCTGAAAATCGGCCATGCAAAGGTTTTTGGTGTCTTAACTGTCCTTAAGTAAGTAGGTCTGTCAAATACTGATTAATGGTCTGGTGATTTGTTGTAAATCTTAATACCTTAAAGTCAGATTGATTTTACGCCCATCCATGATGGTTTTGTATTCTTTCATCCTGTGTCTTCGGTCTTTTCTGAAAAGAGATGTGTATATGTCTTACCCTGCTCCCCAATGGTGAATAAAATATGATAATTACAAAGCAAAATTGCATGCCTATTTATAGAAAATCAGATGCACTTTATACTCTGCCCTATTTTCTTCCAAAGCCATTACAAAACGTTTACCTACATTAGTGCTGCAATACATGACCGGCATTCACAAATGTCAGCGCATCAATGAAGGCAAATTAACAAATTGCCCTTTCAGCCACCCACCCACCCCAAAAGGCAAATTAACAAATTGCCTTCCCAGCCACCACCCCCCCACAAGGAAGAGACGAAGAGTGAGAGAGAGAGAGAGAGAGAGAGAGAGAGAGAGAGAGAGAGAGAGAGAGAGAGAGAGAGAGAGAGGAGAGAGAGAGAGAGAGAGAGAGACTTTACCATTCATCTTTCAATCCCAAGGTGAGGAAATAAAATTCATTGCTAAGTTGAGACAGATAGTCAATCATACAAGGCAGCGAGCGGTAAAAGATCTATCCTATCCTCTTCATCTTTAGAAAAGATTATGCATTAATTACCGACTTCAGTTTTTGTCAAACATGCAGGCTTAACCATTTAAAACCCAAACGTTATCGCTTGTGCAAAAGATAAAAGACTCCCGGTAGGGCAGCCGCTTTCTGTTTCCCCTCACTTATTAATTACCTGAAAGGACAGCAAGAGAAGAAAATAGGCCTACTTTGCCCTACATTCATTTCCTGCTGTCCCCCATTCGGACTCCAGGATCAGTACGTGGGTAGCCTATGACTGCATACATGTTGCATATGAATATAACAATAGGACCTTTTCATCCAAGAATCTAATCTACTACTTTATCATTTCTGTTTATCTTCCATAAAAAATTGAACACAAGAAATCGATTTGTCAATCCTTGTGCCCAAGGAACACTGAAGCTACGGATTGGCAGCTGTCTAGTACTAAGTTCAAACTTTTCAACTCTCGGCCAATTCCGAAGATCTGGCAGTACCACCATCACTGATTTCTTTCTTTCTTTCTTTCTTTCTTTCTTTCTTTCTTTCTTTCTTTCTTTCTTTCTTTCTTTCTTTCTTTCTTTCTTTCTTTCTTTCTTTCTTTCTTTCTTTCTTTCTTTCTTTCTTTCTTTCTTTCTTTCTTTCTTTCTTTCTTTCTTTCTTTCTTTCTTTCTTTCTTTCTTTCTTTCTTTCTTTCTTTCTTTCTTTCTTTCTTTCTTTCTTTCTTTCTTCTCAGTAGTCACTGAGATGACCAAAGAAAGCTCGTTTGCTGATAGCGGTATAGCGATGTCATCACAGACCGCAAATGAGGAAGTAAGCCCCCAAGATAGATCTTTTTCGTGAGCAGTCATTTGTTTATCTTACAGATATGGATAACGTTTTTCTGAACCATTAGGTCCCACAATGAAACACTTTGTGCACGTGAAATTTGCGGAAAGAAGCATTGAACGTCCCTAAGGTGTCTAGGGGAGGGGGTTGTTTTTTTTGGGGGGGGGGGTGTTTTTGTTGTTGTTGTTGTTTTTTTTTTTTTTTTTTTTTTGTTTGTTTTGTTTTGTTTTGTTTTGTTTTGTTTTTTTTGTTTTTTTGTTTTTTTGTTTTTGCTTGTATTTTTGCATTTGGGTACTGTTTTTGACTGCAAAGAGGTGCTGTATTTTTTTCCAGTACCAGCATCTTCTGCCGATTGAAACAAAAAATCCACGAAAAGCTGTGAATTGTCACACTATGGTACATAGATCTTTTGAATGTAAAATAGTAACAGTCTTTACAGTGTCTATAAATCAAGGGACTCCAATAATACTAACAGTGCTTTTAGTGTTCTTAACAGAGCTCAGTATTCGCCAAAACGTATAGCAAAAATTCATATTATATGTTTAGGCTCCAAAACGAAGTATTGGGGATGTGCTTTAATTCGCAAGCGTGCTACAATTGGAAATAATGCGGTTGTTGGTCTAGACACAAATGTAAAATATGTCATACATACGATAAGGAAGTTGATGTTTTTTAAAGAATGAATGCAGATGGATGTCATAGCTGCAGTCTGCATGCCAATGCGGATCAGCAGATATCCAGGGTGCATGGTTGGCTGAGCAGCGACATCCGTGCCAATGACAACAAGCACCAGCCCTCATTGCGTTGCTGTAAGTTTTATGGGGATTTCGTGTTTTTGCTTTTTCTTTCTTTTTTTTTTTTTTTTTTTTTTCCTTTTCTTTTTTTTTTTTTTTTTGTTTAATATTTTTTGCCACCAGAGACAGTTGTCTTGTTCACAGGGCACAGAGATAATTTCGGACTGTGAAGAGTCAGAACAGTACTCTGTTCCTGAGAGTCTGATATTGGAGGGTCTTTTTCTTCATGACATAAAAAAAATCAGAAAGTAGCCAGTGTCCGCTTTGGCCTATGCCATGGGAAGCGACTAATCAACACCTGATTACCTTCATACTCATATAAAACACATTCAAGCAAAACATGTGGGGTTTGTGTGACCTTACACTTGTATGATATTTATACCTGAGGATCTATATGCATGATGTACTTGCAGCAAGGTATGGTTAACATTCGGCTCCTGGTTGACAAGGGAAACTATGATTAGCAGGTTACCTACACCTCTCTCTTTCTCTCTTCTCTCTCTCTCTCTCTCTCTCTCTCTCTCTCTCTCTCTCTCTCTCTCTCTGCCTCTCTTTCTCTCTCTCTCGTTCGCTCTCAGTCTGTCTCTGTGGCTCTCTCGCTCTCTCTTTCCCCCTCACTACAAATCGATATGTATGTATGTATGTATGTATGTATGTATGTATGTATGTATGTATGTATGTATGTATGTATGTTTGTATGTATGTATGTATGTATGTATGTATGTAAGTATGTATGTTTGTATGTATGTATGTATGTATGTATGTATGTATGTATGTATGTATGTATGTATGTTCCTGTGTTATATTTAAATCTACGCTATCTGTTGTTCGGGTTGCGTATCCATATATTACGATTGAACATTGATATTCAGGGCTTTACGTTTTGTAAGTTATTCACAAAGGCCAAATTCTTAAAGCTTTAGTTTGTACAAACATACTCATCGTGGAAATGTTTGATATAAATATTATTGACCTTTACTTCTTATTTAGGGCCATACATATGGTGCAAGATCATACGTTCATCTTATATCCAATGTACTATTTATACCCAGGATGCTTGTTCTACTAAATGAAACAATGACGCCACCGAGTGTTCAAACGGCATGCATTTTGTGTGCATAATAATCCTGTACTGGTATCTGTGCACCAGTTAAGGTATAATGACATTAATAAAACTCATTGTCTGACATATATTGTCTCTGTGACTTAAACTTATAATCAAGGTTAACAATAACATACAATATCGAACTTCTATATGGTGCATCTTTACGGTACATTTAGTATTGCTAGACTTCTTATTTCTCAAAATTTAGAAATTTTGCATCCTTTACAATAAGTTTATTAACCTTAAAAATAAGTTAAGGTCATTTAAAATTGAGCATTGAACCAAAGCATTTTGGGCTGTAAACGTAGAATCAAATTAATACAATTCATGTAATTTTCACTTCTGGTGTCTGATCCTCTTAGCATTACCAGTGGTGCCACCAGATCTCAACAAGTCAAAAATTGCCTGTATAATGTTTCCGTTATGGTATATCAATGCACGTGCTCAAGTTCAGATGCGCTAATCATAACAGAAAATGTCTTAAATATATTCCCATCGTAAACTTGACAAAGTGGATGAAGGTCAACTGCATCATGCCAAATATATTCTCTACATATGACAAAGATACAAGTATACTTTGTTGATCATTTGGTATCATTAGCCTTGGTCTTTCTTAACATGACTATTTTTGTACTTTCGACATATTTTGGATTATATCTTCCGTACTGCTTCAGGTGGCGCTACCAATTTTAACGCGTTTTCGTCCTTTTGCCTGATCAATATCAACACCAAGTTTCGAGATTTTTCAAGAAAAACGTTTGCCAAACTATACTCTCAACATTACTTATTTTCTCCTAAATACTACATGATTCTATATGTGGGGCCACCAATATTGAACTAAACATAGATTTTCAGACACTTGATAAGTCCTATGTATATAGTATATTAGTAAATGACGTATAGCGACCTAACTTCGAAATTGTTGACTTTATCACGTTCACAAGAAGAATTTTATTGATTGACGGACTAACAGATTGACATAGTTTCGAAATGATGGACGTATATACATGGGTGACCCTATAAGATATGCGACGACGGAAAGCAGAGCTGAAAATCACTAAAGCTTCAAGACGACGTGAGAATAAACATTGTGCAAAACAATGTGAGTATGACCAAAGCGAACCGTTTTCAAATAAATGTGTGTGTGTGTGTGTGCGTGTGTGTGTGCGTGTGTGCGTGTGTGTGTGTCTTCATGATTAAAATCCAACAAACCAGTTCGGCCAACCGTTTCAAATTCAGCGTTGGCTAAATCGTCAGCTGTAAATCATGACTCACACATCTCTATGATTTATATGTACGTGTATTGCATTTGTTCTTTATCGCTGTTCGGAAACTTTGGAATACATTATGGTAGTAATATGAGATAACCATTTCACTGGTTTTCTAAATTTAAGTGACCAAAAAGAAAAATGGTTTCATATAGCATTCATATGCATACAGCAAAGGGTTGTTGTTCTGAATGCGACACAGTATGCATTTGAATAGGTTACTGTTATTTACTCTTTTGCATAACTGGCTTCATAATATAACTTTTGTACTTTGATATGCTGGGAGCTCTTTTTTTTTTTTTTTTTTTTTTTATTATTTTTTACTTTTTTTGAGTGGGGAGGGGTAGTCTTTATTAAGACCCCTTTTTAATTAATTCGTTGTCGAGTGAAATAGCAATTGAATATGATAAAAACCAATGATGGGAGGTCATGGCGTCGAGCAAGAACATTCCGGGCCGCAAAGCGGTCACGGAGAAGAGTAAAGAAAGGGTCTTTTAACTTTGGCCGTGGCCTGGTCGCATTCGTTTGGCGGCGCTGTGGTGCCGGTCGAAAAGAAAAAAGAAAAAAACACTGACCAGGCAACAGACACCCGAAACAAACAGGTACACTTTGATAACACGTCTTGCAGCAGGTCTGCGGCTTGGGAATAGTGTCGGAGGACCATGAACTGCACATAGAACAGACCCTTTCTTCACCTCTCTCCAGGATCGCTTCGCGGCCTGGCCTGTTTTGGCTCGGCGCTATGAGCGCCCTCTCATTTATTTTCATAATATCAATTTGCTATTTTGTTTGATAACGAATTAACTAAGGAAGGTTAAATATTTTGGTTTGTTTTTGTATAATACAGATCCATGAATTTACAATTTTCCTGCGCACAAAGATGATGATTTTATGCCAAATGGTGTGCCATGATGTTGTGCAAGAATTCCAATAGTTGATTTTTTTTTTTTTTTTTTTTTTTTTTTTTTTTTTTTTTTTTTGTTTTTTTTTTTTGGTAATATGCCTTAGCATCTGTAGACATGCTTTTCATTATGATGAGGGTCAAACTATTTTATACTGTCTTGACCTTTTGAGCCTGTTTCAGTTGTTAGTAACTTGATTTAGCTCGTTTTTGTGTCATCGTCCCTTGATTTGGTATTTGAAGGGGTGGAATGGGAAGATCGTGCTTTTTCGGCGTTCCTAAATTTACACCCAAAAGCGTAAGACAGTACGACTACCATAACACTTTTTTGTATTTTTTAATGACCAACGGTATTTTAACATTCATAGGCGTGCGAGAAGCCCCCTGTTCGACTTTTAATGTTTGGCGTTAATTGTACCATTTATGTGTGTAACATCACATTTTTAGGAAAATAACAAAAATAAGTTAAAGACAAACAAAAACAAAACAAAAAAGTGACAATTGAAATATTAAGCTCCAAAAATACCGTTATTTCTAAAATCTAACAGCTACCAACTTCAGCCTTCAGAGATTGTACAAACAACATATACTTGATGTCCAGAAAAATGTGAATAACGTCGAAAAAAGCAACTTAATTCTGCACAGCTGTATTGGAGAAGATGAAATACACATACAAATATCTTGTACCACACCAATACGTCATACTCCCCAAATGGCACAAAAATTAGGACACATCAATTTAAATCTTAGATGGTAGCGTCGTGTTATTGTTTTTATTTCGAAAATAGGCAAAGAATCTAAAGATGAAAAGCAAACTTCACTAAGAATGTTTATTGATAGGAACATTGTAATTTCATACATATAAAACAAAAACAAAACTGCTAGTCATTATTATATGAAGTATAAACGTTTTTTTTTTTTTTTTTGCAGCGTCAAAGGAACTTCTGGTTAACTGCAAATATTTTGCTCAGGGGTTTGCGTGTGCATAAAGGTAGCCCTATCTCAGGCTTCGCTGACTTCTGTATCAGACACACGTATCAGTGAATACTGCCATCCCCAAGAATTTGTGGGGGGCGTGATGCCATGTGGGAGTGAAGAAGGCAAAAATGACCTGAACGGATCATATTTCATGGACATTTCGCCAAGATTTGTCAAAGTCAATGAGAAAAATGGTCCACCCAATGCATTGTTTACATTTATAGTTCAAAAGTTACTATGCACATTAATTTTTGAACGAGAGCATAAATATGTCTACGAAAAATATTATACTTTGTTCTGTTAATTTTGTAACATTGGAGTTTACAGATAATGTATTCCAGTTAATCTAAAAAAAAAATAACACAGACCCTAAAAGGAGAATCAATGTACAGAATTAGCAGGAAGCCAGAACTGCAGCACATCCAGGACATAGTTTTCTTGCCACTCCAGACAAGTCTGTTCAGTGTTTGGGAACCTGTAAATGCTACTGGATGATTACCTTAATTTAATTATATGGATGAAAAAAATTACATCACCTGTTTTTGCTCAGAGAAAGGAACCTAAACCTATAACCCTTTCCTGAAAGAAAAAAGGGGGGGGGGGGATCACAATTATATACATATGTATTGGACACTTCTAAATGTTGTACTGCATGCCGGGGGTTCTACAATAAGTTCTCGGTTTCAAACAAACCTGGCCATGGGCAGCGAGCTTGTTGATCGATTTGGGATTTGACATATCTAGTCCGTATCAGAACCAGGAAGTTTTTCTCATAATGCAAGTCGTGTTCATGCGTCACTGTTTGAGTTCAAGTCCAGCTTTCCTCTCATTCATGTTATCGCAGTTGTTGAAATGCTGCAGAAAGACGCTGTGACAACCTTGAGGATATTGAGCGCGCTTTGTCTTAGTTTCACAAGTGAGTAGATATACTATGCTTTTTATTGGGACATGACACACACGTGTTTTTTGTCATCCTCTATTGAATCCAAGTAGATACTTTATGCGCACGCAGAAGTCTCACAGGTTCCGTCTGCACACAAACATAACATAAACACGACAAATTCGGAATACTGCTGGCGGAGACAGAGAGCACCACACTCTTTTAAGAGCTACTCATACCATGAGGTTACAATATAATCTTTTTGGATCAGCAGGTATATTTACGGTGCACGGTTTACATACGTGAGCCGCGAGGAGACTCCTTCTCGGCTTATAGGTTTTGTTATTTCTGCTGGTGTGCAAGTGACTGTTTAGGGTTTTCCATTGACCTTTTTCCTTTACTCCGCCACCTAAATAGTAGTATGTGCAAGGATAATAATATATGTGTCAGAGAATATGAACAAGGTAAAGGTATGTCGTAATGAACCGAGGAATGATCCAGGTGTGCTGATATGATCTAATAATAGAAGGCTGGTCAGGAGATCAGCAGGTCCTGTCCCCACGTAGTATGAGTACATTTTACCTGTACATATACATATACATACACACACACAACACACACATACACATACACACACACACACACACATATATATATATATAATATATATATATATATATATATATATATATATATATATATATATATATATATATATATATATGTGTGTGTGTGTGTGTGTGTGTGTGTGTGTGTGTGTGTGTGTGTAATTTATGTATGCAAGCAGGTACCAGCCCCTGACATTTTGCTGCTCAATATGCCGCGCTGCCTTGTTTTGTTTAGCTCCAGCTGAGTACATTCGTCCATTTGTACCAAGAACGAATAGCACCGAATAGCTTCAAAATAAGAACCTTTTGCTCATTGCTTTTTACAAGGGCATTTCACGCATATGATTTTGTCATATTATATGGATATAAGGTTGTAAAAATTCAATTTATTGTCATAAAAATTGACTTCAATCACGAGCCGTTATTATTATAAAAAGCAACAAAAGTTAACATTAGAACGGATCGCTCTTTAACGCACACACAAAGCGATAAAGAAAAAAACAAAGCAAAAGCGCCCCTTTCTGCAAATACACACACACACACATATATGTATGTGTGTATGTATGTATGTATGTATGTATGTATGTATGTATGTATGTATGTATGTATGTATGTATGCATGTATGTACGTATGTGTGTGTGTGTGTGTGTGTGTGTGTGTATTCAATTGATGCTTTTCCAAGACACACCCCGTGTCAGACACAACAATTGTATGCTGCCAAATGGTGACCATTTTCTCATCAGCCCTTGCTGTAGTGTCAGCAGCCATTAATGAGTGGAAGTTGCATGAAACACTTTACTTAAACAGGGTAGGTTTTTCCTCAAATGACAAAATTTATTTGTTTGCTGCATCAACAGTTATTTATTTCCGTCCAGCATATTTTTTACCCACAAATTGTTTTTATGGCAAGAGTCTTACTTTGCTATAGTTTGTTTTTTTTATTTATTTATTTTTTTTTTTGGGGGGGGGTCTGTGGTCTGCCATATAGCTTTTCCAGTTTTATTTTGATTTTTGTAAGCACACGGACAAACTTTCTTTTACGCAATTGTTTTTTTTTTTCTTGTTGGAGGTTATATATTTGCTTGAATGTTGAACTTGATATACTGTGATGTTGTTAGCTTTATTTGGTGGTTGTGAATGTTCGTTCTGTATGATTTCGCTGAATGTTTTTATGTATATTTTGTTTCCCGCAATTATAGGGATTCAACAGTATATTATCATCATCATCATCATCATCATCATCATCATCATCATCATCATCATCATCATCATCATCATCCTTTTTACAAATGAGAGAAAGAAAGAAAGAAAGAAAGAAAGAAAGAAAGAAAAAAGAAAGAAGGAAAGACCATATATGGAAAACAGAAAGTGGGTCATGCATTCTGAGCACGAACATTTGTTGTTTTATTTGAACTGTAGGTCAAATGGTCATTACAAATATAGGAGCCACAACGTAAAAGTATTTTGTGAAGGCTCGGTGTCCTCTTGTTTTTTGAGTAAGGCATACATATCTTGTAGGACTCATGAACTGTATGAAAATCTACATCGACTTGATTTTGATGGCGCCACAAAAGGTATTATATAAAATATGAGTCAAAATGAATAAGTTTTGATCTGTCTACCATCCTTACCTTTTAATGGATTTTCGTAAAATTTATAGAAGAATTGTGGAGGAGTCAAAGATACCGTTTGCGTATGACGCTAGTGACGCCCCTATAATTGGCCAAAACCTATGAGTTTAAATGTCTGAAAAGATATATATATATATATATATATATACGTCCCACACACACATCAAATGTATAGGGTCTATAGATGATGTCCAGCGTTAATATGTTTATTAATATCAGTGTCAATTATGCCCATTACCTATGTTTCTTAAGTCACGATACCAGAAACTTAAAAGAGGCGATTTTATAATGCCGGGGGAGGTGGGGCAGCTTGAACGTCAAAGACACAGATATTTTAGCCTTCTGATCATGATTTCACTTAAGTACATCAACAAAAAAAAACTCTACTTGACCTAATCCGTTACCTAAAAAAACTCTGCTTTATCTAATCTGTTACGTACAACTTATTTTGTGCGTCTACTGACACAATTATTTGTTGGGTTAGGCCCCTGGCCAAGTTTTGAGTGTTGTTTCAATAACTTGAAAAGTCATTATCCATTTTGAACAGACTATTTGTGTAAAGCTGGTTGCAAGGCATACATTTAAATGAATTTTGAAAATCTGAGTTGAAGTGAAAGCCACAATTTCAATTGGAATTAAAGCGCTTAAATGTGAAAATCTTGAGAATGCTCTGCCATCTGTAATTTTTCGCTGTTAATCATGAAACGTAGTGAGTTTGGTAGGAAGTCAAAATATCGATTCGTGAAGGTACTTGTAGCGCAGTTTGACGGAATATATGAACCAAAAATAGCTAAACAAGATAAAATTCAATTCATTGAAAACAAAATAAGCTAGACATTCAGAATGAAATTAGCACTCTCTCTCTCTCTCTCTCTCTCTCTCTCTCTCTCTCTCTCTCTCTCTCTCTCTCTCTCTCTCTCTGTCTCTCTCTCTCTCTCTCTCTCTCTCTCTCTCTCTCTCTCGCTCGTTTGGATCGACTTCAGTGTCTGTATATTTATAATCTCGTTATAGAGTGCAAAAAAACTGGTGAAAATAAATAATAAAGCTTGGCCTCTAGATTAGTGTAAGATTGCACCAACGAAGTGCCGACACAGAGCACTAGTATCAAAAAGCAAGGGCTGCTTAATTTAGCTTTACTGAAGTGGTAAGCATTGTCCGAGGCAATTAGTCCAGAAAACATGACTCATATACATAGATTCTAAACCAAACAATGACAGCAAAGAGATTCCAGAGCTACCAAGGCATCAACATTCATCTTCCAATACCACTCCTGATTTGGCAGTAACACTAAAAAGGAACTGGTGGTTGAACCGGTCCTCTCAACCTTTGAAATATTCTTCATTAACTACAAGCTATGATGTCTCCAAAATGTAGAGGCTCAACAACTCAAAACCCAAATTGCATTACCTCTGCCGAAAAATAAATAAGTAACCTAGTAGGCTTATTAATTTTTAGTTTTCCTGACTTGTCAGTCAGCTGAGTTTACAGCAAAAGAAGAAAGTAGGCGTACATTGTCTTTGTGATGTTTATAAATACAGAACACTATAAACACACTTTACCTCCATTTTTAAAGTTCTATGAGTCGGAGAACACAGTGCACACCAGAACATAGCCAATGAAGTATTTAGCAAATGATACAGACAAACATGACTCGTATTCATAAATTTCAAACCCAAGAATGATAGTAAAGCGATTCCAGAGCTACCAAAGCATCAGCATTCATCTTCCAAATTCCAATGTGAAGAAACAAATTCTACCCCTGACTTGACACAGGCAGTCACCCACAAAAAGCAACTGGTGGTTAAACCGGTCCTCTCAGCCTTTGAAATAATCTTCACCAGCTACAGACTATAGTTTTTCCAAAATGTGTAGGCTAAACCATTCAAAAGACAAACTGTGTTACTTCTTGATTGTTTGATGGGTAGGTGTCATGGAGTTTGTTTATCATTTCTGGTGCAGGATGTCCATTGTTGCAGTACTTGTTAGGATTTTCGTTAGTTTGTACAGGAGGTCCAGCTGCAACTGTTTATTTTACAATCACTGGGACTGAATATAATGCCCCAGCTTGTTTCCACTTCAGTTATACACTGGCGGGTGGATTAATATGAGAAGCTGTCCAGCTAGAAAGGGTACATATTGGTTCAGGGGTAAGTCAACTTGTTCTTATCTGAACCTGTACTAAAGAAATTAGGTAATTATGGTTTGTTTGAAAGGTATTCTTCATAATGAAGCTCTACATTTATAAGCAAAACTTCACGTATTTAGCTATTTATCATTTGTCAGGTTCATATTTATTCATTATTGTGTGGGTTGTGTTTGCTGAATATTTAGCTTAAACAAGGAGCCGCTACTCAGAGATACATGTACGGATAATAGGCTCCGAAACATGTTCAGTAGTTACCCGCTGATAACCCTAAAACGATTTGGGTTGATACAGCCCATGTCAAACTTTTACAGAGGAACGTGTGCAATATGGACAATAGTAATTCCATATGTGTATAGGTTAGACAGAGGCAGGTTAGCTTATGCAGAGTAAAGACTTTGGCCTACGGAATAGGGTAATGACTACAAGGAAGTGATTCTGGGCAAAAAGACACACATACAATTCTGCCAAAAGTAAAAAGGGACCTGGTAGGTTTATCAACTTTAAATTTTCCTGACTTGTCAGTCAGCTGAGTTTACAGCAAAAGAAAAAAAGTAGCCCTCCGTCTTTTTTTTTTTTTTTTTTTTTTGTCATGTTTATGAATCTGCAACATTATAAACACACTCTATCTCTATTTTAACTATGAGTCAGACAACACAGCCCACAGCACAATATAGCAAATGAAATATTTGTTAAATAGTGCAGAAAAACATGAGTTATATTCATAAATTTCAAACCGAACAGTGAAAGCAAAGGGCCTCCAGAGCTACCAAAGCATCAACATTCGATTCATCTTCCAATACCAAAAATCGATAATGTATATTTGAAATCCTTGTTCACCCATCATCAAACAATTTTCATCAAAAAAGCAATTTGTACAATTAATCATTGGAGTTTTTCTTTAACGGGGGCCGCGAAGGTGGGTGGGGTGGAAATTGACTTCATGAGAAAATATTTAAATTTGGAGAGGTAGAAATCCGACATGATTGTTTTCAGATGGGGCAATATAAAAAAACAAAATGTTGTTTCATCGCTAATGCTTCAAGTGCCCCTAATTTTGTAACTAAGAGTTTAACCTATTTGGGAAGCATGGAATGCCTTGGCATTAGAACTTTCTCTGTTGGAAATTCCAGGATGTGCTATAATGGTCACATATGGGTAATCTAATCTAGGTATTACGTGAGTAATTCAGCCCACTTATGGGTAGTACGATTACAAAGTGCATATAAAAGTTATTATTAGAGGTAGAATGAGCTGTTTCTTACATAATTTTTCACACCGCTGAGGCTGTCGTCCAGTTTCCGCTGAGGCTGTCGTCCAGTTTCCAAGACGTTTTATGTTATGTGTGACTGCTCAGGCGGAGGTGCACACACACAGATACACACACCATAGTGCAGGGGCATATGTAATTGCGTAATTTTTGCGTGTTAATTTTTCGCACCAAGCATTTTTGTAATCTATATGGACCTACAAGGTCAAAAAGTTTTGGTGCCATTTTCTTCTATAACTTTAATGTCATATTTAGGCATATGTTAGAAAACAAAGAAAACATTCAAAATTTCGATTAATTTTTTATTGGTAGTATCACTGGCACAAGCCACTGTATTATATAAAGTTGTTTTCTTTGATATTTTTCCAGTTTCTTATGTAGCATGAAATTATTTTCAGAATTAAACACACTAGAGAAGCAAATGCTATGATTCAGATATCCATGTGTCCACAGTATCCACCAAAATGACATCCACCATATGCAGGATTTATTTATTGTTCATAGTAATACAAATAGTATTATGAAAATTTGTTTTCTTTGATTTGTTTCCAGTTTAATACATGATATGAAATTATTTTCATGATGAAACACATTAGAAAAGCACATATTATGATTCAGATATCCATCTGTTTACATTGTCCACCACAATAGTATGCACCACATGCAGGATTAATTTATGGTCAGCAGCACCACTGGTTAAACACATATTGTGATAAATAAAAACTTTTCTTTGGTATTTTTCCAGTTTAATATATAATATGAAATAATTTTCAAAATAAAACACATTAGAAAAGCACATGTTTTGATTTAGATATCCATATATCCACAGTATCCACCACAATAGTATCCACCATATGCAGAATTTACTGTTCTTAGCACCACTGGAAAACACATAAAGTGATGAAAAGTTGTTTTCCTTGACATTTGTCAAGTTGAACATTGTAATATGAAATCATTTTAACAATGAACACATCAGATAAGCATATGTTATTTCCAGTTACCCACGTATGACCAGTATCCACCACGTGCAGGATTACCATGCTGTCCACAGCACCACTGGCCAAACACAGAGGGTGATGACAGGCTGTTTTCTTTGACTGATATTTTTCAGGTTTAACACATGAAGACAAATTATTCTCTAGCATTTAACACAGAAAGGCACAAGCTGTTCTTACGTTACACAGAATCCACCACAGCAGTGTCCACTACATGTGAAGTATTTTTCTTAAATCATCAAAGTATTGAGTTCTCTAATTCTTTATGTCCTCATCACTATGTTCCTCATTACAATTCGGGATTACAAAGTCCGTGTTTGACGTCATTGACATGTCTCTTCGTCACTCTCGCATGTGCACATCTGTGCACAAAGAAAAGGAACACGTTTGCAGGAACAGTTACCACCACTACATTTGCTAATACCACAACCACATTTGACCAGTTTCAAGAAGAGCACCAGAAGGAGTTCGCCCCCCCCCCCCCCGCCATGTAAAAGAATAAAAATGAATAAATAAACAATAAAAAATGGAAAATAAAATAAAACAGAACTCTGGAAGACAAAATCAAACAGCTGGGCCAATTACCGCGCTTTCTATATTGTATTTACTGTCTGAAGTTATATCTAGACTACCATGATCTTTACACTGTTCGTACGTCCATGTATAATCGTAACGTTTCAACATACATTCGTGTAGTTTCGCTTGGTACATCCCGGGAGCTATGTTTCTCTTCGCGTTTTCTTTTAAGTTGAGAAAAGTACAATTTTGCAAATGTGTAGTCTTAAGCTACCCGTTGAGGCATATCGTAAAGAATTATTGTGCTAATTATTGAATATAATGATACACAGGCATGTGCTTTGAAGTGGCGTTTTTTTTTATTTTGTGATTTTAGGGGTTGCACCCTATGGAAAAAGGGAAACAAGGTTCTCGCCTCTACCGCTGCCTTTTTACCCACGTTAACCTATGACCGCTAAATTTCTAAGCATATTTTGCGACTGTTTTGACTACTTTCATCCTACATTTTGTACTTAAAATGTTCTCATGATATTCATTTTAACCTGTCAACATTGGCAATATACATCAGGGTTTGTATTTTGCAAGGTCAGTTTTCAGGCCACAAGGTCACTTTCAAGGTCAAAGGTCAAAATGTTCGGCAGCAATCTTGTAATTACAGACCTGAAACACACAAAGCAAGATATGTATCTGATGCTGCAATTTATTCTATCGAAACGCTGAACCACTTTTGTTCCTGAGAATCAATTATATATACTTATACTTACTCAGAATAACTAAAGATAAACACTATTGTATATTTTATGTTCGAAACGAGTGGGACTCAAACTTCCAATCTTCGGCACCAGTCGCCTGGCTGAAATAGGAAACGCACATATTCACGCAACCAAATCCCCATTCTTAGAAAGAATGGTTCGACAGAGGTAGTTATGTACGAGTGCAATATCAATACGGTTATGCAGTATCTGTACTAAGTCAGCATGTATTACCCCCCCCCCCCCCCCGGAAAAAAAATCGGTGACTTGAATTAACAAGCATTAAAGAAATGCAGAAAATGAATATATTTTATGTTTGGAACGAGTGGGACTCGAACTTTTAACTTTTGGCACTAGTCGGCTAGCCGAAATGGGAGTGGCACATATCCACTCGACCATATCCCCATTCTTAAAAAGAGGAGGTCGCTATGTGCGAATGCGATATCAATACGGTTTTGCGATATATGTACTGAGTCGGCATTTATTTCAAAAATCGGACGTTTTGTAAACATTGTCTTTTGCTTGTGTTACATAGGACTGTATGCCAAGCTTGTCAGCTTATACAGGCAAGCTGCAGGATACAGGTTAATTATTTCCTTTTATACAAACCAACTGTTCGAATCTAACAACGTTTAAACACAAATTAATTTCAATTTTTATAAAAACTACTTACGTACATCATTGATTTCCCGAGGAGATTTATTGTTATGACTTATTATTATAAAAAAAAATCCCATACAATTAAAGATCACCACCGACTTTCTCGCATTGCACTGATCAATTCTGAACCTTTGACCCTTCTAGTTTCATCATGTCTTCATTCTAAATCAGTTCAGGCATTCATGCAGGTTCACGTTTTATTCAGAGAGACATCGGACGTTAAACAGGAAAATAGAATGGTAGTGTAGGTAGTTTGACTGTGACCTTATAATTTGCTGATACTTATATTATAAATTAAATAAATCTGATGTCCAATTACGTTGCATTTTGGCTTTGGTTGCCTGTTCATATCCAACTGGGAGACGGGAGCAGTTCCGTGGAGTCACTGAAGAACGGTTCCATGTCGCCGCGTATTACCATTTAGTTCACCGCAACAATGAGAGGCTACAGGAACGGTTCCCCAATTGTTGCCGATGGTGAATTTATGACAAAGCCTAAATGTTAAGTCTGAAAACACATTACAATTCTTTTTTATTGACAGGTGTAGACATATGTACAGTTTTTCCAATAAAAATTGACGTGCCTTCTTCAGTTGGTTAAGTAATGTAGCTGAAACTAAAAAGTTTCGTGCCGTTGGAGGGATTGACGGAAGAAGGATGAAGAGAAAGATTTCAGTGAGTAACCCCGGCAAACGGAACTGTTCCCAACCTCAAAGTTAAAAGTCATGTTGATGAAAAGTTACTTAAAAATAAAAACATAATTAATTTTGTTGTCTGAATAATTTCCAACTGTGTCAAAAGTTAGGAAGGAATCCAAAGTTTGAAGAGAAATAGATGTGATCGCAATCAGTCTTCAAAGCAAGATTACAGTGCATTTACTAATAAAATAATAAATATACTAATACAAACATACTTCTAGTTATACCAGGCACCGTATCAATAAATATTTGTGGATCTACAATAGATTAACTGATGAAAGAATGTAATAAGGGAACTACCAATCAACAACTAAATATGGCTTCACCTTCTAAGTTACCGACACGCCTTACAAACAGTACTTGTAATAACAAGTTCATTTTAAATACATGGGAGCATGAAATAATAGCCAGATAACAGTTTGACTGTAACAATACAATAAAAATCGTTTGTCCAAAAGTAAGTGACATTTTTTTCACAATGCATCCTATCAAGTTAAGATCGCGATTATCCTTCCTTGCAGAGATGTTGCCTTGTTTTGATTTTTGTGTGTATGCTTTTTATATATTTTTGTTGGCTTTTTTGTGTGTTTGGTGCTTGTTTGTTGTTATTGTTTTGTTTTGTTTTGCTTTTTTTTTGTTGGTTTTGTTTGTTTGTTTGTTTGTTTGTTTGTTTGTTTGTTTGTTTTTTTTTTGTTGCTTCTTCCACTTTACAATATTGCAACAGATTTTTTTTAACAGCAAATATGTTTCAAATGTCCACAAATTTGGGCTACATACTTTTGCACTAGTACGTTTTGGCCTTCCATGCATTGGACATGTTTAGAATGGTCCAACGGGACTCAATATTAGAATATTTGTTGCGACTCACCGTGATGTCATTGCTAGGTTTTGATCAAATGATCCATTGCTGCCCATTCGTTGATATTCTTTAACAATTGACGCAAATATTACGTACATTGCCCAAAAAAACCACACAGCTCATACTTAAATGCAAAACCTTAAAGAAAAATAAAGGACATTATTGCACACAAAATAATTGAGTTCTGGAAGATATCTTGGGCACTGACTTATATCCAACTTTCATCAATTTAAAACTTGCAAAAAATTATGTGATGTACATTTTGTTGTGGATGGGGTCCTATTTTCAGGCATCACTTTTCAAAAATACATGCACAGTTGCTCAACGGGTTTTATTGAATACCTTTCGACCTTTATTGGAAATGAGCAGAAATACGTTTTTTTCTAGGGGGGGGGAGGGGGGTACAAAAATTAGTTTTCATGTCAGATTTTTTGCACTGAAATTTGAATAAAGAAATAATGCTTATTTAGCCATGTTTGCTAAAGAGTTAACTTCCTATTGCTTGTCCAGATGCACTCATACAAATACAGGACTATTGTACAGACATAAGTCAATGAGATACAAAGTTTCGGTGGTGGCAGTGGGGGTAGTAATAAGAACTAACATCACAAGTAAAAACAGAAAAACACATTCAATTCATGGTTGTAAAAATTAATGGAGGCCAAAAATTTACGCGAAGTAGGGTCAAATTTTGTGAAATTATAAGTGACCATGACCCACTTCTTCAAGCAAGGACTGGACACTAAATTTGGTATTTTGAGACAGAATAAGGTTACTGGTGCCAAATGTATCACAATGTTTTTAGCATATGTAGGCAATTGATACTGCATAACGTGGATGACCTTCACCTACTTCTTCAAGTCATTTATTTATAGTCATCCAGCACACCCGTTTCCAACTGGGAGCCAGCCGTTTTAATTCGCATTTATTCGATATCGGGGTCAAAGAAGTGCCGGCCTGCAGCTGCGGCTCACCAAACGAAGATAAATTCAACTTTGTTTTTCTCTTGCCCAAATATAACCAATCTTGCCTACTACTGCATACATACTAAAATTGCCCATCTTATTCCCTTTACTTTCCAAGCCCTAGTATATGGTTCACCGGAATGCTCTTCCCTAGTACACAGTGGCATTGTTTTCAGCTGTCCATGAATTATATCTGCTACAAGCCTCTTTAATTCTGTCGACATTGGCAATGTATGAGTTCTACACATGTATCAAACCAGGTCTATAATAATTGTCATTTTTTCTACCCTAAATCTCGATTACACGCGTCTTTGAACATGATATCCTTGCTGCTTGCACATCCAGCCCTAAATACAGACTGACAGTTAGATGATGCTACAAAAATCGATGCTCTGCTCTCCGTCATGTGTATATCCATGTTTTCTTTGTGTGTTACTGTGCATTTTGTCTGTCCTGTCCGGATCCACACCGTCATTTCATCAAAAAGGATTTACATTGGGCAATGCCCTCTATCCCAATTGGGAACTCACACTGAGTTAATATATGCATGTTGGAATTCTATAATAGGATATGCTTAAATGAAGTCATAGGGGCGCCACTGTTGGTTTTAATTGGAAATACTCTCACCAAAAAATACATTAAATATTTTTTGTGATAATAAATTGCGATAGAACTATGAAGTTTATACCAATTATGCACTAGGTCAATAATGAAATTGCGTTAGAAAAGAGTGACCTGAAATTATTTTTCAGGGTCATTCAGCACCCTAGAAAAGCACACAAAATTCAGCACCTGGAGAAAGAATAAGAGTACAATTACCAAATATACTGCAGATGTTTGTTATGTTTGCAACATGGACATGACATAATATGGATGACTATGACAAGGCCATAGAGGGCATGCATTTCATGAAATGATTTGTTTCTTAATGTGGTCATTACATCTCTACTTTTGTCCGTACAACTAAGTACAGGCACATTATTCTGGCAAATTTTTATTACATGAGGAGTTGTTGTTGTACTAATAAATTCATATTGAACTGAACAATTTACACCAAATATGTATTAGGCCAGTTGTCAAATTTTACAATATATTGTGTCCCCTTTAACTATACAGAGAGGTTATGAAGCAATAAAAAGCGGACACAAAATTCAATGGGATGATAGAAAAAGGCGAATGATACTGTTGGTGTTATAAATGTTTACCGTTAGAGATATTGAATTGCCAAACTGGCAAATTAGCTAAACATCTTAGTAATGGTGGATATTGGGCCCGTAATAAGTAGTGAACGTAAGTGGGATGATACTTGTGAGCTTTCCCTTTTTGCATGGTTACTTTTGACTATGAATGACCTTCAGAGATCAAACTGCATATTTCTTTGGTATATCAAACTTTTTGTTATTGATTGGAAAGCACTAATAAAAAGCTCAGAAAAAATTTGGTCGTAGAGAAGAAAGAAGGAAATAACTAGAAAAGAAGATTTGCTTCACAGCAAATCTAGATGGGTGCCTTCAAAATGAGAATAGTTTGAAATGCTACTCTTTGCCATTGTTCAGCATAATCTGAATTTTCTGTATTGGCCTAATTTGCATAACTTAAGATGCCAGAACTCTCGTTCCTGGTTTATTGAATGTGCCCATACCACAAACTTTTAAACTGAAGTTGATTGACACCAATATCCATAATAGTTTTGAAGATATTCAACATTTTCATTTTATATATTTGCCTAATTTCATAAATTTAAATTGTACAACTTTGGATCATGCTCCATTGGATGTGGCTATATCACATACCTATAACTTGGAATTGGAGTGGAAACTGTATTTACAATAGTTTTTAAGCTATTTGAGATTTAAATCCTGCAGAATCACCTAGTTCGCATAAATTCAAATCAAGTTTTGTTCATGGTTTATTAGATGCGGCTGTGCCAGATACCGATAAATTAAGTTGGAATGGCATCTCTATCTATTAGACAGTGTCATTACCATATCCAAACCGTTGTCCTAACGAAAAAAATCCAAGTCAATTCCGACCAAAGGCAATGTTCCTTGGTATGTATAGCTGAAACATATGAATTTATAGTTTGTATTTACACAAAAGAGACCAAAACGTAAGTGCAAAGGTCCATAGGGGGAAAAAAAACTTTATCTAGTTTTTACATGACAGAATGCAAAAAGTTTTGTTTGAAATTATAGGCCTATTTCAGTAAATTAGTTTGAACAGTTGCATCATTCATGCATATACAGGACCATACAATTTATGAAAAGGGACCAAAACTTTCAGCTCATCAGAGAATTTGTAAGTGGAGGTTCTTAACTTGTTGAAAATGTCAATAACATTCAGTATTTAAAAAGGTACTACTTGCAACCACCATCTCAACAATGATCATCATCCATATAAGTCCACAAAACGACACCAACACCAACATCAATCCATCAGAAAAGCCCTCTAGGCCTAAAATGACCATCAATAAGAATCTAAACAACATGATTATATAATTCGATGTGTTTTAGGCATGTAGCTAAAGACATGATGTTGCTTTAAAGGAGATAAACTAAGAGTAATTCAAAAAGAAAAGTGTTTGAATTTCCAAATATAGTAAGTACTTTGTTTCAAATGTTAAACATCAGCCATAAGCAAGTGACATTAGGCCTCAAATAATTAAAACGTAGTCAAAAATGCATTACGATAGTCAAAATTTGAAAGGATAGCAGTCACATTTCAAGTTGGTTTCCAGAAGTATTTTTGAAAGCACATTAAAAAGTTCAAAAAGCATATAATCTCACAAATCATCTAATAAGTCAATTATTAGGGTAATAATTTAGAATTCCAAAAGTAGTAGTAGTAGTAGTATGCCATTGTAAGTCATCTGTAAGTCAGCCAAGCATAATGTACATCTAACTCGTGGTGCTATAAAGTTCAAAAGCTCAAATTGTAAAACAGTCCTTATTATTGTAAAATTCTACTACCTTTATCAGAGAAAGAATTCGGTTTTATGAAGAGAGAGAGCGAGAGAGACAGAGAGAGAGAGAGAGAGAGAGAGAGAGAGAGAGAGAGAGAGAGAGAGAGAGAGAGAGAGAGAGAGAGAGAGAGGGAGGGATCATTTGAAATTCCTAAAGGTAACTGTAAGTATAACTGTTTTCCTGTAAAAGTTTTAAATTTTTTTCATTTATAATCAGACGTAGTTCAACTTGTCAGTCAGTTGATTTAGATGCTAATTATTTATACAAGAGAGAGACAGAGAAAGAGTACATTAAACACTTTGAGCCAAACTGACATGACTTTCACAATAACAAACTATATTCATCAGACAATTATAAAAATCAACATCAGTTTCACTACACTTGGAACACTTACTGCACTGTAATATGTGCAGAAAATGCCTGAATTTTCAAATTGTTATCAAATTTATAAGGGTTCCATGAAAGGAGAAGTGGATAACAGTTTTCAATGATAGTGATGAGACCAAACCGAATACCAGTTTAACCTTGTCAGACCCAGGATCATTTACGAAATAGTAAGACATGCTAGTGTTCGTCGTCAGAAGAATCCATGACCAACAGTAATGATATTTAAACGAATGAGAGTATCTTCTACTTGACTTGGAACAGGTTACCAACGTATTGGCAGTGGGTTAAACCAGTTTTACGGGATCCCAATCCTCCCACTTTGGAAAACACTCACATTCATTTAAAGTAGGCCTAAAACAGATTTAACCCTTAATGTTAATGTACAGTTATAAAAGGTAATTACTTGACCATAGTTCACAGACATCATCCAAACAATGACAGGACAATTAAGAATTTTCAGTCAGACTACTATATTTACATTAGAATTGCGTAACATGTCAAAATTTGAATTTAAACACCAAAAAAAGTTTCCACGTGAACACAGGATAACTATATTTGATGCTAATATTATATTTATTATGAAACATGGTTAAATTCTTCCATGTTCCATTCTCACTAGAAAAAACAGCACAATAGGCCTAAAATTCGTTACAAAAATATTACTCACATCAGCTGAGTAAGTATTCCTTACATTTTGTCACTATATTCAAAAGGATGAGAAAATAGAAGGCCTGTATTGTTCAACATGATGCATGAGAAGTTAAACGGTCCTTATTTCATTTTATATTTGTTGTAATTATTATAAATTTTATGTTCAAGTATTGAAAGTTCGATCAAGCTCATGGTAAAACAATCTCAGCTACAACATTAAAATACATAAACATATTTCTATGTGTTTTACTGACACTGAAAAAATACCTTATTAATATGTTCATATAAATCAACATGATATTTCTGTAGAACATATTGATATTTATCTTTAAAGTTAAGAAAAAACCTTTTGTAATCTTATTTTGGAAACCCCTGTTTAATAAGTCTTCCAAAAAGTGATTTATGTCTATCAGCAAAATCTTTAAAATCAGTACAGTTTCTTGCAAAAGCAGTTAATCTTGAGACATGGACACCACAAGCAGGATTGAAAGGAATATTACTACTTATATATGGATAATTTACTATATCAAAATTGAAATCATCTCTTTTATCATACACTTTTGATTTTAATAAACCACCATCATTGAATAGGAGTATAAATAAAACTGAGCCTGTTATGTTCGATTCAGTGGTTTCTTTTAGTTCCAGGTCACTAGGATAAATTGATGTAATGTAATCTTTTAAATGTTTGTTGTTGACACTTAATAAATCATCTATATATCTGAAAGTTAAATTAAATGATCTCGCGTGGTAATTTTCATCTTTTGCCATTTTCATTAGAAAATTATACTCGTGATAAAATAAATAAAGATTAGCCAAAAGTGGTGCACAATTTGTACCCATGGGAATTCCTATGACCTGTCTGAAGACACTTTCACCAAAACGAATGTAAATATTATCTATCAAATATTCAAACAGTTTTATAAACTCATCATAGTCAAATGCATGTTGACCATTCTTAGCAGAATCACCAAAGAAAGCATGTTTATGACCAATTATAATTTTTTAAAATGTATTTTTCTCAAATAAATCAAGAAGAAAGAAAGAACGAAATGTCTTGGTTGGCATACATACCTAATTTCTCAGACACATAATTCCAGTGTTTACTTATACAGTGAAAAAATTCTCTACACTAAGCAACCTTGAGACCAGAGAAAAGTGCCCACTTCCGAGACGATCAGCCCTTCTGGGCAGTATGGATGAGTATATGTGCATATACATGTACATCATCATACATGCACATATACATGTATAGTTTATACATATTATAAATCAAGGGGGGTGTACATGCAATACAAAACTGTCTTAATAGTTCCTTTATTGCATAAAAAAAATTTTACCAGGCCCCCCCCCTTACAGGAAACTACATGAATACTTGTACTTGTGAGCTGAGACAAAGTACACAAATTTAAGCAAGCACTATGCTGTCTCAGTATCCTTTGTCTTGGCTATTTGGAACATGCTTCACTGGTGGCAAGAAAAAAAATATAGAGGTGTCCACTGAGATGACACAAATCCACACTGCGTCAACATTCATAAAGTTGTGAAAACAGTCATTGAGGAATGTAAGCCCTACTTAGATGGCTCCAGGCACCTCCCGCACTCTATGTACCCTGAGGGTATACTCAAGTTTATTCTGTCTGGAAGTCCAGCAGCCTGTGCCGCTTGTGACTGATAAGCCCAGCATACTCATAGCCTCAGGAAAAAAAAAACAGGCCAGCTGGGACAACAATGTCAGTCAAGGTGCACTGACTGCTCTGTCCAGCACTATTGGGAACTATAGCCTCCCTGGTACATTTGGCAGCATACAGCAGATCTGTTCCTGCATGAACAGAAAAAAATTCTCTGCATTTTATTGAAAACCGCATTACACGGTTGTTGGGAGTCCTTGCCCCCCCCCCCCTCCAATCTGGTATGGAGCTTAGGAGAACTTGTGAGGCACGTCACCTATATATGGTAACCAGTGAGTAAGGCACTGTTTATCACTGCACTATTTTTTTTTTTACTATAATAAGATCGGAGCACTGTTAGCAAGAAAATATGTGCCTTACAAAACACAATATTAGATATAATTAAATCCAACCCGGTATCCTATGGGATTCTTATTGCTCTTTTCTCTCGGTGTATTATTGTTTTATGAGTTATCAATAAGTTTGGTTTTTTTCCCTTTTTAAAGAATCTGGTTTTGTTGTAAAATTGAATATCGTAACTTCCAGTCAACTCCAATTGTTGTTCAAAATGAACTCAGATTTTCACAAGCGTCTACTTTTGTGAGCAACTTTGTATTTCATCTTTTTGCATTCATGTTCATGTTCCAGGAAAGTACTCGATTATTCTTACTATGGAAGGCAAAAATCAAATATGTGTCCAACAGTATAATAGCAAGCATTGTTTATGCAGGAATTTGTTCCTCAGAGATACCTGATGGGTTGACATTGTGTTCAGCACTGGGCAGCTATTGGAATTTTCAATTTGCAAACAGACATACTTTAGGAAGAAGTTTGTTTGTCTTTTAGCGATGGTTTAAAGGTGTCCCTGTGTTTCATGTTATTTTACAGACGTGGTATTTGCGTTTCATTTGCACTGTATCTGAGTAATTTGAGATCTACCTATTAATTTGAAGTCAGGAATGTATGTCTGTGAAAACAGGAATGTGTATCCTAAATTAAAGTGTGTTCCCTGGCAGGGACAAATTGGATTTGGGGCGAGTTGGTATTGGGACAAGCTGGAATGTGGCCGACTTGACCTTGGGATGGCTTGACATGGAATGAATTGGTAACGGTACAACCTAGCACTGTGTCAAGATAGTTTGGGGACGACTTGAGATCAGCACGAGATTCGTTGGGGACAAGTTGACTTGGGACGATTCTGTTGTGAGATGACTTGATCTGTTACCGATTTGATATAGGCAGGGACTATAACTCGTTGACAGTCTCGACTAACATGCAGTGTCAAAGAAGAAGCAGAGGGGGGTTAAATGGGTGTGGAATATAAAGGAGGAAATAGACTGAACAGAGTGTCAAGAGTCTGAAAGTGGAAATGCAGGAATGGAAGAATAGTTTGGAAAATGAATGAGAAGTACAGGAAATGAATGGTGATCTGATCAGAAGGATTCTGAAGGTAGCACAGGAAAAGGGAGGTAGAAAGAAGTCCCCGTTAAAAGTCTAGGGTGTGGAATAGAAGCATAAAAGACAAATACTAAAGAAATGGAATAATCTCAGGATTTTATATATTCCAAAGTAGGGCCTTATTGGACTATTGTGGGGGTATCGCTATTTCCTCAACTGCTGGTAGAATATTTAGCACGATAATGTACTGGACATTCAGTAGAAGAGTTGAAAGGTTTTGTCTTCTAAGGGAAATTCAGAATGAATTGAGACCAGGTAGAAAGGTAGGTGATCACGTCTTCACATTAAACCAAGGTTTAGAATTGACAAATCATATGGTGAAGCAAGTCCTTATGAGCTCCTCAGATGTGAGCAGAACTTATGACAGAGTATGGAGAGACGCCCTGTAAGAAAAACTAAGTGGACTAGGATTGGTGGGAACTGTCTCTGAAAGCGTCGTATGAAGATATAGACTGTGTTCTGTCATTAGGAAAGGTAATGTAGAGAGTGAACACCTGGATATAGTCTTAAATCAGGGACCTGTGCTGTCCCTTATTTTGTTTGCCCTGTATATTAAGGAGTTGGGGGATCAGTTAATGGAGTATAATAAGGAAATAAAGATAGGCGACCTAAAAAGTTGTTTATTTTTTGTACATGACATGATATTCAGGGCAGAGTCCCAGAAGCAACTGCAGGGAAGTAGGGGCATAGGTTGCAATGGTCAATAACCCCCATAGAAGAAGTTGAAATGACATCTCTATCTACAATAGTTTTGAAGTATCCAAGTTTTCAAATTTCAAATGCTACTAATTAGCAAAATTTAAATCGCTACAACTTTTGTTTTAACTTCATTAGATGCACAAAAGTCAACAAACCCTAGTAGAAGTTGGAATTACCTATCTATCCATTATACTTTTGAAGATATTCACGATTTAAAATTTCAAATAACCCTAATTCGCATAATTTTTAACACCTTCATTCATCTGTATTAAACGGTCCAACTCCTTGTATGGAGGTATAATCATGCCAAGTTTGGAGTTTATATGTAGAATAGTGTCCGAGAAAAGTGTCGGACAAATTTGCTGGTAAGAGAAGAAAGAAAGAACTAAAAAGTAGATTTGCTTCAAAGCAAATCTGTCTGTGTGCCTTCAAAACGTGTGCCAATTAAATGCCACAGCTTTTATCCTTTGGTACTTCACATTACAGTAACCTTGTGGCTCTATGCAAATTTCAAAGTCCAGTTGACCTTGACCTGTGACATTTGACCTTTACAGGTCACATGTCAACCGCAAAATATGTACAGTGTTACAATACCCACAATTTTGGCCGAACATAAACCAAATGGGATCAAAATTGACTCAGTTATGGCAAGATGACACTTTCAAAGGGCCAAATGACATTGATCTTTGCCCTTTTGAAATTACATGTATGTTTTTACTAAAATGAGCAGTGTTGCAATACCCATAATTTGAGTCCAACATGATTAGAATTGGATATAAATTGGTCGAGTTATGGCTGAATGAAACTTTCAAAGGTCCAAATGACCTTGATCTTTAGAGGTCATATGTAAGTTGCGAAAATTTGCAGTGTTACAGTAGCTACAATTTGAGCCCATATGATCAAAATTGGAGAAAAATTTACCAAAGTTATGGCTAGAAGAAAGCAACCATCAAAAGTGGCCTTTGACCTTGAGATGACCTCTACGTACAGAGAAGCATGACCTTTACGATGACATTTGGCCGAGAATTGAACTTTGACCTTGAAATGACCTTGACATTTGGGATGACCCTTGCTTTGCTAGGATGGAACTCCTATACACTCGGAACCACTTCTGCTATTGCAGAGAGAGAGAGAGAGACTTAACTGATATTTCACTTGCACATTAATCATAATCTGGATCACATATTTTTAAAGAATGTTAAACTGTATTAAATTACATTATATTGCATTTCAACATTTTAGCTTCACATTTCTGAATTATTTTACATTTGAAACATTTATCATGTTATTTTACATATAGGAAACATTAAATCTATCTTTACTTTGAAAGAATTTCAGAGCATGAATTAAGAATAAGTGATAAAACAATATATATAGATTTAATTTATAGCCATTATTCAGCCATACGTATAACATTGTGTATCTTGTCGTGACCTTTATGTCGAGATACTGTCGTATCGTGAGAAAATGTATCATTGCCACCTTATATTTAATAAAATAAATGGGAAATACACAACCCTGGGGACACAGAGGGCCCCAAATTCACATATCACTCTGTTTAGTTCTGGTCAGGTACATTGGCACAAGTATTTTGTATCCACTCTTAACAATGGCTTTGTACATATATTTCAATTGCATACATCATTATGTGTCATATTCCTTTATTTTGTGTTGTCACTATTTTGCTACATATACGGCATGAAAACTGTCTGCCAACACAATAACCGCTGCCCCGAGGAGTTCACCTGAGAATCTTATATGTGGGCATGGTTAACCCCTTAACTGGCAAGCCCAGGATAGTCCCACACACCAAGGGAGAAAAGGCGAAAAACCAAATTTTTGAAACTTCAGTCATGCACCCTAATTTTATCTTCCCTGATGCCAGGAATAAGGTTTTTAAACATTTGTGTACTTTCATGGCATTGTGGGAAATATTGATTGAATAATATAAGTGTAATATATACATGTAAATGAATATCCATTCGGACATAGTCTAAAGGTGACACTTGGTGCGGATCATACTGAAAGATCTATAAAGCTATCAAAATGTCAATTTGCACTGTTTTTCAATAATACTTTCACTAACTGATGCTATAGAAAGAATGCGATTTTTTTACTGTTGGTAATTATTTCCAAGTGATAACACTAATAGATTTTCTCAGGTGCAGTCTGTGGTAGTTCAACAGTGAAACTCTATCCAAGAATGCCAGTCTGATCTGAAAGTTCCATGCAATTATACAAAACTTCAGTTTGAGTTTGTAATATTTGGGAACATAGTTATTGCCTTGGCAGCTATGATTGGGAGTGCCAGATTTCAAAGGTGGGAACCACACTTAGTCCAGGCTTTGTGGGACATGATGGACAAACTGTTTTCATGTCGCTACGCACGCCACGCTTGGCGCAAACTCAGCTACGAGCCTGGGGTTTTGTCCATGTGGGAATCGTTTCCAACCTATCTGGGAAATGTATCTCTGACAGTCTTGCAATCTGTTCACTTGTGGATATCTGATCAAGGCCTTGTCCGCCAAATGTCAATTCATCTATGATGTCATGGATGAACTGCAGGAATGAAAGGGCGAGAGCATTCAGCAGGGATATCTGGAGTAAATGGATTGCTAGCTTTCTGTACCACTTCATTGTTTTCTTGGCAGCAGTGTATGGCTGTGACATTTGGTCATATTTGTACACACACTCCATGTTGATATTATAGTCAGTAACGACAATGCGCTTTCTCACTTGACCAGCCTCGCGCCTTTGCCCACGAGCACGAATGCCTCTTTTATGCACAACTTGGGTGGTTTTGCTGCTCATTGCACGAACGTCTTTTCCTTCTAGAAATTTCAAACACAACAGAGGCCCTGCTCGAAATGCTACCATAACCCCTCTTTCTGGAATAGCTGCTCGTACCTCTGCCGGTGCTTGATTTACTCTCACAGTACCGCATGCCATAGCCCATCTGTGATGTAATACCTATATAACCTGATGGTCGTGTACCTGTTATCCATGTATAGTTCATAGCCTTTGTCAAGCAGTGATAGAGACAAATATAACACATCTTACTCTGGTTTTGAGAAGTTTCTAGCTTCAGCGGGCAAAACATTTGTCATTTCGGTAGCTGGATACTCTGCACCTGTATAGACTTGAAATCTGAAAACATATATATCCAGATTTTTCACAGAGACAGTACATTTTGATACCAAATCTGGCCTGCTTGAGAGGTGTATATTGATGAAAAACCAGTTGTCCTTTCCAAATCAGTAGGCCTTTATCGACAGATATATCCTGTTCTGACATGTATACTGTCTGGCATAGCTCATATAGATGGTCACTAAGAGGCCTCAATTTATACGACCTACCCCTTTCAAGATCATGCCTATCTGGGGCATTCTCATTGTCGTTGAAGTGAAAAAAAACAAAACAGGAGATGAAATCTCAAGCATGTCATTGAAATGCAAAAAATGGGTGTCTCATATACACAGTCATTGGACCAATACATATCCAATCCAAGCTTTTTTTTATTATGCCCATCAGAAATATCAAACCCCCAAACTTTTCCATTTCTCTGTTATTCGTTGGCGCCCAACAATGCACATCCAAATATGGTTGAAGGAAAGGATGTGCATCTATGAACTGTATTTTATGTAGAAACTCCAAATTTGGAACACTTTCACTTCTTTAGATGAAGTCTTGCTTTTTTATTATGAGAGGTCATGCTTTTCAAATTTATGCAAATGAAAGCTAATTAAAGTTTCAAGTCTTCAATATATTACATGTTATGTAAATGTGGTTCTGGGTGTACAGAAGTTCCATTATAACTATGCAAAGGTCATCTCAAATGTCTAGGTCATGTCAAGGTCAAAGGTCAATTCTAGATCAAACGTCACTTTAAAGGTCAAGGTTCACTTCAGGTTAAGGTCATCTCAAAGTTAAAGGCTATTTCAAGGTGAAAGGCCACTTTTGATCCTTCCTTTTTTTAGCCATAATTTGGTCATTTTTTAACCAATTTTGATCATGTTGGGACTCAAATGCTAGCTATTTTAAAGCTTCACATTTTTGCAACTGACATGTGACTCCTAAATGTCAAAGATCAACATCATTTGGACCCTTGTAAGTTTCATCCAGCCATAACGTGGCCAATTCCAATCCAATTATAATCATTTTGGTCTCAAATTGTAGCTATCGTAAGACTGTACATTTTTGTAAGAACATATAACCTCTCAAGGGCAAGGGTCAAGTTATTTGGCCCTTTGATAGTTTCAGCTTGCATAGCTTGGTCAATTTCTATTGATTTGGATCAAAGGTCAAAGGTGAGGTCATTTGAGCTTTAACATTTTCATCCAGCGATACGTTTAATGGAATGAGGAGTAGCAAAGGACAAGAGTTGTAGCATTTAATATTTACAAATTCTGAAAGTACACAGACAGATTTGCTTGGAAGCAAATTTTTGCAGTTACATTTGTATCTGTAAAGGTAGAAAGCTGATTTGTTGTTGAACATGTGGCGATGCAGGTTCCATGTACTCGAATGCTTTTGCCACGCCCCTTTGGAGGCCTACCCCTTCATTGACGATATTCTTGTGTCAACACACACTTTTCTGTTTTTTCTTTCTTTCTTTCTTTCTTTCTTTCTTTCTTTCTTTCTTTCTTTCTTTCTTTCTTTCTTTCTTTCTTTCTTTCTGTCTGTCTGTCTGTCTGTCTGTCTTTCTTTCTTTCTTTCTTTCTTACCTCCCTCCCTTCCTCCCTCCCTCCCTCCCTCCTTCCCTCTCTTTCTTTCTTTCTTTCTTTCTTTCTTTCTTTCTTTCTTTCTTTCTTTCTTTCTTTATTTATTTCTTTCTATCTGGGTACCAACCCAGATATATTGTTTTCCCTCGCGTTCCATGGCACCCAAAATATGGTCTATGCATAAGTTCACCAAGCAGGGAAACCCCAGCGGAGATTCTGCTGTCAGAGCCAGGCACGCACAGGTTTCTGGGTTATTTGCGGGCGACTCAGTCTTACTGCACAGGCTAGAGCACTACTAAATAAAGCAAGTAATGAGGAGTAAAACACGGACCATGATTTCTTCAAAAAAACAGAATCTAGGGTGACTGAAAATGTATTTGAAAGACAAAGGAATATCAGTTGATGGAAGGAATAAAGCGGCATTTTTATTTTTGATATTTTGTCACTTTGACGTTTCTTCGTGGTATCAACATTACAGCCCACTACACAACAGTCAGTGGTGGTTTACCATAATAATTGGCTTTGTCATTCAACGTTCTAACTATCAATGCTTTCTGTACTCCCTCCACCACTGATCTACAAAGATAAACTTCTATACACCTGCTGTATGTAGTCCACTTCCTGCTTTTTTGCTCATGTTGACACGAAAAAGATTAGGGTCCGCCATCATGCATTATCGTGACCACTTTTTGAAGGTGCACAGCGCGCTATCTGGTAGCAAAAAATCAGCCTGCATGCCTCGTTTTTGTAATGGGACAACTGCTTGGGTTTTCTCGCTTGGTGAACTTATGCATAGACCGTATTGGTCCAGACTTTTTCTCAGACACTATTATTCCCCAAACGACCAAACGTGCCATGGTAACTGACCTCCCAATGAAATTTAGCTAATTGGTGTGGAATAGTCATGATTATTGAAATTAAGCATATGAGGGGCAATTAGAGTTTCAAAAACTCTGTATCTTCAAAGATATTATAGATAGACACAAAGTTCTAACTTACACATTTAGGTGTGAGACAACTGACAAATCCAATAGCTTGCAAACAAAAGTTGGGAAATTTTTATGTATGCTAAATTCACCGAATCTCTCCACAATCCATGCATTCGGGCCTTTAAGTGCTTGTTCACCTGTGCTTGACCTCCATGGTGCTAGGCAAACATTTTCCATCCATAATTAATTAGGTCGAGCCTGTCTGATAGGCAGTCTTTTATCCATGCATGATATGTGCCATCACTGTCACACTTCAGTGATGGTGAATAATAGTGAAGCAACATTAATGCCCAGGAGCATGACTCTGGTTGAAAAAATGGTGACTCTAAAAAGGTGAGTGAGTGAAGACTCGGATATCATAAATTGTAATGGTCGTCTGAAAAGAAAAGTAACCGTGATATTATATCAAAGGACATCTGTCTGCATGTGCTTCCAGATCAGCTGAGCACAACACTATCACAGTCCTCTTGGTCCCAACACATTACTGTGTTTACGACTAACATGTATATTTATACTTTGTAGGTACTGCACACAATCAGTGGATCACTGTGTATGAGCATTGCGAGACAGAACTGCCATGTAACCATGGATCAGATGTGTCATATTTTGCTGAGATACAATGGAAAAGGAAATCTGAACTTCTTGCATCATACATATTCCCTCCTACTCAAAAGATTACCATAAGCAAAGATTGGTATGGGAGGGCCAATTTCACACACACCTTTTCACATGGTAAAGTCCATGTCCACAGCATCAATCTGACAGATGATGCATTTCATACATGCGCATTTGAAGATCTCTCCACCTCCACAGTTACAAGTTCGGTCATTAATTTGACTGTACTAGGTAAGTGGAATGATCATTTTTACAATGACTCGGTTAATCATGTTCGGGTATTTACATACATGTTCTTTGAAGTGTCTTTCAAAGTTGTTGAGTGGCATTATTTATGAACTTACGCAATATTGTACTGCCATGTGTGATACATGTAATTGTGTACTGGTGTACATTCTGAAATGGGGTATGTGGATTTATTTAACAATTCAAATTGTAGTAAAGGTATGGCATATAATTATGCTTGTGAAATATTACTGCAGTGAAGGTGCCATTAATATGAAGTTCCCATGGCAACCATTTTTGTGTGGTTTTCTTTCTTTCCCTTTTTTTAGTGAACATATATATATATTAATTTGACAGAAAGATGCTGTGGGGATTTTATGTACTAGCATTTGTACAAAAAGCAGGTAAAATTTGAAAAAAACTTATATGTGATTGGTAGTGGAATATTATTTACAGAAAAATCCATGACATGAAAAGTCACTGAAGTGCCACTGATGGTGTGAAGTTGAACCATGGGAACTAGCATTACATGTGTGAAAAGTAAATTAAATTCATTATTTTGATTATGAATTGAAATGCAACTTGCAAATTTATAGCAAATATGCTTTAGGCCAATGGTATTTTTTTCACACTTGAATGAACTTGATCTAACAAGGACATAGTAAAGGACACTCAATTCTAGGTTCCATTCGACATTTGTAGCGCCACCTACATTGTTTTGCAATATAGGGGTCAAAATATAATATATATATATATATACATACATATACATATATATACATATATATGTAAATATATATATATGTATATATATATGTATATATATGTATATATACATATATACATATATATGTATATATATATATATATATATATATATATATATATATATATATATATATATATATATATATATATATATATATATATATATATATATCAGTACACTCCTCCCTTGTCTTTCCGACAAATAAAATCATCTATGTAGACCTGGTGCTGGCCACGCAAGATTTTTGTAGCTTGTGAGTCCTCCAGCTCAAGCAACTCAGCAGCTTCCATGCTTGTGAAACCATCCTTAAAAACAATAACTTAACCATCTGACCAGATATTTTGTTAGTGTTGGCCCACTGTTCTGCGCCGTCTGTATCTGTGATCTCCTCGTGACCATCTCCTTTGGTACTACCCGTCATGGTGGCAAAACTGTATGCTTGCTGAATCTCAATTCATTTGCAAATCAAAGTTCTGTTGCTCCTGCGGGCAACACTAATATTACACAGGGTTCACACAGGTCCTTGAAGTGCCTGAAAGTACTTGAATTCGCTACATTCATATTCAGTGCCTTAAAAACCTTGAAAATCCAAAATTTTGGACCAAGGTGTTGGAAAAGTCCTTGAATTTTATTTTTAAGCATCACCCAAAGAAGCAAGTTCTATTGTTGCCAAGAAATGTGATATTTTCCACAAACTTAAGCATTTATGAACTTGAATCACATTTATATGAACATATTCCATTGTCATTTTCCTTTGAAGTGGTTGGCAAATTCCATTTGTCAAAATGTAACACTGCAAATTACAAAGTATCTTTTTGTTTTTAACCCCCTTTTAACCTATGTAGGTTTGACAGTTCTTATAAAATCAGGCCTAACCAATTATGTGAGCCTTATTTACATGTACAGCCTACTTTCAGGTACAAATACACTGTATCAAACAAAAGCAACAAAGTACATCACCTTCCTAGAAAAAAACTGGGGCATTCTTACGAAAATGTGCATGGGGATACGTACATCTTCAGGCCTGATTTTACCCTTCTGTAGTTGTACCAATTTTATAGACTAAATAGAGTCAATTTCAGGAATACAAGCAATAATGGTTGTATGCCTACATAAGTCACCATAAACTCATAAAATAATCCATATTGAATTTATCTTGAAAAATCACGTTCAGTAATATGATCCACATATAGGCTTCTTTGTTAATTTGTGGAAAGTCTACTGCCTATTTCAAAATTTTCAATCAGATTCATATATGGTTGTAATAAATATAAATGTGGAATAATATGCATTGGTCTTATTAGTAAAGGGTTGAAAAGTGATGATTTAATCAATTTGTCTGTTGTGTTCTATCGCTGGATCTGGTCCTTGAAAACTTGATTTAAGGGCTTGAAAAAGTCCTTGAAAGTCATTGAATTTACTTTTCACGAACCTCTATGAACCCTGTTAGAATATCTAGTAGCACGGCAACAATTTGGAGATTTTACGGTTCCATTGTGATCCGTGCCTCAGGCAAAATTCACAACCAACCTAAACAAAAGTGCTCAGGCTCATTTAACCTGGAGAGCTGCAGACCGTGTCATGCCCGGACAGCAGGTGCTGAGGGAATGGCGTGAATGGGAAGGACGCACTCCCAACAGGTGCAGATCACTTGATGAGAAATTAGGTGAATAACTAAAACAAAACTTGATATCCTTAAGCAACCCTTCCAGCGCCATAACTGAGAAGCGCGAATTAAAACATAATTAACAGATTATTCTGGCCTTAAAAAGATTTGTAATCTCTCATGATTTTTTTTTTTTATTTAGTTTTGTAAACTTATCCTGTGGACAAAACTTATTTGAGACAAGATGAAGCAAGTTTACAAACTTAACCAAAGTTTTCAAATGTGCAGGCAAGATTACAGCAAAAACGAAAAGTTGGAAGCCTTGCAGTCTTAGAATAAGATTTAATGGGAAATTAAACACAAGCTTTGAAACCTCCATGTAAGTTTTTGAAACCTATTTTATCGCGCAGACAAAACTTGTACAGTTTTTGGAAGATTTGTAATATGTCCTGCAGATTTTTTTCTAGTTATGTATATAGACTTATCCCGTGGACAAAACTTAGAGGAGTTTTTACAGTGATACCAGCTGCTGAGAGCCAGTGTTGGATGGATCAATGCAGCAGAGAACAGTAATAGTTTAGTCCTGGTTTGTAGAAACTGTAAATATTATGAATGATATTAAATGAGTGTCTTTGTGCCACCAGTCAGGATGCCTTGTAAAAATATCACATTCAAGTTCAAATACTTTATAAGCACTTACACAGTGCCACATACCCTTTGTATAATAACATAAAGCAAGTTACCAACAAATGAAGTATATATAAATGAACTTACTGTTTACTGATAATGACACATTATAACACCTTTTGGACCAGGTTAACCCTTTGTGGGTGACCTAGTCATTGACAAGTGAGACATTTATTAAGAGTTTGTGGCAGTTTGATTCATGTTTTTCCCATCAGTGAGACCCAACGTGCCTGCCATCAATGGAGTAGACATTGCCCTCAAGGAAGGTGACAATGTCCCTGTTACATGTGCAGTAACACGTGTCAAACCTGCAAACTTAGTGGGCATCACATGGACTCTACAGGACAATCCTCAAATCACAGGTGACACCAGCAACACAAAAAATGAAGACAATAAAACTTTTAGAGTGCAAAATGCTGCCACCCTGCCTGTCAATCGTCAACAAGATGGGAAGATTCTGAAATGTCATGTAAGGTGGAACAACACGGCAGACTTCACTACAGTCACCAAGAAATTGAATATCAACTGTAGGTATCCATTATCCATATTTGCAAAAATACACAGACCTCCTCAGTGAGACTACTCTGAACACATTATGACTTTCCAAATGCAATTCTTGCCACAAAATTTTGGCATGATCCGAGTCTGTCAGCAAACTAATTAAGCACAACAGTGGACTCATGCAACTGTTTAGCTCCCCAAGAAAGGTAAATAGTTTTGAGATATTGCACTAGTATAAAATCTCAGCTGCAGATTCTGCGTTTGGGCGGCAGACTCCGGCACCCAAAGGCAGACTGTGTAGTCAGTGGCACACAGTATGAGCCAGTGGCACTGCTGACTTATGCCGTGTGCCACTCCCTCAAGCTAGCTGCCTCTGAAATCTAATTGACCCCTTTGGAGCTCAGTGGCAGACAGTGGCATTGAGAATTACTGAGCTGCAGACTGCATTGACCAACGATACAGGGATCCATTCGCCACTGTATGCTGTTATCTGCCACCAACTAACGCTTTATGCTGGTGGCTGCTGCTCTGTCCTACTAAGTGTATGGTATAACATGTCAAATGTGAATCCAGGGGAACAGAATGGAAATGGATCAATGTATACCTGTTCAGTAATTGTACATAATGCCCCAATTTACTTTTTTTTTCACTCATGTTGATACATTTGCTCACCTATATTCGTCAGATAAGTTTCATTTTCAATCATTCATGCCTACCAATTTACTTTTTCTCCCACAACTTACACTTATACAGGAATTTCAAGCAGCAAATTAGTAACTACATGTACTGCACAGAGGATTTATTTATTGAATACATATAAAAGCTATCATAGCCACAGCAAAACAGACATCTCAGCATTAATAAACGAGGCCAAATACATAGTTTTCGCATATCACTCATGCAAATTTACATTGTACTAATGGCTGCTGTATCTGGACACTGTATTGAGCAGCCACCTGCTGTTTGTGATCATATTTCTTGGTCAGCAGGAGTAGGGGTCTCATATACATGTACATTTAGAAACCACAGCCGTTCATTTTCTTTTGCTGTTATTAACGAATCAGAAGCGAATGTCAGTGGAGCAAGCTGCTTATTAAAAAAAAAAAAAACATTTCCTTGCAACTACAGTTGTTGCCTGGAGCTGAAGATCGGATTATTCTGTAAGACTGGCAATGTTTTTACCCTTCGGCCTTATGAGGGGCGACGGATATTTTTGTACCCAGCGCCATCCGTCTGTCCGTCCCGTGGTTTTACCACCATTACGTAAGAAATTTTTGAGACAGGACTTTCAAATTGCACATGATATTACACTCCTATATGGCCTACTTTGTGTGCAAGCATACCTGACCTCCACTAAATTCTCAAAGTCACACAGTGGTCACATATGCTAAGCAACGTTACCGCTTTAACTATTGAAAGCCTGCATCTAGCAATCTAAATCTTACACACTGGAAGCTTCATAGGGTGATTAAAAAGCCTATTAAAAATAAAGGTCGTAGCTCTATATTTGACCTACTTTTTGAGGTCAGAGTTCAAGTGCACAATGGTGGTATTGGTATAAGTAAGAAAGTTTTGGAGTCAATTATATGGAATTTTATACACACATGTATCACAGCCAAACAATGTTTCATGAATCAAAAATAGGTCAGTAGATCAAGTATCTGGGTCACAGTGACCTATTCATTGAAATTCTGTTTACCACTTTAACTTCAGAAATTTTTGAGACAGGACTTTCAAATTGCACATGATATTACACGCCTATGTGACCTACTTTGTGTGCAAGCATAGTTGACGTTGGAGTAATTCTCAAGGTCACAGAGTGGTCACATGTGCTGAGCAACATTACCGCTCTAATAATTGAAAGCCTGCACTTAGCAATCTAAATCTTACACACACGAAGCTTCATAGAGTGATCTAGAAGCCTATTGAAAATAAAGGTCATCGCTTTATATTTGACCTACTTTTTGAGGTCAAAGATCAAGTGCACAATGATGATATTGGCATAAATAAGGAAGTGTTTAAGGCAGTTACATGAAATTTTATACACTCATGTATTATAACCAAAAAATGTGTCATGAATCAAAAGTAGGTCACCTGGTCAAGTATCTGGGTCACAGTGACCTATTCATTGAAATTTTGTTTACCACGATAACTTCAGAAGCTTTTGAGACAGAACTTTCAAATTGCATGTGATAGTACACAACTGCAAGCATAATTGACCTTCACCTAACTTTCAAGGTCACACAGTGGTCACAAGTTTGCTGGGTGACATTGTGCATCTAGAGCTCTAAATCTTGAAACAAAAGAGGCAACATAAGGTGATCTAGAAGGCTATTGAAAGTCAAGGTTATACCTTTTTATTTGACCGAATGCTTTAGAGGTGAAAGGTCAAGTGTATTCTAGTAGTATTTGTGTAGGTAACTATACTTGATACTATGGGACACTATTCCTATTCACTTACAGCAAAAGATATTGAAGGCGGCCGAAGGGTACCGCGTTCTTTGAACGGTATTTTCATTTGTTTGTGCTCAATGAATACATAAAGAATGTTTTCTTATTAAGGCTGACCTTAAACCTTAAAGCTCACATTCACGACTGAGTCAACAGCTTTGGTCGTGACACCGAGGAAAGCTGTTCACTAAGACTACTTTTTGCTTTAGACTGGGCTTGCTGGTACTTGAAGGAAAGGTATGTTCATTTGAAATTTGATTCTTTTTACCATTATAATATGTGTTATGCTGATAAGAAAAGGACTATAGTCGTGATAAGCACTTTAAGGGTAAATTTATAAGGAGAACTTCCTTGGTTAACACTTTCAGTTGGTCCAGCTGCTTAACGTGCTGCTGTTTAGGTATGGGGTACATTGAAATTTATGCAATAAGCGCAAAGACCACAGCGCTAGGGGATTACACAACCAACAGTGTATATACACATATAATATATGCGTGCTTGCAGATCCACCACGATCAGTCGGTTTAACACAAGATGGCCCTACTAGAGTCAAGCAGGGTACTTCAGTCAGCATGACCTGCAGGATTGGTGAAGGAGGAGCCAAGCCCCTACCAACACTGTCTATATTCAATGGAAGCATCACACTTAAATCACAGGACAACACAACACAAGTGACACACACAGTCATTGTACAGAGAGACGACAATGGCAAGGTATTCAAGTGTAAGGCTACAGGTGGAGTAATTAGTGAAAGTGTTGTCTCGCCAGGAATCACTTATGATGTGTTGTGTAAGTATATATGGATAGTAAAATATCAGATGTAATCAACTTTCCAGTTTCTTTTTCATTCCTTACATGTTTATATTTTATAGTTATTTGGTTTTTTAATTATGCCCCCCTTCGAAGAAGGTGGGGCATATAGCGTTGCACATGTCGGTCGGTCGGTCGGTTGGTCGGTAGACTGTGGTTTCCGCACAATAACTCAAGAAGTTTTTAAGCTAGGACTTTGATACTGTACAGGTGTCTTATTCTGGTCAAAAGCTGGGCAAAGTTTGAAAATAGTTGACCTTGACCTTATTTCAAAGGTCATAGTGGTACCTAAGGTAACTTTAGTTTCCACACTATAACTGAAGAGGTTTTTAAGCTAAGACTTTTATATTGCACAGGATTATAGTCCATACTTGGGGCTAAGCGAAGTTTGAAGATGAATGACCTTGACCTCATTTTGAAGGTCACACAGCCATTTTACTGAATATGGTTTCATGCTTTATGCATGATAACTTATACCTTGGAGCTAGAACTGTTATATTGCAAAGCTTGATGGTTCTCTGTAAGAGCTAGGTTGAGGTTGAAGATGGGTGACCATGACCTAGTTTTGAGGGTCACAGAGAGATTGTAGAATTCATGTGGTTTCTGCACAATAACTCAAGAAGTTTTTAAGTTAGGACTGGGATACTTTACAGGTCTATAGTTCTTGCTAAGGGCTAGAAGAAGTTTTAAGTTTGGTGACCTTGATTTAATTTCCAAGGTCACAGTGGTACCTGAGTAAACTTTGCTTTCTACATGATAACTGAAGAGGTTTTTAAAACTAGGACTTTTGTATTGCACTGGATAACTGTACGTATTCAGGGCTAGGTCAACTTTGAAGATGGGTGACTTTGACCTAATTTCCAAGGTCACAGAGCCATTTGGTTGAATACTGTTTCTGCATGATAACTTGCATTTTAGAGGTAGCACTTTTATATTGCACAGCTTTATAGTTGCCTATAAGGGCTAGTTCGAGTTTGTAGATGGGTGACCTTGACCCAGTTTTGAGGGTCACACACAGACAGTAGACTTCCTGTGGTTTTTGGACAATAACTGAAGGTCAAGTAAAAATGAGTGACCTTGCCCTAATTTCCAAGGTCATAAAGCCACTTTGCTGAATGTGGTTTTTAGTCGTTTTTTAAGGGCTAGGTTAAAGTTTAAAGATATGTGACATTGATGTATGATCAACCTTCACTAATTTTGTAAGGTCACAAGTGCCCCATCTACCACTATCAATAGGGTAATGAGGGCGGGGGGCATCTATGTTTTACAAACATATCTTGTTGTCATGAGGCCATGTACATTCCAGACATGGATGGCTGTGATTCAACATACCCGATCCTTGGGTATCTCTGTTCCAAGGTTAATCAATTCCATTAGATAAAATATCCATTATTTTTTCACCTTGGTGCTTTACATGAATGCAGATGTTTTTATTACATGCAAGAGTTGTGTGCTATACAAGATGTAGTAAGAAGGTCAACTAAAAGCAGATGAAGAGCACAATGAACTAATCATTAGTGTAAAAGGTCCCCCCAAAGGAAGAATATACTGTGCAGTGTATTTGACCCTGCATGTACACAGAGCGATCGTATATAATGCATTTCCATGTATTTCTCACCTTTGGTTCTGTTTTGTGTAGTTAAGTTGTATACAGTGTATCCATGTAGTTGAGTTTCTGTGTTGAGTGAATTAATATTGCTAACAGTAGCTCAGCCAGGCAGCCATGAAGAAGTGTTGAAGGTTAAGTGGGTCAGACCCCACTCTAATATGGGCACTTTCTCTACAAAGATCTTGGCAGCAGACAGGTTTTACTGTATCTAAGTATACCTTGGATCTTGCAGACCCAGCATCAAGTGTCACAGTAAAAGGAGTCAGTGGAGCAGTCCTGGAGGGTACAACTGTCACTCTACACTGTCAGGCTGTAGACGGCAACCCCAACTCATACACTTATAAATGGATACATGAACGTAATGGACAAAGGTCAGATCTCCCAGAATCTTCCAGTACATTGACTTTGAGTGACATCCAGTATACAGCTGCTGGGCAATACAAATGTCAGGCCACCAATGAATATGGACCAGCAGAGGGATTCAAGGAAGTTATAGTTCACTGTGAGTATTTATAAATTGACAACAAATTAGCTGAAGAAATAACCTGTCTTCAGGACCAATCAAGCAATTGTTTCAGTCAAGGTTCAAGCACACAGTAACCATGAATCCTGAAATAACAAAAACTGCCCCCCCCCCCCACAAAAAAGGGGGGGTTGCATAGAGGGGATGGAGGATGAATGTTTTGCAAAAGAGACTGTTGTTTAGAAATCCCTATCTTTATGTGTCTTAAACTGATACCTGGATATCTTGAAAGTAATAATAATTTTTCACAACAAATGATCCTCCTCCTGGAGATCTGTGTCAAATTACTTGGTTATTGTAGGTGAGCAAAACTCCGACTGTCTGACAAAAATCGTCAGCTTCTGATTTGCCGGTAGCATAATGAAGTGTCAAGGAAAACTGTAGAGTGAGTCTCCGAATGGTTAATGATCTTGATAAATCTGTGTGTAATAAATTGAGCTCCTGTTGTATTATATTGACTCAGTCTGTGAACAGTTAATCGTGATAATAACATAAGTGCATTAAATATGAAATGTGCTGTGAGTGTAGTTTGCTGAGTCAGTTTTAAGACAGTTAATATTGGAGTAATATCATAAATGTACTACACATAATTGAATTCTTGGTTTACTATACTGACTCAGTCTTCAGAGAAATAATCATCTTCACCATGGTAATTATAAATCAGTCTTGAGACTTAATGATCATGAAAATACTAAATGCACTAAAATGTGTTACATTTATACCAATGAATTTGTCATCATAATACTGTCTCTAATGAACAACAATGATCATTACAAACGAGGAATATCTGTCTCATGAAAAAAGATGAATGACTAAGTCGCTGTAACATGTTGTCCATTAGATTTTTATTTTTCAGATTCCCCCAAAGAAGACCCTGATAAGACACCAATCTTCAAAGTAGCAGCCAAAACTGGAGACACAAAGAATCTGACTATGCATGTTATTGCCCTGCCTGTAAATGTTGAGTTTTCTTGGTTTCACATAGGAAAGGAGGTGGAACCAGACAAGGTTATAACAAATAAGTTAAGCTCAACTGTAATGCTGGTGAACATTTCAGAGGTGGACTTTGGAAATTACACATGTATTGCAAATAATACTATCAACCAAGCTGGTGAATTTGTATTCCATGTGTTGGGACGACAAGCACCATTAGCACCAGATGATATAAATGTTGTCAGACGGACAGCTGTTTCTTTGACAGTCAAATGGAAAAGGAGTTTTGATGGTGGATTTAAACAACATTTCAAAATAAAGTACAAGAAAATGGGATCATCAGAAATGAAAAAAAACAGATAAAATAGAAGATCCATTTCCTGGAAGTAAATATGCCCAAACCAAGGTGACTCCAGTGGATCCAGGCACAGAGTATGACTTGTATGTTGTGACTTTCTCAGACTTTAATGGAGGGAGTGAAACCCCAAGTAGCCATGTGACAGTACAAACCCCAGGTAATTGTTTATTAATACAGTATACTACAACATTTAGAAAATATACTCCAAGAGTATCTGGGTAAGTAATTTAACCATTTCCTACTCAAATGACTTAAAAGGGCCTGGGTGTGAAATGTGGTTTACTTACTCATTGTACAGAAAATCATCATTAACAGAAAACATTTGGAATGAAATGCAGATATTACATATCAAGGTCCCCAGGCAAACATCCTCCTTGATGGGGGTCAAATGGGTTCATTACATGTACCTCCATCTGTACCAAAGACAGATGTTAATTGAGCCTTGTTCATATCAGAGGGGGCTGGAGCTTAATGTTTGCAAGTAAATATGCCATAAAAGTATCTTAACAAGAGAATCTAGCTCTAAGTGGCAGTTGGAGACAATGTCTGTGGCACGAAGCCTCCTGAAAAAGCAGAGAAACTGACATGTACTACAAACAGTTTTTGTGACTGCCAGTCAATGCTGGAATTTTTTCCTCACCGACCTGCATTGAACATGACTTGCAAAAGCTCTGAATAGGAGAGAATCTTCATATCATGGTTAACCATTTTGTGTGCTATTCAACTAATTGACCTAGGATGTAATTTTCATCTGCAAATATTTACATTCAATCTAAGTTTTAACATTGGCAAATCTGACGGGAGTAGACCGTAGATGGAAGAGGCTTTTTGTGTTTTTTTGACGTAAGACTAGTTTTGGTGATCTCTTCACCTCATCAGTTACGAAACCGACAGTTGAAAAAACTGTGTGTGCCTATTTATATACGTTGAAATACTACGCAAAACACGTGCTATTGTTTATGTTGCAATGGTGACTAAACGTGCATATTCATACAAGATGTGACGTTTTAATTCAAAGAATTGTTACTTTGAAAATAGGTGTTTTTTTATTAAGGAAACACCTAGATGTTTGATTACTGTGGGTCAATCAATACTTATCTTAGGCTTGTTTAGAATTAGAACAACAGCAGAGTTGTTCCAATAGCCCTGGATAGGGACTATGGAAATATTTAGGAACATTTCCCTTGTAACTAAATACGCAGTTTTTTTCAAATTAGCACTTTATGTGTTAATTGAGGGGTACATAGCACGAGCAAATGAGCTCAGACAATAAAAATAAAAGTTTTAACATTGCAAGTATAGCAGAGACCCTGGTGCGTTATAAGACCATAACACATGAGCCTTGTGTGTTATGGGACCGTAACACATGTGTCCCGCCCACATTCCAATAAGCCACGCCAACCTTGGTTTCAGGAACTTAACACGTGAACATGCTGGCCGAATCAGTTTCTGGTCATTTCTCTTAATTCTCTATATAACATTTGTAAATTTCGTGGAAATGTAAATATAAGCAATGAGGGTCTCTTTTGTGTGTGTTATTGCATAATGACCCGCATGATTGAAGCTGGTATCCGTCGAGGCGCACTGGCGTGCGCCACGCTCACAATGTCAGCTTCAATCGCGCTTCATTATGCCATAACACACACATAATCAAGCCTCATTTCTTAAATGTGCCAGAACATTAAATAGCTATTGTTCAAAGAGTTTTTACTGAATCATCACAAAACTTGACAGGAATGTCAGTCAGACTTAAAGATGAAAATGTGTTGAAATTTGGTCTTGCCATCTGTGGGATTACAAAAGTCATGGACCTAAATGTACTGAAAACACATGAACATCAATATGTAGAGACAGAATAATGCTTATGATACCATATAAACCACAGATGCGTATCATTAAAACTTTTGTACTGCAAATTATGGATTAACTTGACTTATTTTCTCAAGGTCGTGGAGGAGATACATTTTAGGAAAATATTATCATAATTTTTGTTTATTTGGGTTATGGTCATTTGTCCGAAGTTGTGCACTTGTATCAATATATCATTACAAGAACAGTTAGCAGATAAAAGTCTGTGGTGTGTGGAGTAAACAGTGTTTCCAGTAACACCCAAATGGGGATATATACCCTTTCAAAACCCTAAATACCATCTGAGATAATTCTAAAGGGTCACAAGTATTGTTTATTTACATGTATCTATAAAATCAGTGAAAATTTAGTATTCTCCCCTGAATTTCCCTGCTTGTGACCCCCTGAAAAATTCCTAATGGAAACACTGGTCAATGGCATAACTGGTGATATTAAGTGAAACTAGCATCACAGATATTAAAAGTACATGATATTCATTACTTTATTTATAAGTTGAGATAGACTTTGACAATTTATACAAGATATATGCATAAGGCAAATAATCAAATTGTAGCTGACCCCAGTCTATATTTCAAGGTCACTAAAAAGCAGTAAGGACACTAAATTTAACATGTTGAGAAATTAGAAGGATTACAGTACCAAATGTAACACAAATGTGTATCATCTTTTGAAGTTTGATATTGCATAAAATTAATATCTTTGACCTACTCTCCCAGGGTCACATAGATAATGCATATTAGCAAATTATTTTAGTATGATCAGATGATGCCCATAACAGAATTAATTGAGATGGAGATGCAAAACTTAATCAAACAAAAAGAATGAGGGGAATAATACCAAATGTACTACAAAGTGTGTTGCATGTGAAAGTTTGATGTTGCATCATATGGATGACCTTGGCTAATGTCTCAGAGACAAGGAGGGAATGCATTTCAGGATATTGGTTCCTTTGTTGATGGTCATCTGGTTATACTCCCATATATCAGCAATGCAATGGGTCATGGGATTCTTGTTTTTCTCCAGTGATATTTTGATCCTGCATTCAGAATCTTTTTTGCCAAATATAAATCTTCAATTCTGAAACCATTCAGCCAGTTGCTTTGTAATTTCATAAGAACACATCTGGGTATCCCAAGATCTGAATTCTTCAACAGGTGACACTGCATTTTTTTTTAGTTTTTTATATGTATTTTTATGTGTTAATATATTATAATATTTTCTCAAAACTGTCACTCATATGGTGAAACCTATTAAAAATAGACACAATTACTGAAGGGTCAAACACACACCTGTTCAAAAAGAATTTTTGTTCTGGATTGTCACAGATTCTTTTCAATTTGGGCGCTTATGGATTAGTCCAATTGATTAACATAAAATAAATGAGGATTGCAATGGTAATTCACACTTCATCCTGCAAAACTTGTTGGGGATGAACCTTTGGTGGCGATGTGTTGAGTTTCTTCAAATGGTCATGCCCAAACAATGTTTACTTCTTTTAATGAATAAATTTGTTCTATTTGTGAGCAGTATTTTCAAAAATAATCTCTTACTAAAAGTGCTCAGCCTGTCGGGCTAAATCTGCATTGAGACACTGCTGGGAACTTTTACACCTTATTTTTTTCAACAATGCATCAGTGGATGTTAGTTAACCTACCAACTGATTGTTGTTTACTATGTTTAATGTTCATATGCAAATGTTTTTTGTTTGTTTCCATTTGTTCTGCCCGTAGCTACTTATCGAAATTTTATCGTGGCTGCTCATGGGTTAGTGGAAAGTTTGTTCATAAAAATTACTTGTAGAGCAGTAAATGTGACATAATGGTCTTTACATGGGTAATGGTGGATTCAAGGCCTATGGCTACTTTTAAAAACAAATAGGAGAGTCAGCTACCTATGCATTTCTTTTATGGTTGCAAAATTGTTACCTTGACTGGCCTTAAAAGGTCAGACTAACCTATTGGCTTATGTCCTGGTAATTGAGGATCATGGACCCATGGTTACTTTTGAAAAGGGGGGAAAGTACCTGTGGGGTTTCATTTGATGTTATTAATTTTGACCTTGAGTTACTTTGAAAGGTGAAACCAACCTATTCGTTTATGATTGGTAACTGTGGATCCTCTACCCGTGGTTACTAGTAAACACTGATAGAAAAGTATCTGTGGGTTTCCTTTTGATGTCAATTTTGACCTTGAGTAACCTTGATTGAAAGTTCAAACTGACATATTGACATGTATCTTGGTAATAGTACATCTGGTGAGCCCCTTTCTTTTCAAAATATGACTCCAGAGCTGTGTGAGAGGAGGTAAATTGAATGTTGAAAAAATTGAAAAAAGGATTGTGACCTCAGTCTCTTGTTGTAAACTCTTCCAGCTCGTCCCCAGTTCAAGTTGAACAAGTTCATGGTTAAACGTAAGGGAAGTGAAGCCGCACTGACTTGGGTCAGACCAACAGGACAGTATACACACTATGTCATAGAATGGTGTGAGAAACCTAGTAAGACTAACTGTAAAACAGAAAACCAAGGGAATGAAGCAGAAAGCACGACGATCAGTAGTCTGCGTGATGGCTAGGAGTACAGCTTTGTCTTGAAGGTCTATGATGGGGATGATCTTGTTGTTGAGTCACAGGAGTTTAGTTCTCCAGGTAAGTAAAATGAACATAAGGCACATTTTTTGGATTGGTATTACTTATGGCTATAAATAAACATTTTCTTTTTGAAGGAGGACAAACAATATTTTTTCTATTATTCACATTTTGGTGAATCACAGACTGCTAGAATTATTAGCCAATTGGCCAAATGCCAATGTTTCTTGAGTTTGTCCTAAGAAATGTGTAAATACCAATATGTTGCAGGATGAAATACCAAATTGACAAGACAAAATCTTTGTTACGAATAGCTGTATTTCAAAGACAGCAACAGATTTTTTACCCCCTGGCCTATATGGGGGGGGGGTAATATTGCTGTTGCCTGCTTCGGTGTGTGAATCTGTCTGTCTATCCCTGTGCCCCTTCTCAAGTGCAATTTCAGAAGAAAAAAAAAGATAGCCTGGGATCATGTCACTATTGTAGTTGATCACCCTTTTTTGAACCTTTCATTAGGTTCGAAGGACAATGACCTTGACCCAATTTTTTGGTCACATAGATCAATTCTGTATGAATTTCTTCCACACAATATAAGGGGAACCATAATTGCTAGGATCATGAAACATTTGCAGATACTCACCCTTGTACGGGTCTTCATCAAATGTGAAGGACAGTGACCTTGACCAAATCTGAAGGTCATCAGAAGCAATTTTTTCTCTTTAATAAATGTTTTGTACACGAGATCTTAAGAAATGGATAAGATAGGATCATAAGACTTTTACAGTTAACCACCCTTTAAAGAGCTCAGCTCAGGTTTGAAAGCCTGAGCTTGACCTGATTTCAAGGTCACCAGGTCAATCTACTTTAGATAAAAAAAAATGCAAGGAATATCAGAAGAACCAGACAAGCTATGATCACAAAACGTTTTACAGTTGATCTCCCTTCCGAAACGTTAAATCAAGTTTGATGGAGAATGACCATAACTCAATTTAAAAGTCATCCAGTTTAGTTTTTGTTGAAATCCTTGTGCATTATATCAGGAGAACCAGATCTTTGTTGTCGGTGGCCGAGGGGTTTTAAGGCGTTAGCCTTTATGTATAAAGACTAGAATTGGGATGAATTATTCATTTGTTACAGGTGGGGGAGTCGACATGTTGGGTGTTGCCATAGGAGTACCTGTCGTCCTTATAGCCATTATCACAGCTGTTATAGTGACAATCATGGTGAGACGGCATAAGAGCACTGCCAGGGACAAGACAGGTGAGTCTTTCTACTTTAGAACACTTTGTTATACTATTTCCTGGGGAATAAGTCAGGTCCCTACCTCAGCTGAGCATGCTCAGTCACTAGTTTGACCCCTAATTGGGTCAGAGGTCTCTAGGGTAAATCATAATGAATTACCACAGAAGGTACCAATAGCCAAACCAAAAAAACTGTGAACAAATGTGTTTTGGGAAACATTTTGCCCTGGTAGAACTAGAAGCCTGTCTGGTCAGTTGAAAATTCTGTGAGATTATTTTTGGTAAATATCCACAAATTTTCCAAAAGGGAAAGTCAAGAATTGGTTACCTAGGAAACTTAAGTCAGTGAATGGTCAATTCCTGCCTTTAATGACCTGTGACCCATATTCTGGTAGCTAGTTGCTCTGAGATATCAACTTGGCTGATTACAGTACCGATTTCATATTCGTAACACACCATGCTAGCAAATAATCTGGCTTGCCAGATTTTCTGGCCAGCCAGAATGAGATGCCACTAGCCAGATGTGAAAACTGACTTGGGCACAAATTCCTGGCACACCAGTTTGTCGTGCTAGAAAAATGAACATGCTTACTTCGCATGTAGCATGCTTGAAATGCTTTTGGTCTTGACCATTAACACGCGAGAATTATTTCTGGCTTTGCACGCTTGCGTTTTTGACTGCACTGACAGGAGTTTCTGCAAAGCGTACTACCGAGAGAATAAACGAGATTTTTGCACTAAGAAGATCCATCATGATCTAAAATGATCTATGCACACATGTTTGTCATCTTGATGCACGGATCCTATGTCATGAGACATTGAGAGGAGAGATGTTTTTTTGTGAGGAGCTGTTGTTCAATTGGTTTAATTTTCTTTTGGACTAACCTGTAACACCCAGCAGGCCCGTTTCCAGTGTACTAGAACAGCGCATCACTCAAACTTTTGAAGTGGCTGATTAAAGGCCGTCTCAAATTCCTGGTGGTGTTTATTTACATGCAATCATGCAGGTTTTATTGTAGAGAAATGTCAGTTCTTGTCGATGACTATTTTGATTTTGCCTTAAAAATGAATATTTTCCTTCTATGATGATTTAAATCTATGATCGGGCTGTTGATTGTGACAATTTGAGTAATGTAATTTTTGCAAAACTGCCATGCAAAAATAGGGTGATTGCATTGTCGCAGTCTCAATATTTTCTTTTATCTACCCGCTATGGTCTTCACATTGTTAGAATGCGGAGCACTTTGTCTATTTTAAGAAAGCTCTCCCATTGGCTGATGCAAAAGTATTTTAGGGGAAACCCCGCCAAAACTGCTTCTATTTCAAACATCATTTAAGTCGCAAACTACCAAAGACGATTATCCAGAATATTCTACATGTAGGTCAGTCAGGGGGCAGGAATCGATCACATGGTGTTCGCAGTCCAATCAAATGTGTCGTTTTTCTACTGATGATTCATTCAGGAGTACTCGCTACTTCGTGGTTGTGAGTCTTGCTTGTGAAAGATGGGCGACATCTGTATGAACACAAGTGGCAATGACAGACAATTTATAAAAGCAAGAAACAAAATTTAACTCTGTAAATTGGTCAGAATGATGACATACTACCAGTCTTTGCAAACAATAGAGCAGAGGGTCCATTTTTCTTCATGGAAAGAGTAAAATACGCCAGCCGCAGGTAAACATGGCTCAGGTGAAAATACTGCTGCTGCAAGTGATGATCATGTTGGCAGTTTATCAGTGATTGCAATAAAGTGCGTTTATCGACTATATACTGCAGCAACAAACAAACTCTACCTCCATAATGTAATGACAATTATGGCACACTACCGATCTTCAGAAAAATTAAAATTGATTAGCGTCACGAACGATGGTTCGTGACGCTAACCAAGGAAAATATGCAGACTGTTTAGTGTGTTATTTGCAATGGCATATCCGGACAAAAAAGCTCGCAACCAAGCACGCTCGAATTTGCTGCGCAATGCGAAAATGGTTAGCCAGCAAAAGGGACCCATATGTGAAATCGGTACTGTATGATAACTAAACCTCAAGTCCACAGCTTTCTTTGGCATGTGGCATGTTCTTGTGCTAGGTATCACCTATAATTCTCACTTGAACTATTTCACTCTTCCTGTGTCATATGTTGGACTGAGTCAACAACTTTTTTCAGCCTGCTTTGGGTGCAATGCACCCATTGCACCCAAAACATGCTGAAGAAAGAAGTTGACCTGGACTATTATATTCTTTGTAACTATTGGTACATGAATGAAAGGTCTTTTTACAAGAAACTTGAACTTAGCACCTTCATTATAATTTAGAGCAGTTCATTTTAAATTTAGTTCGACTGAAACACTCACACAGTCTTTATTGAAATTTTGTTTTCAAGTGACAGAGTGGTTCTGCATTGGCAATGGGTTGCACTCTTTGAAGTCCAAATTCTATTGCCTACCCCTTGCTTTTGGGGTATGGGGGACATAACAGTGCATTGTACATTTCTGGTGTGTGCTGCAGCCCTATAACACACTGATGTCCAGGATTCCTATTGGCTACTCCTTAATTAGTTACCAGGTAACATCATGATAGAAGGACAAACCAGGTTACTAGTGAGACCTGTATGCACCAGGAGTGTTGAAAATATCTCTTGTTGATCAGAAACGGTAAACTATTATGCCTGTTCAGTGTTCCCTCACTTGAAAGACCACCCCAAATACAGCCCATGAGAGGCCTTTTTCTTAGGGGTGACCTCTGTAGAGAGAGCCAATAAAATAGGAGTGTAACACTTTGCTCATAGGGATGGTGGTCTTTTAATAGAGGTGGCCTCTGTTGAGGGGGCTTGCAAGATTAGGAGCACAGCTTTTGAACCACACAAACACATGTTTTATGTGGTAATGTGTATGTGATACTATAGATTTAAGTGTACATGGGAAAATATCGTTGTAAGTGGAGATTTATGTTGAAACATAATAAATTAAAGTGTTACAAGATATATACTGTGTGCTTTTTATCTTTCAGATACTGAAGTGAATGGCAGCAGGTAAGATGATAATAATGTTCTGATGTGTATATAAGATGTTGATATCCTTAGTGCTATAGGGTCCTGGTTCTGTGTTCCTATGTAGAAATTGCATGAATAAAATATATCACTCATTGTATAATCTGTACCGGTCATAGGGCTGGCTAATATTGTCCCATATACAAGATAGATAATGTAAGGTACTGTAATAGAGGAAGGCGTCAATTTGATCACATTTTAACACACACATATATATATATATATATATATATATATATATATATATATATATATATATATATATATATATATATATATGATCACATTTTCACATTGACCCAAGTGTTAGAGTTGGCAAGGCAGAAGCGGAAGAAAATCTTTATTGGTCTTTAGATATGAGTAAAGCTTATGACAGGGTATGGAGAGATGCCCTGTGGGAAAAACTAAGTGGAGTAGGATTTGGTGGGAACTTTCTAGAAATTCTGAAAGCATTTTATAAAGATGTAGACTGTACACTTTCATTTGGAAAGGTAGAAGTAGAGATTCACGCCTGGATATAGGTCTAAAGCAGGGATGTGTGCTGTCCCTGATTTTGTTTGCTCTGTATATCAAGGAGCTGTGGGACCAGTTCATGGAGTGTAATAAGGGAATAAAGGTAGGTGACCTGAAAATTCCAGGTCTAATTTTTTGCAGATGACATTGTATTCATGACAGAGTTCCAGAAAGAACTGAACGAAATGCTGAACATAGCAGGGGAATATGGGAATAGACGGAGGTTAGAATTTAATAAAGATGAGAGTAAAGTGATGACTCTTGGGAAGAAACCAGATGGGGATAAAAAAATGGAAAGTTGGGCAGTTTCCAAATTCAAGAAGGTAGGGAACAGTTAATTGAATTTTGGGAGGTTGATGGGTATGAATATACTTAGGTGTTAAGATACAAACAGCAGGTAAAGGTATGTTCAGGTATGAGGTGGAGAAGATTAAACAGTGAACCGTACAAAAGGAATGATTAAAGCTACTGCACTGAGCAGTTTCAACAGAGCATACACAGCAAGGGTATTATGGGATAGAGCTGCAATACCAGGGATGATATATGGCTTAGATATGATTTCAATAAGTGAGGGAGATATCCAGGTAATGGAGAAAGTACAGAATGAGATGGGGAAATGGATACTGGGAGCACCACCATGTGCAGCAACAGAAGCAGTTCTAAGAGAGTTAGGATGGAATGAAATCACAGACAGAATTGGCAAAGCAAAGCTTAAATACTTGGGGTTATTAACAATCAGTAAATGAAGACATGTGGTGCAGGAAGGTCTACAATGAAGTAGTCAAGGAACAAACAAGATGGGTCAAAGATATAGAGAGATACGAATTGAAAGGATATGATGCAGTTGAAAACTGGAATATGTATATGGGTAGGACTGTTACAGAGGGCTGGAAGGAAGACTGGAAAAGAGGAGTCAGGGAACAGAGTACATTGAAAGCGTACAAGGTACTACAAAAACCAAAGAAAAGTGTGTGTTGGGATGGAGGGAAGGGATCCAGGCTTCTTTTTCAAAGTAGGACAGGAGTTATCAATCTAGAGAAGAGAAAACAAAAGTGGACAACAGGTAGTAATGGTAAATGCAAGGTATGTAGACAAGAGGCAGATGAGACAGTGGAGCACTGGCTGTTGTGGTGTGATGCATATAGAGAGATAAGAGAAGAATTTTTCAGGAAGTGGCACAGGGAAAACTATAATAACAAGAATCTAGAAGAGGTTTAGTGTTTAGAGGGAGAGGAACGTGTAGCATGGGTTTTGAAGGGTGGCTTTCTGGGAGGCAGGAAAGGCACTTAAAGTGTACAGGACTACCTGGTAGGGTGCTGGGAGAAAGAAATGAATTGATAGGGCTTGATAGCAACAGGGTGAATTAGAATCTTAGAATGCAGGGAGTAGAGGGAATGGTGGTAGCAAGTCTACATACTAGCAAATTTTGTTTGCAAATTCTTTGCTTGACTCAAAAACAAATTGGGTGCTTGTCTCATGACAAACACCCAAGATCCCATCGGCAGTAACTGACGAACTGCAACACAGCCAAATAGTGTCTTATTATGCTATGGAATAGGAACCCTGCTGTGCGGCTCACAAATTGTTAGGAAGAGTTTACAGATCCCTAGTAGGTTACTACCTTAAGTTGCTGTTCATTAAATGAAAGCCATGGTATTAACTTGAATTCGACCTTCTATGAATGCTTCCTGTGATACTTCAGGATCTGTTTACCATGTACTCTGTCCTCATATTTTCACCTAGATCAATATTTTTAGCGTTGGAGACCAAACCATAATGAGTACAATCACAGCCGACACCAGTGAATATGAAGATTCATTTGGTATAACATCGGGCTTGGGTACATCGGGCACCACTGAATACGTCAATGTTAACTTTGACCTTAGAGAGGAGGTAGCCCAAGTGAACTCATCTGTATCACAGTGGAGCCAGCAATGTTCTGCATATGAGAATTTGAAGCCAGAGGTCCATGTGTATGAAGATGTGCCTAATCAAGCCCCTGAACCCACCTACATCAATACACAAGATGGTGCTCAAACCAAACACAAAGGTATATATAGTGCACAATATTTATTTTAAAGGCATAAGTGTTCAACTTCTGAACGACTCCATCATGAGATATGTCTCCTCCATCTTTAAACATCATTGCTTAATGCTATATCAACAAAATATCAATTCTCTGTCTTTATTCTAGCTCTTTCTGATCATTTTTCCTTTTGTTGGGAAAGTATGTGCCCTTCCTTTTGCCAATGCGCTACATGACACCAAGAACAAAAACAGCAATACTAATCTCTGAAATGGTTGCTATTTGTAATTCAATTACACATTTTACGTCATGTGCTAGAACACCTTGACAAAATTAATTATAGTATTTATGCCCATGGCTGGAATATCAGCATTGTTCATGTAACCATGATAAGTATAAAGTCGAGCAAAGCAGCGATAACTATAAAGTTGTTCACAGTTTTTTTTTCCTTTCTTTCAGGTTCATAATCATGTAGACCAAATAATTGCAAAAATGGAACAGTCTAACTTTAATTGTAGTTAGTAGGCCATTGTGTCAACAACCATAAGCATCCCATGGTTTATTGACCACAAAAAAGGTGTTGACATGGATTCTATTTAGTTGTTGTTTGCAATGGAGAAATAGTAGAGGTTTTAAGGCACGCGCATTTGTTCTATTTGACATTTAGAGGAGTCTTTAATTCCCCTTTCTTCAAGAAGAACCAAACAACTTATCATCAATGTAAAGTTATTTATGAAAAGACATGTTTAATACATCTTTCTCCCTTTTATCCATGTGTCTTATATTTTACCCCTATGAGTGTTCATGTACTTTTTCATATTTAACAGAGAATACGAACAGTTTTCATCACATGCCACGAGACCATATCTGAGCAATGAGCCAAACACATACCAGCAGCTTGCAAGACATTGAGTAGTGAGACATGGATTAGTTCAAAAATCTATATGCCGACAGAGCAGGGAAAAAATCTTCAGTAGTTCTGTGCTTTACATGCTTAAATTCTTTCCTTATGGCTTAATGCTGCAGAACCTAAAGAATCATATCTACATTTCCTTGGAATTAAACTAGGATATCATGCAGCGATTCCACTCAACCACTGACTGGGCATACTTAGTCATTTGTATTAAACTAGAATATTATGCAGCAGTGCCACTCAACCAGAGACTGTGCATACTTCGTTATTTATAATTTAGCAAGAATATCATGCAGCTCGGCCACTCAACCAGTGACTGGGCATTCTTCGTTATTTATAATATGCTAAAGTTTACAGACACTAGTTTTAATCGATTAGGAAGGCCACTTGTTCAGCTCATCAGCCTGTGTCTGGCCATACCTTGTTAAAATGATAATTATGTATGCTTTTATTACTTAATCTATTTTTAATCGACGAAGAGTGTCTTTTGTTTATCCTACCAATATATTGCCTATCATAAGTCTGTGTCTTTTGGGATGATTTGTTCAAACTTAACTATTCACATAATAAGACTTCAAGAATGTCATGTAACTTCCCAAAGTATACATACATTATCCATGCAGAGCAACGTTACCAGGTAGCACGATCTACTTAACTGTCTATTATATCAAAGTATTTGGTTACATTGAAATTGACTTGTTTACACAAATGAATTCTGGTTATTGACACAAGTCATATCTTCCCATAATAATCGTCATAAGCATTGACACATTGTATATTTAAATGTCTGTAGAATATTACTTTAAAATACGACATGTACGTCAACATTCCACAGTGGTTTTTGGATATATTTTTAAGATGTATGGTAATATTGAAACACTTTGCCATCCCTTGCTAAAATAATAAGAACATGGGTTACTAAAAACTGTACCCTTTATCATATGCATTTGTGGGTATCCGTTGTATATACTTGGATACAAGAAACTTCAGCAAAGAGGTAACCAGATACAAAAGTTTAGTGCCAGTCCTCGCTGACTCAAACACCATTCTCCTTGTATTACTGATAGGGAAATACAGTGTGTGTGTGTGTGTGTGTGTGTGTGTGTGTGTGTGTGGAAGTCAATGTTCAGGTGGTGATATCAACATTGTAAATTTTCGCATTGTCATATACATGTATGTGGACAGAAATGTTTTGAAAATAACTTGATGGAACATGATTTTTATATCCCTCTTTAAAGCTAGACTACTTTATACAAATGTAAATGTACCAGGAAAAAACAACTTCATGTGAATTTCAGGTTTGTCTAAGATTATGCTGGACGTAAAATATTCAAATTGGTATATAAATAGGTAAGACCACCATAGCTGATTATGTTTAACATTTACAAAATAGATCCAGACTCCATTGTCATAAATTATTTTAAAAGAGGCCTGTCTATCTTATAGCGTAACATGAAAAATCTCAACAGCCTGAATAAACTTAGCACTGCTGTTACAAGAAGAAGTCTTACTTATTTCAGCCTTATGATTAAGTAGCACAGAAAAAGGCACGTAATATCCCTGATATTTTCCATCGTAAGGCCGAGAGACTGGCCACTTCTAGTGGTAAGATAAAGACACCCGTCACCTTCATCAGTGCACCTTTGACCATTAAATACAACAAGGAATTATGTTGATCTAGACACTTTTTTGTTGTTGCGAATAAGGCCATTGAGATAGTTGAAGAAAAGGTGCTTTTATGAGGTATTTGATTCCGAAATAGTCTCAATTATGTAGGATCAAAGGATACCTCTTTATTTAATATGAGCTACAATAATAGAACCTAAATGAACAATAATGATAATAATAATAATAATAATAATAATAATAATAATAATAATAATAATAGATCCCTTTTATTATCTAGAGCCTGTGTCGGAAAGTACATTCTCAATTATAATTCTATTTCATTCTGCATGAACCTTATTTTAATAACCTTGGAGAGCCTCTTGTTCACTGCCCACCCAGTATCAGGGCACACATTTTCAGATTTATATCTCTGTATATTTCTACTCCTTCTTACAAAGGGGCTTGAAGAATGCAATATAAGTTTTCCAAAGTATATACGTATATGACGTATGCAGAAAAACGTTACCAATTAGCATAATCTACTTTATTGTCTATTGTACCAATGTATTTGCCTACTTTAACATTGATAAGCGTTTACACAAATAAATTCTAGATATTGACACAAGTCATATTTGCCCATAATAATCGTCAAAAATATAATAATAATTGTTTCCACAACAACTGCATTTAATCATCGAACGTCATAACTGTACTGACGTTCGGCACCCAAACATGCTCCAGCTTCAATACAAAGCCTTATTTCAGATCATAAGAGTACTTTCCCAGTAATTTCCTGATTTATATGTGTTTAAGCCTTTCAGCGCCAATTCTTTTACGGGGTAAACGACATTCCTAAATGTCTTCTCGCACAATGCTCCAAAAATACGTGAAAGGAAGTTGTTGACCTGGACTATCACATTCTATGTAAATACAGGCATACTGACACTTGAATGACCGTGGTTTTACAAGGAAAATGACTCTGGCATCCTTATCATAATTCACATCAGTTCGTTTTTTAAGTATCTACTCTTTAGACGCAGTTGGTACTTCAAGAATTAAGCCCAATCCAGACTCCTTGTACATGTTCCCATTTTGTGACTTTATTTGTAGCCATAAGAGTATTTCTTTCTCTGAAACTGAAATAAACTTCAATGTTACTAGATGCCTGCATGTTACACTTAATGGAGTGATTACTCACGCTTCTTGGGAATGTCACCAACAGGTGTACCATGTGAAGTTTCTCCAAACAGCAGCATACCTGGAACAACAAGAGCCTTGTGCATCGCTAATGGCACAGATACACAGGTATACATCAATGTTCATAAAAATATTACTTTACAGTGTAACATGTATGTCAATGTTCCACAGTGGTTTTGGATATATATTTCCAAGATGTATTATTTGTTTAAACATTTTGCCACTCCTTACTAAAATACTAAGAACATGGGTCATTACAAATTTTTCAACTTTGCACCTTCTATCATTTTCATTTGCAGGTATCCATTGTGCATCATTGGATACAAGATAATGCCACAAAAAGGTAGCTGGATACAGAAATTGCCAGTCAGTGCTGACCCAAACACCACTCTCCTTGCATTATTGTTATGGAAACACCCCGTGTGAAATATTATATTATGTAACAGACTGTGTCCCTGACGTTATCCATGTGACGTATGATATCTGACAAATCAAATACCAAGCGATGGAATTTACCTGCCATTATACACGTGTGTTTGTGTGTACATATACTTGAAGGCGCTAATATTTACACTTTAAATTTTCGTTTTGTCATATACATGTATGTGCATAGAAATATTTGGAAATAACTTGGTGGAATAGTAATTTTATCTGCCTTGAAGGCTATCCTATCTTATACAGATATTAATCTACTAGGAAGAAAGAACCTTTTCAAGTTAATTTAAGATTTGTCTCTGTTTATCCTGCATGTAAAATATTGTTAGGCTTTTCACCTAATAAAATGAGAACTGTTATCAGGTCCATCCCACTGCTTGCCATCAGTTGTTAGGTTTTCACCTAATAAAATGAAGACTTTTTATCACTTTGCCCATTTATTCTGGAAATCTCAAAATGTGAAACAAGTTGACAACAAAGTACTGATAGTGCTTCAGTGCTGTCACATCAGAGTTTGGTCTACTGTATATGTCTGTCCGACTGTGTTTCTCAAGCCTCATCTGACAGCTGAACTGCAACCAACTGACAACTGGCCAAACTGCCAGCTTCTTCTCAACTGACTTTTCACTGGCAACTGAACTCCCTACTGGAGAGGGGCATCCCTTATATACCAGCTCTTAGCCGGGGCACTATGTAGGGGCACCATCTGGCGCACCGCTTGGGGCATTGTCTAGGGGCACCATATGGGGTGCTATTACGGGCATTATCTAGGGGCACCATCTGCGGCACCATTTGAGGCATTATCCAGGGACACCATCTGCGGCGCCATTTGGCCCAGAGACAGATAAGCAGTCATTCATCTGGGGCACCATCTAGGGGCACCATCTAGTCTGCTGGCAGGCAGCCAACTTCTTGCAGCTTCTATGTGTTCCCCACGTGCCCTGGGACGACATGACTATCTAGTACTGCTACTGTATACCTCTCCCTGGCCCAGCTTGCCTGGCTTACACTAACAGCTCAACTTGCACATGTAACTCTGGATTTACATATCTTATTCCGATCATCTTGGTCTGTCTTATATAAATTTTAGCAAAAAATTCCTCAATATTCAAATTGGTACACAAATAGGTGAGAGTGCTATAGCTGATTATATTTCATATATTCACATTTTTCAAATGAATCTGAACCGCCATTGTGATAAATTTAAACAAAAGGACTATGCGTATCTTATCATGTACCAAAAAAATCTCAACAGCTTGGGTAAGTCTTAGCTCAGCTGTTCCAGAGAGAAGTCGTTCTTATTCCAGCCTTGTAATTAGAGTAGCACAGAACAAGGTGCGTAATGTCGCTGATATTCTCCATCGCAATGATGGGAGAGAGGCAAGTAGCGGTAAGTTGAAGATATGCATCTACAGCATACATCTGTGCATCTTAGAACCGATAGGCACAAAGAAGAATGCTATTGATCTGGACTATATATTTTGTTTTGGGGAATAAGAGCATGGTAAAATATGCTTCTATGAGGAATATAATTTTGAAATAGTCATAATTATGTAGCATTAAGGAAACTTTTTTATCAAGCCTGAAAAATCAACAATAATCTACTTTATTAAAAAGGAGAGCCAGTGCCTGAGTGTACTTTCACAATTATAATTATGTTCCTTTTTTGATGAACCCTATTCAGTAAATTTGGAGAGCATCTTGCTCACTGCGCACCTAGTATCAGGGCATACATTGTCAAAATTATAGTTTTGTTTATTTCAATAGATATATTCTGAATAACCAAGTCGGGCCTCTTGCACAGGCAGCTGCACAGTCTCTGGACATCGGCTATCAATCATACGCATGTATAATTTTCATAAAACTATTTGGAATCAGCAAGTACATTGTCTTATTCCAGTAATCGAGCAATGTCTGGGCGTAAATTGTGGATTGCAATTTTGTATTCAAAAAATATATTTTTTGATTAAAGAATAAGGCCCTCTTGCTCACCTGCACAACCAGTGCTTAGTTTCACAATGTTAACTGTACTTTTTTGCATTTTTAATTATTCTGTGAGGAATCAACAGGTAGAGCTCTGGATCAAACACCCAGCTTAAGTCCTGACATATATTGTAGATTATAATTTTGTAATTTTTAAATTAAGTTTACTTTCAAGAAACGCAATGGGAATTTTGATCAACTGCTCAAATATATTTTGATTTTGCTTTATGTAAAACTATCCTTAAAAACAATACTTACCATAGTTCCCTTAAGCTGGTCTCATATACTTTAGGTGCTATACCATAGCCTTAGCAAAAATTCTGTGGGTTGGAAGTGGCCATTGGGAAGCACTTAAGTGCCAACAGCAGCACCTCTCAGTTTGTTAGGTAGATGGACGTATAGGTATTATGGTAGCAGCTTCTAAGGGAAGCCCTAATATCCCCTACTGAAGCCGTTCGTGATGTGCTTCATGAAGCAGAGAATGTTCTAGTCTCATGAGCCTGGAGACAATGAAGACAAACTAGCTCTCCCGCCACCTGGTAGTAAAGAAAATTGTTTGCGTTATTCATCCCGAGATAGTATAAAGTGAGAGAGTTCCGGACTCTGCCTGCATAAACAATATAATAAAACTTTCCTCTCAGCTTGCTAAGCTTCAGTCCTACACAAATAGAAGCAGAGTCCTCTAATGGGACAAAAGGACCGATCTGGCTCAGACCTGGACATTTTGGCCAAGACTGACTTATCCCAAAGACCGTCAATGCAGTTGCAGGGTCATGCACCACTTGTGTCTCAGACACAAATCCCACATAAGGCCCAAGAAAGGCTTCCTTCCCATCAGCAGACCACCTGATGAGGGATCTATCCAAGGGATGTATCTCCCCACGCCCAGCACCTGTGCCCAGACCTAACAGGAAGACCATCCTGAAGGTTAAGATCTTGAGATTGATTGAACTCATATCATTAGGCCCAAACGGAGGCTTCATAAAAACCCCAAACACCAAACAGATATCCCAGCAAGGCACTAGATCGTGTTCAACTGTATGATTTTTATAAAAGCTATTTACAGGTCCACAGAGGAAACATTCTGTACTTAAATTCTGCGCCTTGGTCTTAAAGGTAGCTGCAATGGCTGACTTGTGTCCCTCAGTGGTGCAAACCCTCTAGCACTCCTCCTGAAACAGACTTAAAAGAAATCCTGCAATCTGCTTGACTTAAGCTTCTCAAGGCTTAAAGTCCCAACCAGTACATAATGATGCAAACTAATTCCTCCGTGAGTCATAAATCTGTACAGGAAACTTCCCAAACTTCCTAAGGGCAACCCGTTCAGCCACTCCATTTAAGAAGCTGGCTGAAGTCCTGCCCTTGGTGACACCTGCGAGGCCTGAAGTCTGAGAAACTGTGGGTGGTGGTTGAAGTTATTGGAGCCTGGTTAGCAGAGCAGTTGATGGAGAAGAGGAAGTGACCAAGGTGGCTCTACAGTCAACCTCAGTGGGTCCAAGGACCATTCCTTCTTGGGCCCACCGGAAGCTCACAAGATGGACTTTGCACTGCTCCTCCTAAATTTATGCAGAACCTCAGGCAAGAGCAGGGTCGGAGGAAAGGCATATGCTCAGAACCATTGCTACTAAAATGACATAGTTTTTATCACTCATGCCAACTCATCAGGAAATAAGGCCACAAAGATGTTGATCTTTCTATTGTTCCTGAGGGCAAAAAGATCAATGTGCAGTTAACCAGAAGGGCCAAAATTGCTGCCACTGCCTCGGATGTAGAGACCACTTAGACTGAATTATTTGCATTCAATCAAGCACAGGTTTACCTTGATGTTCAGGCAAACCATAATCTGCTGACGCCAGATCCTGATGCCATACTGATGACAACAGCAGAGGTATGACTTGGCCAGAGAAATATTTTTGATCTGGTACCTCCCTGTTTGCTGATGTACACAACGCTGTACAGTTGGTGCAAATCTCCAGTTCTAGCCAACTGATGGCAAACTGCCTGCATTGAGAAGGCAATGCCAATCATCTGAGGCTGTCAGAGTTCAAATGTCCTCCTGAGCCCCACAGGAAGGCAGTGGGGAAGAAAGTGCAAAATAAAAAAATGCAAGATAAGAATTTATTACTGGTTTTTGTCCTTCTCCTTTCAACAACCAGATGAGACGACTGAAAATCCTGGGGACCCATCTCCCAAAGCTGGCTCAATGGCCTTGTTGTCCACAAGATTTGGAACAGCCTCACGCAAGAGTTCATAGTCCATCTCCATGCTAAGCAGAGAAGAAAAGGGAACTCTTGAGAGGGGTGCAGAATTGCCTCCAGCAAACTCTAATGAGTATATATGCTCGGCAATGTTTCTCAAGAAAACAGGCTCCTTGCCACCCTTGGCACCAAGAGTACCTGGCCTAAAGGGCTAGCCAACACTCTTTGTTGGCTTCCTCTTCCTCTTCTGCAGCTTCTGCTGCTGCCGTGGGCCATGCACAGTCATGGCATGTTGACACATGACATAGGACCCTTGGTGGACTTCCCATTGAACAGCAAAGCCTCATCTAGAGACTTCCACTGCATCTTTTTGACCATTTTATCTGCCCTCTTGGGGAGGGGGACAAACCCTGACCAGACAACCGACAGTAACAAGGTTCAAAGCCAACTGGTAAGCATATCTGTTTACCTCATCTCTGCTTACCTCTGTCAGCAGGAAGGCCCCAGGGATGAGCACACTGAAATGCACCAACTTGACATTGGCACCAAGCATAATCACTGCACTGAGCATGTGGTCTGTAAGGAAGTGTCAACTGTTGTGGGTGCAATAATGTAAAAGAACTGACTGGCATGGTAAAACTCCAACTTCACCTTCATCTTTACCCGCAAGTCTCTATGGGTAGGCCTTATTGAGTGGACCACCCTCTGGTGTGTCAACTGACCCTGTCAGCTCAGCGGTAAAGTTCTGGAAACTTCCCAGCCATTCAAAGTGACGAAAAGCATCTACAAGTTGCTGGCCACCTCAACACCTTCAACTGACATCTGGGTTGTGACACCACAGTCTACCATACCCCCTCCCCTGGTAGAGTTTCCCACATGGTAGTGACATTTGCCTGGAACAGCGAACCTGGCTTCCCCTCCTTATAGGGAGACTGGTTGCCCAGGTCTTGTAACCTCTTTGGATGAAGCCAACGAAAGAGCTTTCGCCCACTCAGCAGTGGTGAGTAGTGATTGAGACTCTATCTCTCCCGATCTGCCACAGCACAGGAGAGGTAAGAGTTTCCCTCCTTGCCTGTGCATCTGCATTAGGCTCCACCACTCTGGTGACCTCA
>OZ026628.1:10675830-10710830 GCA_964020975.1 Hermodice carunculata | reverse complement strand
AAAAAACATGAACAAAAAACAAAAACAAAAAACCGACCCCCCCCCAAAAAAAACAAATAACAGAAAAAAAAGACGAAAAAACCAATAAAAAAAAAGAATTTGTAAGAAACAATTAGGTAAACAGGCAAGGTTTCTGACTACATGACCATTTATTATTATTATTATTATTATTATTATTATTATTATTATTATTATTATTGTTATTATAATTATTATTATTATTATTATTATTATCATCATCATCATCATCATCATCATCATCATCATCATCATCATCATCGTCGTCGTCGTTGTCGTCGTCGTCGTCGTCATCATCATCATCATCATCATCATCATCATCATCATGTTTCCTGACACTTGATATTCTGTTTTATCAAGAATTCTTTCTTTCTGTCCAATATTTCTCCTCTTTTACCCGCATATTTTTTATGCCAAGGGCCTTACGTTTTTCCTTAGAGTTGATGTGTTCTGACAAGCAGCTTCTTAAATTTCAATTTGAATGTACAAGGCAACACATTTCCTTTATAGGCACATACGAAAATTTGCCTCAAGCCTTTTTCATCTTGTTTGAGCTAATGTTTGCCTGTATGTTGCACTATGACTTGATATACTCAGATGTTATTATAAATAGTTGGTTACTGTCAGTGTTCAATGCAGTATGAATTTGTCTCCCTTATTATGCAGGTTAAATGAGATAGTATCATCATCACCCTCATACACATCACCATTATTAACTGATTTAATGAAAACTATGTATGAAAAGCTGGAAGAAATCACACATTTTGAACACTAGCACGTTTTCTAAATGAAGGTGAAGGTCATGTGGGTATTTCAATCATAAGGGTCACAATGCGAAAACTCTTGAGGATGTTCTCCATACCCCGGTTTGGGAGTTGGCTTATAATGTAATCTTAAAATTTGTACAGTGTATGGAAATCTACATTGACTTAATATTGGTGGCGCCACCTACGGTACTGTGTAATAATTGGGTCAAAATGGAGACATCTTTTGACCAGTTCAACATCCTTACTTTATAATGGATCTGCATTAGATATATCGATGGTACGTTTGTTTACGATATCAGTGGCGCCCACATGTTTGGATACAAGCAATGCGTTAAAATGTGTCGAAAGATACACACCCCCCGCCCCCCCCAAAAAATGAAAAAATAAATAAAAATATGTTTTACCTGCGTGCCAAATACCTTATTAATATTTGGACGTGGGGGGGGGGGGAGAGAGGATTACAGTCATTCTGTCTTTATTTTTTTCTGTCCGTACCAAACTTCATACGTATATACTGGACAATATCAATTGTTGTACTACAGGCCGGGGATTCTAGAAACAGTTTGTTTGTTTGGAGTTCAAACTAACATTGCCGTGGACAGCTTGACATGTGGATCGTTAAAGTATTTAGTATATCTGGTCTCTATCAGAACCAAAGAGTCAGTCTCGTAAAGCAATTTGTGTTCACATGCATTACCGTTTTTTTCGCTGGTTAAAGCATAACACATTACTTTGCATATCTTAAAATGCCGCGAGAATGGGGTTTGGTGCAGCACTTATGCTTCACTAAACCAGTTTGTACGGGGCTCGATCGATCGTACGTTAATCAATTGTCGCAGGAAGATGTCAGCAATGCAGGCAGGAACAATAAAAAATTGGCCGGGTTTGAGAATGTACAGTACAATAATAACAACGGTCTCTCGGTCAATAATTCTCGTGCTATCAGAGTTGAGGGAAACAACAGTGGTGCTAGGTTTGGGGATACCATAGTCGTGCCGTGGAAAGGGCTCTGTAGAATAAGGATGAAACCACCATTACATTTACTGTATATTCTCATATTAGCATAAAGCCGTAAAACATTTGTTGTGTCACTTTTAAAAATAAAGTATGCAGTTGGTGTTGTGCTGACACCTCTCATTGAAAACATTCAAGATATAAAAGGCGAGTCTATAAATAGAATCAAAAGTTGTGCCAGTGTTTGCCTGTCGCAGCGAGGAAACACGTGCTCTGAGCACGGCTTGCCAGCATTACGTCACTGTGTATGAATATGTGATTTGCCCTCTGTTTATAAAACTCATCATGGGAAAAATATATGTCAAACAGTACAACACAGACAGGCTGATAAGTTCATGTAATAGTCTAGCTGAAACAATGGGTTAATTACAGGTAAATGACCCCCAAAGGTGTCAGCACAAGACAACCAAGAACTACTTAGTGCGGTCACCTGCACCTGATTGGCCGCAATGGTGTATTCATACCAATAACTGGAATTGAGGTGTATGAAAATAGCCCAACAAGTCAAGGTCCAAATCAGGGACAGAGATGCCCTGTGAATGCATCAACAATTCCCATTGCTGATGTTTTTTCGCCCGCAACCATTTCAAATTCTGCTATGATGGTTAATAATTCAACAGGGATTTCAAATTCGATGAACTCAGGGATCCAGGCTGAACAGATGGCTTTTGATGGGCTTGAGCGTCACCCGCTTCGCATGGCAATAATCAGGGGCCCCAACCTGGGTAGATGTTGGGCGTTATCCAGCAGCAGTATCAGCTGGAGGCTCTTCTCACTCCCAAGGGGCTTTCCCAACCTGTAACTTGCAGGCGGATGCGCCAGGTGGCCATTCTCAGTAACAGCCAAGCCTTGTTAACTCAATGAGTTTGATTGATAGTTTTTCCTCCCCTGTTGGGACTTATGTACCACAAAGCATCAAAGATCGAATTCTTAAGTGGGAATTTGTAGAGTTTGCCGACCTTCTTCCACACAATAGGCCAGCAGTGGAAGCGGAAGAGTGGTTTTCAGCATGTGTAAACACAGGGGCACTTCAAGGGAATTCCCTCCAAACTGTGTTGACATCACAGTTGCTTGAGGGAACCCTTGGTGGGAGCCACGACAGAAGCCCCCGAGGAAATCAACAACAAAAACACACACACACACACACACATCTGGTCCATAGGAGCCTGGACAGATGCCATGCTGATTTATATCAGCCTATTTGGTAGTAAACACCCAGGTAAAATTATGTCTTTAATTAGAAACTGCACAATTGTTTGGGATGCAGCTGCCAGATTTGGTGTCTAGGAGGCTCTAGAATACGATACAAATGGCCATAGATCCCTCCCGCAGGTGGGATATGTTGGATGGGGAAAGTTATTTTTTTTTCCTACTCGTCCCCCAGGCTCTTAGTGAGCGGAATAACAACAACCCCAGCCCTGGTGCTAGCTCATTCAAAAGGGGTAACGGTTCTAACCCTCAAACTAATGCCAATTGGCTGCGGCAGTACGTTTGCAGGGGTCCTAAAAGTAACAACAGTGCAGGGAGAATGCCGTTTGGAAACCTGTGGGCCTACAACAGAGGTACATGCAAAAAAAAATGCAAAGAATGCCAATTCAATCACAAATGTGCCACATGTGGAGACCAGCACCCACGCACAGAATGCAAGGCACCACACAGAATGCAAGGCACCGGTTCAAAGTGAAAAAGCCAATGGCAATGAATGGGACAAGCCCAAGTATGCTTGATGAATTAAACATGCTTCTAAGGCTCTATCCTGGTCAAAAGGCAGCGTCTATATTGGCAAAGGGATTCACTCAGAGGTTAAAATTATGTTACAATTGTCCCAATGAAATGCTTATGTTTAGGAATCTTAAGTCTGTTTCAACAAACATGAAAATTGCTCGGCAAAAGATTCAAGAAGAACTCACGAGTAGGCGTATGGCAGGTCCCTTTGACACGCCCCCTTTTCCCACATAGAGGTGCTCTCCAGTAGGCTTAGTACCAAAACAGGGAGAGGTAATTACCGACTCATTCATCATTTATCTTTTCCACCAGGGAACTCAGTAAATTATTACATAAGTGACAAAGATTCTCAAGTTGCATACCTAAAATTTGATGATGTTGTTGGCCTCATAGCCTATATGGCCCCAATGCACTACTGGCAAAATGTTATATGAAACATGCATTCAGACTTCTACCCATTCATCGGGCAGACTTTGAGCTGCCCTGATTCAAATCTGATGAAAATACTATTATGATGTGAGCATCCCTATGGGATGTAAAACTTCCCCAAGGTACTTTGAGTTGTCTAGCACTTTTGTTAACTGCGCAATCAAATCAAATACAGGGGTGAAATTAATTTTACACTATCTGGATGACTGTTTTTTTGCTTCACATGCAGACACACATTTATGCATGTTGCTTCAAAATAAATTCTTTGGACTATGCAGACAGTTAGATAGCCCTGTTACCAATGAGAAGACGATCCTGCCATGTACATGTCTCGCCTTTTTGGGTATTAAAATTGATACAGTGAGCCAGCAAATCAAAGTGCTACTTGACAAACTTAAAGACTGTGAAAAAAAATACGGAAGGCAATACATTTCCATACAACAATTGCAAAGTTTAAAATACTCTTGAACTTTCTGTGCCGGGCAGTAAGGCCAGGCAGGGCCTTTCTACACAGACTAATTGCGCTTACAAAGGGCATTACAGATCCCATGCATCGCATTGCCCTTCACAGTGGGGCCTAACTGGGCATTAAAACATGGCTAACATTTTTGCACGCATTCAATGGAACCACCATGATTTTGCCAGAAGTGTTTCGAAGTTCTGGTGTGATCCAGTTGTTTACAGACAGTCCAGGTAGTGGCTGTGGTGCCTTTTGCAACAATCATTGGTTCAATGCCAGATGGATTGAAATTAGGGTTAACGCAAACCATTCAATGGCATTTCTAGAATTGTTTCCTGTTGTCTTGGCAGTGCTTGTTTTTCAGGGGATGAACTTAGAAACTCGACACTTTTATTGAATTGTGACAACTAGGCAGTAGTTCACAAAATTGATAGACAATCTTCTAAATGCCCATTGATTATGAAACTTGTGCGTAAACTTACCTTCACATGCTTCCAACTTAACCTGGTGCTGCATGCTGTTTTCATAGAAGGTGTTAGGAACTCAGTTGCTGATAAATTGTCAAGATTTAAACACTCTGAATTTTTCCAGGTCAAATCTGCAGACCCCAAGCCATACCCCGTCGACCACCATCTGCAGTGTCACAAAGTACTAATGCAGCATACCAAAGAGCAGTAAGATTTGTTTCAGGAATTTTTAATTTCCCAATATGGCGACCATACATGGTCAACCACAACTCACCAAGTAGCAGCTTTTATTGCACACTTATCCGTGCTGAACAAAGCCTAAACAACAATAGCATCATATGTGTCAGGGATCAGTTATTTTCAAAAAAATCAGGCTGTTTCCTGACCAACTGCCAATATTTTTGTCAAGAAAATTTTGGAAGGGTCCCGTAGCCAGGCAGGCTATTGAGTCGATACGAGACGCCCAGTGACATTTCATCTTTTGATTCAGTTCTTGGCGGCCTTACTTATTTTTTTGTAACAATGTTTTTGAGACCAAACTATTACAGGCCACTTTCTCCCTTGCATTTTTTGCCTTTGTCCCATGTCATTAGGACGAATGATTGACTGCACAGATGAATACACAATGCTTTATTGCAGATAAGGCCCTTTGTGGGTCATTGCGTGTACAGATGTTCCAAGTTCAACCCCCCCCCCCCTCCCGCGTATGTTCGCACATATGCTTGACTGATTGAACGTTACGAGCGCCTGTGGGTCCTACAGCCATCCCCAAGCACTCGTACTTCATGTTGGAGGCAATGACTTACCCAGTCTTATGGCAGGCAAGTTGCGCCTTAAACTTGTGAATCTCTTGAGCGAGATCAAGACATGTTTGGTCACCCAATTGTATGGTCCGACATTCTGCCCAGATTGTCTTACAGGCAAGGGGGGGGGGGGGGGGCAGAGAATGACAATAAGGTGGATAAGGCCAGAAAAACAGTCAATCGCTACATCACAAATATTTTGTGTCAATCATGGGATGGCTGTAATTCAACATCAAAATTCAAAACAGGGCAGGGCTTTCTTTTGTGATGAGGTTCACCTGTCACCAAAAGGGAACCAGGTCTTTCTCAGGCAGTTCAACAAAGCTATCCAACTATTCCTGACAACAACAGATGTCATATTCAAAAGACAATAAAAGCCTTTAATATAAGCTCACCTTAGGTACATTGAAATCAGGGGCTGTAATATCAGATCATCACACTGAGCTCTCTAAATAATTATTACATTTATAAGCTGCCAATGTACAGCGATTCTAATCTGGACTGGCCAAAGACTTATGTACTTCATGTTTGCTGGACCTGCGCATATATATTTTAATATGCGTATCTGGGACTGGTAAAGAATTGATTTGTTGGATTCAGCTAAGATATGTCCTCATCAAACATGATTATACCTCGTAACATGTACAGATCTGTAGCAGAGGTCACAATGGCAAGTGAAGCATGCCTGCTCGCACTTGGTGGGGATCCTCATAGTCATGGGAATTATTGAGATGTTGCTGTGCGCCAGATCTCAATCTGGGAATGTGGCTTGCAATCATGCTCGTGTGAAATGTAGAGCTATTGCAGTAAAAAAAAAAAAAAAAAAAAAAAAAATATATATATATATATATATATATATATATATATATATATATATGCTATTTTCAGGATCCTGATTCTCGCGTTTGTTGATATTGTTGTATAGATTTTTGTGTACTCAATTTCTAAGGTGTTCTGTAGCACTGCGTTTAGTTGCAGTATTCTCGCATCTCGCGCTGATTGGCTTGTCTCATTGGTAGGGGACAGTAGCAGTGCTCTATTCCAAATTTACAAGTGTTTATACGGGAGTGCAGCCCTTTTATACCAGTCTGGCTGATACCATTGGTAGGGGACAAATGCTGTGCTCAGTTTGGACCAGACACATGTGGTTACATCTTTATAGTCAGCTCAACAGGCCAGCAGTCCAGTGATTGTAAGGCAACAAATGTCACTGCAATGTAAATAACTTTATCGATGATATATGTGTACAGTGATTATTGATAAATGTTTATAATGTTGCTCCTTAATGGTTACAAGTTTGAACGCTTCAAATAAATCACGTTACTATTCCAATCAGTTCTTGTGTCACGAGTTATGCCTGTACAAGACACTATGTCAACCCTGAGGATTCTATGTGTGTTTTGTCTCTACTGTTTCGTCCACAAACATTCATGACAAAAAAACGAAATATCTGCCTTATTACAAACGAAGAGAGAGAACACCACACTCGTTTAACAGCTTCTTGTGTTTTGCAAGTTACACGTACATACGTATCTATATATGGCCAACACAGATCAGACAGGTGAAAGACTGGCAGGCTACCGTTCAGCCAACTGACTTTGTTTATTCTGCCGAGTCACTGTGTTTGTAAGATATATATATATATATATATATATATATATATATATATATATATATATATATATATATATATATATATATATATATATATATATATATATATGGAGGGTGGGGGATCCTTGCACCCCATAATATATGCAGATAAATAGCTTAGTGCCACGTTACATTACTTTGCTACTCAACACGCCATGCAAATAGGCTTGTTTCGTTTTCTTCGGTTAAGTTCCAGCGCACTGTCTTCTTGTCAAAAACTATAAGGAATATACCTATTTAGGGCAAGCAAGTCCGAAATACGACAGTTGGCACAATGTGTGTGTTTGTTTTAATTGTTTGTTTTTTGTTTTTGTTTGTTTTTTTTGGGGGGGGGGGGGAATTGGGTGGGGTGGGGGTGTTTTTTTTTTATTCCGCTGGCATAATTTTCGTTTTCCTGTATTCAACTTTACGTTTCAAAAAGGGGGTGCTAATGCAAATTGCAAGCAACAATAACAGTATCGTACATATTTCTGACAGACAGATATACAATAGGGTATGATCTATGGTGGCACAAACGTGCCAAGTATTTTTTTCCCTTTATCCATATAAATGTAAAGGCGAACATGAGAACATAAGAGAACAGAATGGCGAAAGCAGGAAAACACAAATGCAAAAACCCTTAAGAAAAAAATTCGAAAGCGAAAATGCGAAAACACTACCGCGAAAATGCGACACAAGTCATGGCGTGTTTTTGTGCTTGCATTTTCGTATTAGCGTTTTTTTTGGGGGGGGGGGGTTGTGTTTTTTTTTTTTTTTTTTTGTGTTTTTTTTTTTTCTTTTTTTTTGTTTTTTGTTTTGTTTTTTGTTTTGTTTTGTTTTGGATTTTTTTTCTGTTTTGTTTTTTGTTCTGTTTTTTTTTTTTTTTTTTTTTTTTTTTTTTTTTTTTTTTTTTGTTGTTTTTTTGTGTATTTCATGTTTAGCTGTTTTCTTTCCTTGATGGAAAACAAGAAACACGAATGCGAAAACGCTAAAGTGGAAAATACGAAAACTAAAATGCGAAAAAACAACTGCACAAATACGACACAAATTATGTCGAGTTTTTCGCACTCGCATTTTTGTGTCTTCGTATTAGCATTTTCTCGGTTTTTTTGTTTTACTGTATTCTTTCCTTGATCGAAAATATCACAACCTGGTATGGAAGTAATTTGGGATTTTTAGACCTTCACGTGCATGTTTTTTTTTGGGGGGGGGAGGGTTTGATAGGCCTACCAGGTCTCTTTCTATGTCAGTAACGAAAGGTTTGTTTTTTCAGTGGTTAGGACTATTCATTTTGTCAAAACTATAGTCTGTAGTTAATGAAGAGGTTTTGAGGTTGAGAGGATCGGTTTAAAGTTAGCAGTTGCCTTTTATGGGTGACTGCCTGTCTCAAGTTAGGAGTGAAGTTTGTTTCTTCACATTGGTATTGGAAGATGAATGTTTATGCTTTGGTAACTCCGGATTGCCTTTGCTATCATTGTTGGGATTGTGATTTATGAATGTGGGTCATGTTTTTTCTGTATTAGTAGGTAGTGTTGAAAAACGGGTCGTTAATAGAGTTTTTTGACATAAAAGTCATAATATTTACCCCAACATGTCACGTCAAATTAAAAAAAAATGCCTTTACTATTTGTTGCTGGAACATTGTGTGCATGATGCACCGAAACGTGTCCGCGAATTTTACTGACACTAGTCTCAGAACTCCGGTGCAGTGTTTGATTTCTTGAAGGGATTGCTATTTAAAGGTTTTTATTTTAATACATAATCGGTCCGTTTCACGTCACGTAAGTCAGAGATCACACAGAAATTCAAAGGGGAAAGGCCCTCCCATGTTAGCCAAGGGTATCATATCTGCCTTTCACTGTGTCATGGGAAAACATCAGCATTGGCACTTCAACATGGGACACCATATTCAACTTAATCGATCTTTTGTATTAAATGACACATGCTTTTGTGACTGTCTCGTAAGTCACATCACAAAAACTTAGATTTTTTTTTTACTTTTCAAGAACATGTACGAACTCTATGAAGGTGTAAAAGGTTTGTGCTCTGAAACATGTTCCTTATGCACTTTTCTATTTTTTACTGAGATGTGATAAATGAGAAGCAGGATTTTAAACTCACACAGCCTCTTTTAATGTGTCACGTAGTTCACAAAAACATTTCACGTAAGTCGGGCGTGTGAAAAATAATGTTACCCACTTCTCTATTTCAGCAGTACCAATCACACTACACCACAGGCCAGATTAAATGTATTCAAGCAATTGCGCTGAGTATTATTGACATGGTTTTTGCGCCATTGACATGGTTTTTGTCTGGCGTAAGTCACATTGCAAAACAGCAGCACTTTGTAATTGGTGAAAACGTAAAATCTCTGTGAAGTCTTTGAAATTTAAAGACTTTTTACTTAAATACTTTTTTTAGCTTTCAGTATGATATAATATATGATAATTAAACGTAATTTATCAAACTCAGACAGGTGCTTTATTGTGCCTCGTAATTCACAAAACAACGTCACGTAAGGCACACATGTGGAAAAAAAAAGGATTTATTATTTCTCTGTTTCAACTGATGAATATTATAAAAGTCTGGATGCACCATGGGTTAAATGAATCGCACAAATACACCCAAATAATTGGTCCAATTGTTATTTACATTATTTTTTCTACCCAGTGTGGTGAAATAGTCCTTGCGATCCATGTTAAAAATGACCATTTTCCTTGGGCAGTTGTACTTTTTAAATTTTTACAGGTTAAGTTGATTATAACTGCATGTACTTAAATTACATTTGAAATGCAATTTTATTTTTCATTCGAAGGTAAGGAGCATAAACATAAATTAGCAAAAACAAATAAAAAAATTAGACATAAAACCCTGGTCCAGCATTCTGGTGGATGGCTTATAGCAGCCTGCAGACTTTACAGAGGATGACATTACTTATCTTCATGCGTGTACTACGTACTCTGTTGTAGCTCAGCTGACATGTTCAATTCCATATAAGCTTGGCTAGAGACTGGCATTACTAATATGCCTTAAAAGGTGACACTTCCTTCTTCAGCACGTGTGGTACATGTATTGTCAAAACAACACCGATAATATGTGCTGAGAGACCCCCCCCCCATATTTTAGCTTCTGAAGCATGCGGAATGTACATGATTATGACCCAATTAAACCCCAGATATCAAGACACCTGTCAAAATGTCAAAAATATGTACCTGATACATTGATAATTGTCAAATTGAAACAATCTAAATATGGTATAGGGGGCCATTCATAAACATCAATTTATTTCAATTTTTATTTTTATCAAAATTGTGGGAGTGGGGGTGACTTTTTACCCCCCCCCCCCAAAAAAAAATAAATAAATAAATAAATAAAGTTCCCAAAATGACTTAATTTGGCTGCAGAAATAAATATGATAAATGAGAAATTCTCTAATTTGTAGCATAAGCAGAGCCTACATGTACACAAAAAAGATTTAAAAATGATAATGACCTTCAGAAACTTTTAAGTTGCCAAAGTTGCCATGTATTTGTAAAGGATAAGAATTTCCAGTTACTTTTGTAACAAGCCCCAAGAACCAGCATTTGCATCACATATTATGCTTGTTGCTGTCGTCTTACTGTTCCTATGTTTGTAAAACAACATTGACATTAGCCTTGACAGTTCAAGTTCTGATAAAATAACTTTTTTTTTTTTATGTATGAGACTACACGTCTTAGAAAATACTAAACATAGAAAATGTGACTTACGTGACGTCACATAAGTCACATAATTTATAACACTGATATTAGGCTTGAGTTGGTACCTTTTTGGGCTACTTGTATTCCTCTCGGCTGAACATAAGCTAAAAGCTTTAAAACTAGGAATGACACATGGCATTCAGTTTTTCAGGTCAACCTGCAAAAACTTTCCTTTGTTTACGGTCACGTAAGTCACATTCCAGACATCTAACTTTGACTGAGAACAATGAAACAAGTGTATTATGTAACATCCAAATTGTCATCAGAATCTCTAAAAATGTACTTCATAAATATGTTTTACCATCAACACAGATGTTTTGTCCAGGTTTTTGGACATTTATTTTGACATTAAAATATTAAAGAAATATATGACTGTGTTGGCACCCAAAATAACATTTTCACTGCTTGTGGTAATTGTTACAATGATGTTGATAACATAGCATCATATTTTCCTGGACATCCAGGTATATATCTTTAGACAAAAAGTAGTGTTAAGAGCCATCACAGACTTTTGGTTTTTTGAAGCAAGGACCACTTGTCGTTAAATGGCCCAATTGAGCTCTTTGTGGCAGAGTTTTCTTTTCTACACCATAAAGTCCACCAAGCATGGCTTAAGCTACATTTCTGCATGTGATTAAAGCCCCTGTGCCAGTGTGCATCTGTCATGGACAAAACATTATGTCAATTATAGGTATCATATCAACAGGATTTGTACAACATGTATGATCTTTATATGTTTAAGGCACGAAATAAAACAAAATTGAGGTGGCTGTGCATCATAAAAGTTGCGTCCAAATCGATTTTAAAATTCTACTGATTAATGATTTAACTTGGCAGTTGACTATTTTATTTGATTTTGCTTTCTCAGAATTTGTTTGGGTTGAAACCCTGGCAGGAGACCAAAATATGAATAGATATGTCACCCTAAAGAATGCACACGGATGTCTACCCACATGCAAATGCCAACACTACAACTTACACAATGTGTACTTCCCAGACTCCTGTCAGAAAACGTACAATACATCGTGACAAATTGCAAGATCAGGTGTGTTTCAGCAGGTACATATAAATTTCAATGTAATTAATTTAAATCACCCCAAATATATCTGTAGGCACTGTTAGTAACATGTATGTCAAATAATACACCCTCAATCAAATTGAAGGTTATATGAATGAACGAATGAATGAATGTATAAACGGACATATAAAAACAGACAGACAAACATAGATGGACCGACGGATGGCAGGATATATATATATATATATATATATATATATATATATATGTATATATATATATATATATATATATTTATTTATATATATATATATATATATATAGAGAGAGAGAGAGAGAGAGAGAGATTAGACAGACAGACCTAAGAAAGGTTAGATAAATATGTAAGTATGTATGTAGGTGGGAAGGCAGATACATAGATAAGTGGATAGATGGATGGATAGACAGGCAGACAGACACACAGCCAGATGGATAGATAGATAGATAGATAAATAAATACATACATACACATATAGATACATAGATAGATAAATAGACAGATAGATAGATAGACAGACAGACAGACAGACAGACAGACAGACAGATAGATAGATAGATAGATAGATAGATAGATAGATAGATAGATAGATAGATAGATAGATAGATACTTGTTTTATATATGTGTCCAACATTACTATAATTAGACTTGATTAACACTACTTGCAGATATATTTAAAATAACTGAAACTGATCATCAGTAAGTTAAATGCTTTATTAATAGAATTTTAAAAAACGATGTCTTATTTGGAGGCAAGTTTGAACATGCACACTATCTAGATTTTGTTTAACTTCATTCTTTCAATTCCTCAAACATATAAAAATTTATAAATGTACAGTCTACGTTGATATTATACCTAAAACTGATAAATATTTTTTTTCCATGATGGATGCATATTAGGGCATGCACTTCAACAACATGCAGCTTAAAGCATGCGTGGTGGACCTTATCGTGAAGCAAAGTAAACTCTGCTGCAAAGAGCTCAATTACGTATTACACTGAAAATATTAGATACCGAACCCTTTGAGTGATCTGTTGCGAGCGAAAAGATCACAGGGACTCAACTTTGTGCAAACCGCATTTGTTATCTTAGCTGGCATTTGCCAGTAACTTGCCAATTCTGAAGGGACCAGTCATTATTTACCAGCTTTTTTCAATTCCACGCTTTCAGTCGGCTCTCTAAGAGTAGTCAGACTCCCTGGTAACCCCCCCCCCCCCCAATAAAATCATCATAGAAGTAGGTGTGGTGAGTGGGGTTGGGGTGGAGGTGAGGGTGACTGTGTACCATCTTGTACGCGAGTAAAGGAAACAAATGTTGTTCCAAACATCTTTTCGTCTTGTACGTATAAAAATCAATTAACCAACTGCCCGTTCCATCAAAGCGGCCAATTTACATGCCCAGCTACCAGTTTACCTCGAGCTGCCTGTTCTCAGCTAGCTGCTAATTGTAGTATAGCGGTCATTTTTCATGCCATGGTGCAAGTTTATATGCACCTGCCTGTTCTCAGTTAGTTGTTAGTTGTATTAAAGCTGGCATCCATGCCCAGCTGCCAGTGTTGTCCAGCTCCCAGTTCTCAGCCAGCTGCCTGTTCCATCATAGCTTCCACTTTCTATGCCCAGCTGCAAGTTTTACTCTATTGGCCTGCTCTCTGCCATCTGCAGGTTCTATCACAGTTGCAGGTTCTGTTATAGCTGCCAATGTCCATACACAGCTGCAAGTGTTGTTCAACAGCCAGTTCTATTATAGCTGCCATTTTCCATGCCCAGTTGCCAGTTCTCCAACCAGCTGCCAGTTCTGAGCTAGCTGCCTGTTCCATCATAGCTGCCACTTTCCATGCTCAGCTACCAGTTTTGCTCTAGCAGCTTATTGTCAGCCAGCTGCCAGTTCTAGTATAGCTGTCATTTTGCATGTCCAGCTGCCAATTTTAGTGCCCATGCCTGTTGTCAGCCTGCTGCTAGATCTGTTATAGCTGTCATTTCCTGTGCCCAGCTGCTAATGCAGTCCAGCTCTCTGATCTCCTACTGGCTGCCAGTCCTTTTCCAACTGTCTGTTCTGCATTCAGCAACAAGTACTCAGCAAGCAGCCAGCTGTTTTCGTTGCTGGCATTTTTCCATGCCCAGCTTCCAGTTTTAGTCCTGCCTATAGTTCTTCTAGCTGCCAGTTATATTTTAGATACCATTTCCAGCTGCTAGGTCTCACTCTGCTGCCAGTTTTAGCAACAAAAAAAAAACAACACATTTTGCATTCTCAGCTGCCAGTTTTAGTCCATCTGTCAGTTCTCTTCCTAGAGGCCAGTTCTTTCCAGCTGTCCAGGTGCTCCTAGTTACCAATTCCATAGAAGCTGCCATACTTCTCCTTTTATTTGCAAGATCTCAAAAACCTGCCAATTCTCTGCTAAGCTGGCAATTTTCCACCAATATAGGATTCGTTCTCCAACTTCCAGTTATCTTCCTTGCTGCTACTTCTGTTCTGCTGGCCACTGATAGTGCAGCTGGCAATACTATTCTAACTTCCAGTTCTCACAATTGCTGGTTTGTTATGTAATGTTTTGCTCCAACTGCCAGTTTTTCATCCAGTGGCAAATACTCAGCTACCACGGCTCTGTCAAGTAGCAAATACTATTGCTTTAAACTTACTGTATTTCTTGCAAGACATAATGATTGGGCAGCAAGCTGCTGAAGTATTGTCGTGGACCCAGTAGTAACAAGTACCCAGACAAATGGACCAGGGCGATCAAATTTTAAATAAACAATGTAAACATTTGTTTCCATTTTAACTAAAAAGATTAGTTGGGGAGGCAGACTAATACAACCATAACTTTTTTAAATGTCCTTGAAAAAATAACCAAACTTGACTTTTTTCTGGTATTTATAATGTAAGACTTTACATGTTAATTTTTTTTTTAATTCTGTCTGCTTTCATTACAAATATGTTCCAAACATAATATATGTCTTGTTGATTGCAAGGTATGATTTTTGTAAGTGCCACAAATTTTCTATTTTAGCAAACCATGATATTAAACACAAAGAGAAACAACCTGAATGGTTTTCCTCCTGTGAATGGTACATATGTCCTGATATTTCTGTGCAATAGTATCATATATATGGGACATTATGGGTAATTATAGATACCCATAAATGTATCAATAATGATGTCCTCGATCTATCCCAAGGTCACCGAGCATATAAACTTAAGTTAAGGACCCACTCATTGATGACTTGGCACATGCATCAATATTTATCACAGGAGTTGCACAAAAAAGCTATGATTACATGTGGAGGGAAGTGCCATCTGGTGGCCAATTTTACATTAAGTTTTATATGTTCAGCAGCCACTTGAGGACTCACAACTTTGAAATGAATAAGTGCAATATAGCCACGATGCTACAGAGCATTAGGCCCATGGGCCTCTTGTTAGACTTTGTAGTCACAATTTGCTTGACTTTGCAGTCTTTCTGTTTGACCAATCATGGCCTGTTTCTACTGATGACCAAGGCCACAGCTTCAGGGGCCTATACATGATAATAGTCTTGTTCACGTTGAATTCACTGCTTACAGAAATATTGCACAGAAAGTTGAGACTCTTTGGAGAAAATGCCTCTCAATATATGTAGTCAAACAAAGCGCCTTGGTGATGGCACAGAAGATATTTATCAGCTAAACTAGAAGAGGCTTAAAGAACAAGAACAGTTTATCTAAAGCCCTGCTTAAAATACTGAATAGCTTCCTGGCTACATTCATTTGTCAACACCTGTTCAGTTTCTGAGTGGCTATTGGTTTCTTGCAGGAAGATGATTCCTTGTTGAAATTTCCTGAACCAGTAAAACATGGATCCTTTTTAAAAGTGTCAGCTATGCCTCTTATATTAAGAGGGAAAAGCGAAAAGGAAAAAGGCTGCTTCAGAAGACAGAAGCACACATTTGTATCTCAGTCTATAATCAACATGACAGGTAGGTGCATCCTAGTGACACCGGTCTGAATGGCTTTGTCTAGATAAGCATACAATAATACATGACTGTCTAAACTGGATAAAAAATACATTATCTCAAAGCTGGCAGAGGGCTATAGCAACCCACCATGCAGCATTCTTGCTTTCACTAAGAGTCTAGAAAACATCTTTAAGCAAACTTTTGTCCTTACTTTATTCTTATGGTATCTTATGCAAGGCACTTAAGATGGTCTAAATTCTTTTTCCTGCCCAGTCAGAAAAAGAGAAAGTGGGTAAGACTCAGTAAGAGGAAATCAAGTCTTGCTTTGACCATGAGTGACAGGAGCAGAGTCAGTCAGTCAATTTTCAGACCAAACAAGACTTACTAAACAGGCGATGCTTAGAATCGCTCTACTTTTCATTCATACGCCCGTGTTTAAAATATGCAAGTAATGTTAGGGACAGGTGCACACAAGGTGACAAAGACAGGTTGGAATCTATTCAGCTGAACGCAGCCCATGTGGTAACAGATGCACTTGCAGATACAAGTCTTGAAAAACTCTGTTCTGAGATAGGTTGGGAAACACTTGCTGAAAGTAGGAGAAAGCAAAATTTGGTGCTTATGTTCAAAATTGCAAAAGGAATTGCCCCTAAATATCTCTGTAATCTTCTGCCAGAAAAAACATCGATGCGAACTGATCAAATACACGCAATTGATGACAAGAAAAGCACATATTACAATTCTTTTTTCCATCCACCATACGTGAATGGAACCTGCTGCTACGATGTCTTGGAATTTGAAACATGTTGACGAATTTAACAGGGAATTAAACAAAACCCAACCAAAACGTAACAATCTTTACTATTTGGGTAAAAGGCAAATAGCAGTTATTCATTCTAGAATGAGGATGCGCTGTAGCCAGTTGAACGGTGACCTCTTCAAAATAGGTGTTGTTGATTGCCCCTTATGTTCATGTGGTGATAATGCAGAAAGTACTTACCCGCTTCGTTTTTGAGTGCAACAAATATCTTCTCTTGAGGGATGACTTACAGTCAAAGATACTACAGTATGGAAACTTTAATTTGAGAACAGTACTATTTGGTATTGAAAGCAAAGGCAATACAAAAAATACATAATGAGCATATTTTTGAAGCTGTGCACAAATTCATTGAGAATACAAATAGATTTAAAACGTGATGTTGATAAATTTCCTTATACCTACTGTACATCAAAGAGTAATTTTTAACCAATAAGCTCACACATTACCCCATTACCCTCTCTCTATTCTTATTGTGGTCTTGTTTGTATATCTATCTGTGTACTAGTGCCTTGCAACTTTTGGTGTCTTGTTCTTCATGTACAAGAGGCCCTAATATAGGCTGGTGAGCCTGTCGGCCAATTGTTTTATTAATAAAATACATTTAAACCAAAACTCATTGTCTGACATATATCGTCTCTGGGACCTAAACTTAAGATCAAGGTCAACAATCATATACAATATCGAACTTCTATATGGTCCATCTTTGCGGTACATTTAGTATTGGTAGACTTCTTATTTTTCAAAATTTGAAAATTTTGAATCCTTTACAATAAATTTATTAACCTTAAAAATTAAGTTAAGGTCATTTAAAATTGAGCATTGAACCAAAGCATTTTGGGCTGTAACCGTAGAAGGCATCTTTATTTACAATCAAATCAATACAATTAATGTATTTTACACTTGTGATGTCGGGTCTACTTAGCACTACCAGTGGTGCCACCATATCTCAACAAGTCAAAAACTTTTACCTGTATAATGTTTCCGTAATGGTATATCAATGCACGTGCTCAAGTTCAGATGAACTAACCATAACAGAAAATATCTGAAATATATTCCCTTTGTAAACTTGAGAAAGTAGATGAAGGTCAATCGCATCATGCCATATATAACTTCTACATATGACACAGATACAAGTATAATTTGTCGATCATTTGGTATTATTAACCTTGGTCTTTCTTAACATGATCATTTTTGTACTCTCGACATATTTGGGACTATATCTTCCGTACTGCTTTAGATGGTGCTACTAATTTTCACGCGTTTTCGTCCTTTTGCCTGATCAATATTAACACCAAGTTTCGAGATTTTTCGAGAAAAACTTTTGCCAAACTTTACTCTCAACAGTTCTTATTTTCGCCTAAATACTACATGATTTTGGAGGTGGGGCCACCAATATTGAATTAAGCATAGATTTTCAGACACTTGATAAGTCATATGTATATAGTTTATTAGTAAATGAGGTATAGTGACCTAACTTCGAAATTGTTGACTTTATTACGTTCACAAGAAGAATTTTTATTGATTGATGGACCAACAGAGTGACATAGTTTCGAAATGATGGACGTATATACATGGGTGCCCATATAAGCTTTGCGACGACCGTAAGAAGAGCTGAAAATCAATAAAGCTTCAAGACGACGTGAGAATAAACATTGTGCAAAACTATATGAGAATGACCACAGCGAACCGTTTTCAAATAAATGTGCGTGTGTGTGTGCGCACGTGTGTCTTCATGACTACAAATCCAACAATCAACTTCGGCTAACCGTTTCAAATTCAGCGTTGGCTAGATCGTTTAGCTGTAAAACATGACTCACACATCTCTACGATTTATACATACGTGTATTGCATTTGTTCTTTATCGCTGTTCGGAAACTTTGGAATACATTATGGCAGTAATATGAGAGAACCATTTCACTGGTTTTCTAAATTTAAGTGACCAAAAAGAAAAATGGTTTCATACAGCATTCATATGCATACAGCAAAGGGTTGTTGTTCTTAATGCGACACAGTATGGATTTGAATAGGTTAATGTTATTTACTCTTTTGCATAACTGGCTTCATAATATAATTTCTGCGCTTTGATATGGTGGGAGCTCTTTTTTCCCTTTTTTTTTCTTTTCTTTCTTATTTTTTTATTTTTTTTATTTTCTTTTCTTTTTTTGAGGGGGGAGGAGGGGTAGTCTTTCTTAAGACCCTTTTTTAATTCATTCGTTGTCAAGTGAAATAGCAGATGAATATGATAAAAACGAATGACAGGAGGCCATGGCGTCGAGCTAGAACATTCCAAGCCGCAAAGCGGTCATAAAGAGAAGAGTAAAGAAAGAGTTTTTAACTTTGGCCGGGTCCCGGTCGCATTCGTTTGGCAGCTGTGGTGCCGGTGGAAAAAAAAAAAAACGAAAAAAGAGAAAACACTGACCGGGCAAAAGACACCCGGAACAAACAGGTACACTTTGATAACACGTCTTGCTGCAGGTCTGCGGCTTGGGAATAGTGTCAGAGGACCATGGACTGCCCATAAAAAAGACCCTTACTTCACTTCTCTCCAGGATCGCTTCGCGGCCTGGCCTGTTCTGGCTCGGCGCTATGAGCGCCCTCTCATTTATTTTCATAATATTAATTTGCTATTTTGTTTGATAAGAGTTGTTTTTAGTTTTCCCTTTAAAGAAACTAACTGCTTATTGTGCATAACTTGTTATTTATTATGCACCTTTGTTTCCTTTAAGCATGGACACATTCCACGCTTTAGGATGTCCGTTGCGATATATGTAAAGTTAAATTATCAGGAAAAAAGCGGGACTAGCAAATGCTTGCTACCTGCCAAGCTGTTAATATATATATATATATATATAAATATATATATATATATATATATATATATATATATATATATATATATATATATATATATATATATATATATATATATATATAGACAGAGAGAAAGAGAGAGAAAGGTTTTGCTCACTGAAATGTGTAATAATTGAGCCACCGGCCCCCCCCCCCTTTTTTTTTTTTTTTTTTTTTGTTAGCAAAGGGCGTAGCACTGTTTGCACATAAAGGGTTGCAGTACCGGCGCGGCATCGTTCTTTTTTCACCGATGACAATGATCTAAAATTTGTCCGCAATTTGCGCCTTTTGTGTATGCAGTCCGAGGGCAGTTATTAATGAACAGTACTGTATGTATGCATGTAAATATGAAAAAATGTTTTCCTACTGTACAGGATTTTGTAAGAAGAGTAAAAGATATTGGATATCTTGTACGGTGTATTGGTACAGTAAAGAACAAAATTCTAAAACATCTGTAAAAATGGTCAATTCTTTTCATTCGATAAAAAAGTGAAACAAAAATGGCTGAGAACTTCTATATAAACTATTTACTCTTATATTTTAGGTGCGACCCTACACTGCCAGTATATGTACACTAATGTAAGTTGAGTTTGAAGTAAATAAAAAAGGGAAAAACTCAAAAATTATTATACAGGTACCATTCCGGCTTCGTTTTGTAGTTTTGTGACATATCCACAACCAATGAACTATGTACCAAAATTGTAGGCTTCTAATTGATGCAAATCAGACAAATACACAAAATCAAGATCTTGAGAATAGCTTCAAAAATAATAGAGACTTTTTTTTGTTGTGAAGCTAATTTTTTTTTCTAGTCTAGTTTCTTTCTTTCTTTCCATGGCACCCAAATATTGTCCAGACTTCTCAGAAGCTCATATTCTAAATACTACCAAACTTGCCATGGTGACTTCGGGATGGTTCAACATTTTTATCATTTTGAACTAATACTTACAGTACATAAGGCGGGATGGGGTTAAATGGGTCTGTATACGTTCAGAGTATATGGAAATTGATGGTCAATTATTGGCCTGTTTTGCGCAATTTTGCTATGATTTTTTTTGGGGGGGGGGGGGTAAAATCTTCATCTTTTTGAGTACTAATTGGTGAGGGGGGAGGCGGAATTTTTTTGTACCCCAAGTGCTAATAAAAAACGCTAAAAATGTGGATCCATCCCTTACCTAGCAGTGAAATTGTGCATATCGTTTGGAATAGTCATTATGCTTGAAATTATGCAAATTAGGGGCAACTAATATTTTAAAAGTACCATATCTTCTAAACCATTAAAAATAAACATAAAATTTCAATATGCATCCTTAGGGCGTGACACCTGAGAACATAATGGACAGTAAGTAAAGTTGTAGAATTTTGAATTATGATTATAAGGGGCATTGGAAAAATTAAAGTTGAGTATCTCCTAAACTAATATAGATAGGGGTGCCATTCCAACTTTAATTTATAGGTTGTTAGCAATGCAGCATCCAATGAACCATGAACTGAAGTTGTAGGCCTCCAGCTTATGTATATTAGACAAATACACAAAATTAAGATCTTGAATAGCTTCAAAACTATTAAAAACAGTGGGCGTCATTCAAACTTCACTTTATACGTTTGTCACATGGCCACATCCAAAGAACTATGAACTAACGTTGTAGCATTTTATTTTATCGAAATTAGGTTAAGGCGCAAAATCATGATTATGTTGGACAATGGCCAAGTGTAACGTTTCAATCTGTTCTCATTTTGAAGGCACCTAGACTGATTTGGTGTGCACAAATCTTCTTTTCTAGTTTCCGTTTGGTCATGTGGCCTCACAAGGGGTCCCACAATCAGTGCAGCTCATCAGTAAATCAATCAGTGAGTCAATGCCTGCACTTCCCAGGCATTCCCAAGTCTGTTTCCCTGTCAAACCTGTGTTTAGCAATAAGCTTTATGAATATGATCGTTTGCTATATTTTCCACATAATGAAACTAAGTATCCATCCACCCCGATGATATATGCTTTTAGTATGTTGCAAAGACGACTTTTTTACTCTGCAGTGTGTTCAGTGAAAAGTGCCACTCCCATTTTTAATTGGAAAAAAGTGACCCTTTTAATATAAAAGAGATAAAATCCTAAAACTTTGCATGACTACTCAATGGATAGGACTGCATCACAAACCTGTATAGATGTTGGTTTGTCATCTCTATCTATAATGGTTTTAAAGATATTGAGAGGATTTTTGGTAATTCACTGTAAGGGGATTTTTACGACTTTACTTAGGGATCATGTAAGAAAAATAAGTTTTCAAAATTTCGAAAAATCTTCGAAATGGGGGGAGGGGGTCAAACGGAAACTTGGAATTTCACAAAGTTTCTGGAAAGCCATAAAATTAACACTGTTATTTTATGGTAGCGGTATTTTTCGTAGTGCGACATCTGGTGAGTAATGCAGATACGTTATCTCTGACTACACACAGCCCTGATGGGGTGTTTTCCAGGTACGCTGACACATGATTTACAAGATGTTGCAATTTTTTTTTTGGTACACATCTTACTGCTACACTAAAATATTGAGTTTACTTAAAATAGTGGCTAGTGTACCTTTTACAATCCATATATTGTACTTTAACGGTTGAAGATTGGCACGACAATGTGAAAATAGAGTTAAAATTGCATTTGTTTGTGCTGTCCGTACGATTGGATCACTTGTGGTAAACACCGCATATTTGGATCATTAGGAAGTTCAGAACTTCCTCTGTATCAGACACATGCCTTCTCCTTGGGTAAGTGTGATTGCAATGTGGGTTAATTTATGCCCAACGTCGCTGTTTCAAAAGTTTGAAATGTTTCAAACGATCGTTTCTAATGGCTGATGGTGATGTGGTCAGATAGTCACATGATCTATTTTTATAATTTATGCTGACGATTAATCACTTGGACCAATATGAGCACTGCGATTTCTCAAACGATCATTTCCGCCTGTACTTCTGCCCAGGTCTCAACACCATGCCGTTGGTGACAACATGGATGTAGGGCACGATAAAAGCGGGAAGTGTGGCTGTTGTGATGCTGGTAATGAGTGAATACTTTGATATTTTCATAGAATTAGGACTTACATAGTTCTTCTGAAGCTTTCTGTTATGATTGCCAGACACATGGAAAGATATTAGCTGTACATTCTGCACTGATGAAGGCAACGTCTTCTATCTTGTGCCCGAACTCCATTTGCACACAGAAAGCTTTTTTTTTTTTTTTTCCAAACATAACAGTTTTGCCTTCAATAAATCTAACCGCTAATTGTTAATAGCTTGTAAAATAAGCAAGATAATAAGTTTTGACGCTGTGAAAATCAATCACATACATGTGGTAACAGTATTTTCAAACAAATCACTGCAGAATAAATATATTGCAATATTGGAGATGTGTCACACACAGCGACTGGCACTGACGGCTAGGACTGCGTCAGATTCTGAGTTAAAATGAGTCATGACTATGTAACAGAAATAAGAGTACTGTGATGAATGCGCATTTCTCCAAGCTCGAGTAAATGAGTTTATGGCTGTCCCATTCCTGCGCAAAAAGTCACGACATGTGTGCAAAATAACAAATACAATTTGAGCGCGACCGCCTTCACGGAAAACCCCAAAAGTGAACACAATTATTTGTCAAACAAAAAAAAAAAAAAAAAAAAAAGAACTATTACAAACGCGCTTGAAGGGAACCCATTTCTATAAAGTTACTACTCGCGATAAATTGCGGAATTCAGTAAACAGTGTGGATGGAATGTGTATTTTTTTCAATACAGCAAATGCCTGTCGCTTCAATTAGCATCTGTGGAGAATTGGGATAAGATCAGTATGTAATATATTATAAAATGTAGGAATAATAAAATGAATGGCAAATGAGCATATTCAAAGGTTGAAGGGGACTTCCCAAGAAGTTGAGGATTTTGGAATGGGGAGCGGAAGGGGGTTATCACTTTTCACTGGTTATTTTGCAATCTTGGAAAAGTTTTTTTTTGTGCATCATCCATTACTTGAGGGAAAGAATTAGCTGGGTAAGGTGAGTTTCAATATCTGTTTGCATTTTATAGACTAGTGACAAAGTTGTACAGTAGGTTGTGTCTCCTTGGTGTGTATAGTAACCACTGGGGACTCCAGATAAGAGTGCAGTTTGAGACTTGGCACTCAGCCTGTAAAAGTCCCTAGCCAGCAGAGTATAGGTTCAGGGCACAGCACAGGCTTGTAAGTTGAGTTGTGGTAAGATGGGCGTCGTGCTGGTTGGTACGTTTGGCGCAGCTACATGTATATAGGAGACCAGGCAGCACAGTGAGGGAGTTGGGAGATGGCTGTTGCAGAGACAGTTAGTAGCTGCAGAGGGAGTTAATACCTCTTGAGTATGTTCAGAATGTTTTTAGCCCAGCTGAGCTTTTTGTGGGGGAACGTCATCCGTCGTCTTTCTACAATTTGCGAGAAGAGTTCCTATAGAGCATAGCCCTTTTCTCTAATTGTATAATAAAACAAGTTTTAACATCTGCAATTCACCTTTTCTACTTCTTCTCCAAAACTGCCAGCCAAATTCACTCTAGACTTGGTGGGGATGTGCTTAGGGTGGGTGTCTACTAAGTTTGCTCGAATGGTGACGCTCCAGTTTTTCAAGAATTTTATATTTTTTCTTTTTGGTGACAAACCCATTGTGGTACACCGGCAGTAAAAAGTAGGGACACCAAGCTGTTCTTTTCACCCTCTTTATTGGACGACATTGTGACGTTACATTCCATAAAGCTACAACACAAATACATCACATTAGAAATCACATAAGAGAAGACGTTGACACAAATAGTATAACATTTACAACAAATCTTTTTGACATATGCCGTTTACATTATACGTAAGTTAACTTTTATCGTCGTAATTATGAAATAGTTAAATAGACTGATATGCACCTACGTATCGTATTAGGTTTACAACTTAGCAAAGCTATTAACTTATACGTTAATGCTACTACTGAAACCAGATATGAATTACGTTTATAATATGCAACGATAGACGTGCAAATCTTACGCCATGACCTTTAGCTGATTTTCATTAATATCAGACACATATAAATTTAAATACCCCGGTACGTACATATATATCAAATATCTTAATCATGAACTCATGAATTACAATAATATTCTCGTTCAGCATAGACACTTACTAAAAATCAGACATGTATATACATAATATCATGACACGTGTCGTAATGCAAAATTCACGCTATACTTTTCGTTGATCCATGAATATATCTTGACACGTTCCCGTGCACGTGCGTGCGTGTGTGATAATACACGCGCAATGCAGTAATAAAATACATATATCTTTCAAGGTGTCGCAAGCTAGGGTCAAGGCTTCAGTATGAAGCAGCTTATAATGATACCGATAAAGCCATACAACTACAGATACATTTACATCTTAACAGAATGAACGTGAACTAAGAATATCCATCTAGACGCGCAACTAAACAGCTCCTACAGATAATGTTTGCTTGCGCCACAAGAAGTACCTTCGTTAAATGACTAATACGTTAAACAATTAAACTTCCTACACGCAAAATCTATACTGGCAAAGCAACGATAACCAAATGGAACTGGCGTTTCAGTCTACTGCGCCTAGGCAAAGTTGCGATAAATATGTACGACAAATATATAATAAACTTACAAGAAACGGTGGCGGGAACAAAGCTCTATGTGTCGCTTTAAACTGCTGGAATGTCATTGCGGCTACTGTAGCAGGGACCAGCTAGAAAACGAAAGGTTTATATACATTAGTTACATGTGGCATGACGGAAAAAAAATACTTGGTAAAAAATTAAAGAAAAAAAGTACAAAGCATGAATTCGATTTGTACCAGCTATAAATCGGAGAAAAGTACTTGCATAGCGCTCTCTCCCGAATACATGCTGTTAAAATGCTCGCCGATAATTATAAAGCCACGATGCCGTGTGGCAAAAAGAACATATTCTGGACTGACCAACAGAAGCACGTCCGTCGGTAGGAATGGTCAGTGAGGCGAGTGAACTACGATCGGGAGACACGTGCATCAAAAAGAAAGGGGTGAGGTGACTAGGTGCGCACGGCCGATGAGGTAACTTAATTATGATTGGTCAACTCTGGAAATGTTTACCTGGCAACCTGGCGTGGCAAATAGAACAATAAAACAATGAACTACGCAGGTTAAAAAAAATACATGTGGCGAACACGTGAAATATGTGGATCGGGCAAGGTCACTTAATGAATGATGAAACCAGACCTGCAGAATTTTAATTTATGCAAAAAATAAAGTAGATGCACAAACTTTAATCTTGAGCTACAAAAATTTTTAAAAAATCATATTTTACGCAATAAATATGACACCCATGGTATTATGTAATAATTATACAGGTCAAAATGTGAAAATATTGTGACCGTCCACGGTTTTGAAGTTTGCCCAATATAACTTCCAGGACTTATAGGGTATATTAAAATCACAGTCCGTTTCAAAATTGGTGGCGCCACCTACAATATTTTGCAGTATAGGTGCACAAATATGAAAATCTTGTAAACACTAGCAAGTTTAATTTGTGGCAGACCTTCACCAAATTTGGTGGGATTGTGGGGGAGGTCAAGAACTAAGTTGCTTATGATACTAGTGGCACCCCCTATAATTTGACGGAAATTAAGAGCCAAAATGCATTTAAGATATCAAATGTCATATCTTTAAAAGTTATTGGATTATACTTGCCAAATTTATTGGATATATAAAGAGTGTCCAAAGCTAGAATTTGATATACAGTGGTTCGTCTTTTAAGAGGGTATATGGGGTATAACAACATGGAAAATATACCACAGTATTTCCAGAGTGTAGTCTTTAAAAGATATGTGGTCTCTCATTAGAGGGGTCTCTCGTGAGTCTTACCACTGTAATATCAGTGACCTTGACTTATTTTTGTAAGACCAACATGCATGTATAGTTGAAAGAGGTGGTTTTGTAACGACAGGGTGTAGCTTGAACATCAATGGCAATGTCTGCAAAACACCATGCCCATGGTATCACATGATCTGGGTGACTTTGGTCTTCTGTCCCAAGGTCACTCAGGACATAAAGATAAGGACTCACTCATTGTTGTCTTGGCACATGCAACAATATCCATCACAGGATTTGCACAAATAAGATATAATTTGATGGAGATGTAGGAGGAAGTGCCATCTAGAGGACATTTTAGATTTTAAATGTTCGTAAGCTTCATATGTTCAGAAACCACTGGGGGACTTGCAACTTTTGAATGAAGATGCAGGTGTAATAAAGACATGGTCCTGGCAGAATATTAGGCCCATGGGACTCTTCTTTGTGTTTTTGCTATTTTTAACTTCTTTTCTTTCTTTTTTTAATCTTTAAAATTAATTCTAATATAAAAGTTTAACATGGGAAATTCTTGTAATGGTTATAACTTCAATACTTTTGGCCACATTTGCGTCAAACTTGGTAGGGATGTACCTTTGATTAAAGTGTGCCCATTTTTTTTGTCCCAAGTTAACAGAATCTCAAGTGTGATAAATCTCAGTGCCACAAACTCAGCGAGATACCTGAATGGCCCTTTTTTTTTTCTTGGGCCAGTATATAATAGGCACAAAGGAGACTTAAGTGGCCCAAAGGGCCAAAGCAAGCGCCTGAAGGGCGTGAAGCTATGCTAAGGGGTACCGGGGTGGGCCCCCCTCCACCGAGAAAAATTTAATTTGATCATGCATATGGTGCATCCTGGTGAGTTTCGAGTGGAAAATCTAGCTTTGACTTGGCTGATGAAATTACATTTTTTTGTTATTTGCACGACAAAGCCGATTCCTCAATGATCTGGAGCCAGGGCCTGCCTGTTTTCCAAGCAGGCTGTAGTTTTCTTATACGCTTTGCTTCATACCTGCAAAAGTCAGTAAAATATGATAAGACAGTCACAAGGAAGTGTTTAATTATGCGATTAGAAATATAAATACATTAATTGATCTGTAAGAAAAATAAGGGCTGTAGCACGGTTACTACATATTTTCCTACTGGTGAAAGACAAATTTGTGTCACCAAAATTGACTTACAATCTATACAACCAGAGAACATTGCTTGAAGCTAACGCTGCCTTAATGTCAGGACAGGTTTCACTGTGTATTAGTTACGTAATGTTACCTCTCGACCACAAGACCCCTGTGTCTGGGCATAACGCTAAGAAATCCAGTTTAGTTGTCTACTTACTTGATCCTGAAAACCCGAGGGTCCCCTGGCGCCATCTCTCGGTCCATGTGGGACTGATGGTGACGTCCAGTGCACATGCGCCCCCTTAACATCCTTCCTCTTTCAGGGTCCATTCATTACTGGCTTGCCTTGCGAGTTAAAGGTCCATGAACTTTTGTACACACTCACTGTTTTTGTGCTTTACACACGCCCTTTTCTATGGAAAATCTTTTCTCAGCATTCTGGGAATCTTTGGATACCTATATAGCTGCTTTCTGTGATTGGATATCACATAAATAGTAAGTACAAAGTTGGTTGTTTCAGATGTACTTAGATTTTCAAGATGGCAAACAGAACACAGAAAGAAGGATAGCAGTGCACACAAGACTATTGCTTCCTTTCAGAGAAAGTCTGTGGGTGTTGATCCAGAAACCAATTTGTCTGCATCCTTGTCCTTATTGGATCGCGGACAAAAGTTGGATTCCAAGAATCACTACATGGTGGCTTGGGACGACCATCCTCACTGCTATAGTTGGGGCCTGCAGTTTGGTCAAGTGTGCTCTCCCGAGTGAGCTTGCAGATACTGTCAAATTTGCGGAGAAGGAAAATGGCTGCTGTGTGAGCAAGCATGGAGAAAGTCTGACAGTGCGAGATGTAGGCTACAGGTTGCAACAGCCACCAAGTGCCAAGCTGAGATCATTGACTCCGTTAAGTTTTCACAACTACCCCCATGAGAAAAAGCGTAGACTTTCTTCTACCCATCCGCAGTCTCATATGGCTGATGAGAAAGAGTGTAGACTTACTTTGGCTCATACGCAGTCCAAGATGACAGCTGTCTCTACTCCAGATACCCCTTAGATCACCACTTGGGGATCTTGCACATAAGAGTGTGCCCCAACAGACCGCCACTTCTGATTTTGGCAACAATCCAAACATTGTCCATGCTTTGGAGGGGCTGTCACAGAGCATGATGTAGCAGGCTGAGATGTTGTGTGCATTGTTTGCTCCCTCTAAGCAGACTGTTTCTTCTTCGGTCTCTGCACCAAAGGAATCAGCCAAGCGCAGACTGCAGCTGTTCAGATCTCGGTCCTCCATGTCCAAGGACACTGACTGGCAGCAGTCAGCTAAGCCAATGCTTCTGGAGTGGAAACCTATGGGGGCCCACCCCAGTACCCATGGACTTTGGCCGGTCCGAGGGCTTGGGCTGGGAGAATACATCCGAGAAGTACAGGAAGCCAGCACCTTGGCCAAAGCCAATGCTTGGGTCCAGGCACTCAGACTGTAATCCTGGGGTGCCAGCTAAGGCACTGGTGCCTTCACAAGTCCCATCAAGCTCCGAGAGCTTGTGTGATAAGCATAGGCATAGGGGAAGTAGGAGGAAGAAACCCAGACTGGTGGGGAAGCCTTGCACCGTCCATGGGCCTTTGGCCTCAGTGATGTCAGTACCTTTGGTCTGTGTGCAACCTCCTGTTCCCCCAAAAGCAATACCAACAGTCTTTCCTGCATCTCCAGCATCTTTGCACCAGAGTGAGCAGTCGGCAATACCACTCCTACTGGCGTTGAGCTGGCTACCCTGCCTTACTCTCTCGAATGGCAGGCAGAACTACAGCTCTGCGCTGACCAGCCGTTGCGTGAGGAGGCTCAGTCTTCATCTGCATTGGCCACCACTGCTGTTGCCAAGTCTTAGCAGACTCTATCAGCAATGTAGCTAGGTGCCTCCACCTTGAGCGGTTCTGGTTTGGACCTCAGGCCCGGGAGTTCTCAGCACTCCGTCGGGACCCTTCCTGCCTGTGGATTTCTGAGGATCAGGACAGTTTTTGGTGGACACTGAGCCAGATCCCTGTGGCCAGCAGATGTCTCAGTTAGGGGTTAGCTGAAATATCTGTGTATGAGCCTCCCTTGCCTCCCCTGTCTCTCCCCATGTGTGAGGATCAGGTGGAGATGGCATCTGTGGCAGCGTCTATTTCTGCAGAGATGCTTGCTACCCCTACACCCACCATGGTGACAAATACCCTTCTGTCCCAGGCAACCACTCCATCCCCCTCAGACAATACATTGTTTGACCAGGCTTTGGGCATTACCGCCCCCCCTCCCCCCCATGAGTGCGGAGTCTTCAGATCTTGAAACTGAGGCGAGGATGATCTTCTGATGTGGTATTCATCCGCTAGCAGGTCTGGCCCTAGATCAAGGTTTCACCATTCACGCTGTGACAGGCACAGAGACCTGGTGATGGTGGGCTCTGCAGAAGCTTCTGGCCTTGTCCCCATTTACATGGCACCTCCCCCCGCCAAGGGCTTTGACCATGTCAAAAGTTCATATTCAGATCCTGGTTGGTGACCAAGCTGTGATCCCACCATCAGGGAGAGGTCAGGCACTGTCATGCTGGGGCTTGTCGCTGGAGGACAAGTGTCACTGTATGCTTATACCTTTTTTGCCCTTTGTAGCTGAGTTTTTTGACCGCCTCACACCCTAGGCTTGTGGCACATGGATTTTCATGGAGCCACCAACATTTGGCAATTTGATGCAGGGGTGACTCACTGTTAAGCCAGATGTCTAGGGGAGGTGGTATTCTGTGCCTTAGCAGATATTTCCATCAGGTTCACTGTGGGTGGACTTAGACCGGGAGGGGTTCAATGCTCTGCAGCTGAGAACTATTTCAGCACCCGCTGAGGCCTTCAGGTGACTGGAGGAAGAAAGCCTGAGGATCTGTCCTTGGGATGACCTACTCTGATGTGTTGTTGGGTGTTTTGGGGTCTCGTCTTGTTGACCTCAAGGGCCCTGTTCAGATCATGGAGGCAATGCAAGACTGGTTCTAAGACCAGGTGACACTCTTCGCCACTTTGTTGTCATGATCTTTTGATTGCAATGTGGGGACCACTTGCACGCTGGAGGTGAACCTTTGTTTGTTACAGAGGCACACCTATCTCCAGGAGCAGAAGCTGCCTCACCCAATCTTTCATATTGTCCACACAAGCCCTCTCTTCTCGGAAACTCTGTTCAGAGGAGAGATGGCAGAAGTGGTCCGCCGGGTGCAGGACCTACGGGACGGCTCGGCCGACAAAGCAGGATCAAAGGCGCTGACCATCTCTGCTCCATTGTGTTGTCCTTGGCCACAACATCTACCTGCCCCTGAACCCGTGCTCCCTCGGGAGCACGATGACCTGGGAAGGGTGGAAAGTGATCTGGGAAGGGCAAGCTTTCAGGTAGAGGCAAGAAGTCAAGACAGCTTGATTTCACTTCATTTACAAGGTGACTTGTATGAGAAGCATGGTCCAGGATTTGGGAAATTCAATTCCAGCCTCTTGCAGGATGAGTCTTATACAGGGAAGTTAAAAGAGTTAATTCAAGTCTACAAAAATAAATATAGTGAAATAGACGGTAAAGGATTACTTTGGGGACACAATAAAGTGTAGTATATGCGGCTTTTCTGTTAAATATTCTAAACTTAAAAGGTAAAAAGAAAGGCAATAAGAAAATGGCTTAAAACTCAAATTCGAAACCTTAACAGAAAATAAAAATGATCTGACTAATGCTGAAAATGAAAGATTAGAAGAAATCAAATCTCTTTTAGATATTCTAAATAATAAACAGACTGAGGGAGTTATGATCCGATTGAGAGCCTGATGGGTTGAACTTGGAGAAAAAAACCCAAATATTTTTCTGGCCCGGAAAAAGAAATTACACGCCAAAACATATCACAAAACTCCAAGCATCAAATAATAAAGAGATAACCAAGCCAAAACAAATTTTAAATGAGGAAAAATCCTTTTATGCAAAACTTTACTCTAGTAATAGTATAAGCACTTAAGATTTAGAAAACTGTCCATTTGTTTCAACAAGATAAATCAAAATTAGGTGAAGAAGAAAAATTAAGATGGGAAGGTATATAAACAGCAACAGGGTGTAAACTTGCTGTAGGCTTCATGAAAAATGGAAAGACCCCAGGTACTGATGGTCTAACTCCAAAATTTTCTATGGATAGAAATCAAAGAGTTGATTGTTGATGCATTAAATTATGCTTTCAATATAGGCAAGCTTTCTATTCACCAACGCAGATGCATCATATTTTTGAATCCCTAAAAAAGATAAACGACTTACTTTGCTGAAAAACTGGCAGCCTATCTCCCTCCTGAGCACCGATTATAAACTTTTGTTGAAATCTATAGCAAGACGAATGCAGAGTTTCGTACCTAAATTAATACACAGTGACCAAACAGGTTATATAAAAATAGATTTATTAGTGAAAATATAAGAGTGATTGATGACGTTGTAAGAGTAACTGGCATACAAAACATTCCTGGATTGATTTTTTTAGTTGACTTTGAAAAGGCATTTGAAACCATTGAATGGCCTATATCAATAAAGTGCTGGACACCTTTAACTTTGAAGAATATTTCCGAAGGTGGATGTCTGTCTTGTTTAATGATCCATCTTGCTGTGTTAATAACAATTGTCCGCCGTCTGTCTGTCCACAATTCACATGTTCGACTTTTTCTCACAAACCGTCAACCAGATCCACTGCAAACTTGGTGGAGATGTGCCTTGGGTAGGTCTCTACCAAGTTTGTTCAAAGGTCATGGTCCGGTGATTTTTGGAGTTTTAATGAATTTTTTTGTTCTTTTGTGGGCAAATCTTAAAAAATCTTCTCCTCCAGAACCGCTAACCCAATTGCTTTGATATCACACAGGAACATTCTCTTAGACTTCTAGTTCCTAATTTGTTCACCAGGTGGCGCTGCAGTTTTTTTTTCCTAATCTTTATTAAATTTTCTGTGTTATAGATATTTTCCACTTCTTCTCCAGAACCGTCACTCAGATTAAGTTGAAACATGATGGATATGTTGCTTGTCGAAAGGTCAAACGAAGTTGTTCACAATGTGGGAATGCTGCAGATTCCTGTTTTTTTAACAATTTTTTTTAATTCGGGTTCTTATCGGTCAATGCAGCTTTCCTATTGATTACTATGGGAGTCAATGGGCATTCTAATGCTAATTCACACTTTTGACTTCTCCAAAACCGTCATCCAGATTAACTTCAAATTCGGTCGCAATGTACCTTGGGTGGGTTTTTACCAGTTTGTTCAAATGTTCATGCTCCAGTGATTTTTGGATTTTTAATGAATTTTTTGTTCTTTTTTTTTTGGACAAATCTTAAAAATCTTTTCCTATGAAACCGCTTACCCAATTGCTTTGATATCACATAGGAAGACACCCAGGGGCTCCCTGTTGTTAATTTGTTCACCAGGTGGTGCTTTAGCTTAAAAAAAAAAAAAAATGATTTTTTGTGATATACCCATTTTCGACTTCTTCTCCAGAACCGTCAGTCAGATTAAGCTTACACGTGGTGGATGTGTCCTTATGGAAGGGCCAAACAAAGTTGTTCACTATGTGGGAATGCTGCAGATTCCTGATTTTTAATGAAAGTCTCAATTCGGCTCCTTTGCGGTACATGCACCTTTCCTATTGATTACCATGTAAGTCAAAGCGCATTCTAATGCTAATTTACATTTTCGACTTCTTCTCCAAAACCGTCATCCAGATTTACTTCAAACTTGGTGGGGATGTACCTTGGGTGAGTGTCTACCAGGTTTGTTCCAATGGTCATGTTCCAATGAATATTCGATTTTTTATTAGTTTTTTTGTTCTTTTTTGGGGCAAACCTTAAAATTTTTCTCCTCTGAAACCGCTCACCCAATTGCTTTGATATCGTACATCGACACTCCCGGGGACACCTAATTCCCAATTTGTTCACCAGGTGGCGCTGCATTTTTTTAATGAATTTTTTGTATGGTTTTGCTATTTTTCACTTGTTCTCAGAACTGTCCCTCAGATTTTAGCTGAAATGTGATGGATGTGTTGTTGTGAAAGGGTCAAACAGGTGTTTACTAGATGGCACTGCTTTGGATTCCTGATTTTTAAGGATTTTCAATTCGGGTACTTATCGTTCAATGCAGCTTTCTTATTGATTACTATGTAAGTCAATGTGCATTCTAATGCTAATTCACAGGATAAATGACACGAAATGTACTGTTTACTTGATAACTTGAGATCTGTTTTGAGTTAGCTGCACATGTTTCTTATTCTGTATGAAGGTCATGCTGAGTCAGTACTTGAATGACCTTCACCTCGTTTGTGCAGTCATAGTGCAACATACATGAATTTTACTCTTCATTATAACTTTAGAACTACTTGAACTTGGATGTTGCACATGTAAGTGTTCTTTTACAAGGGTCAGACTTACTCAGAACATGGTGTCCTTGATCCTTTCCCAAGTTCATAGAGCTGCAAGTGTGATGAATGTCAAAATCAGCTGAGGCAAGGGCTGTTCACACAGCCCTCTTGTTGACCTTATCATACAGGAGTAAGGCATGGGTGTCCTGTTTCACCCTTCTTATTCATTTTAGCTGTCGGACTCCAAGCTATTTCCATTAGCAGCAATTCCAATATTAAAGGAATCATTCAGGGAGGAAAAGAAATAAAGATATTTTAGCTGGCAGATGACACTACATGTTCCTATCAGGCAAAGAATCGGCAAAGCAGTTGCTCAATGTTCTTTAAAATTTTGAATTTTTTTCTGGTTTAAAGTGCAACAAAGACAAGACTATAGACAAGATGGATAGGGCCAAGTAAATATTCCCCATATGGTGATTTACCCTTTCTCTTGTGCAAAAACCAGTATACTGTATTAGGTATGCACGTATAACCTTTCATGAGGATGAAAAACGCATGATAAAACTCAATTTGGATCCCAAACTTACTTCATTTAAAGAAGTCTTGAAGGTTTGAAGAGCCAGAAACTCATTGCTAATTGAAAGAAATATAGTATTAAAGTCACTGGCAATCTCAAAGCTACTTTTTGGTGCTCGCTCATCGATACTGATAAAATTGTAATTAAGGAAATACAAAATTGCATTGAAACTTGATGTGGGGCAACGGTACACCAAAAGCAAAAACTGTAGTAATGTATAAGAGCATACCTGATGGTGTTAAGAAACTGTTACATTTCAAATCCCAGATTAATGCATTCAATTTTAATTGGGTTAAATGTTTATTTGTTAAATTATTTAATTATTTAATAATAAA
>OZ026628.1:10600830-10670830 GCA_964020975.1 Hermodice carunculata | reverse complement strand
TTGGTTTAGTTTTTCTGTTATCCATTCTCAAAGTTTGACATTTCAATTTTCCATTGCATTCCAGGATGTCCATTTTCTTCATTTCATAGAAAAAGAACAAAGCAATATTTTGACAATCTCTGAATCATTTGCAGTTCAGACATAACAAAAACAAAGACAGTTTACCAGATTAAATTTCACCCTGCTGTTTTCTTTGAATAACTATTCTTATTGATTCTAATTAATCCAATTTCCATTTCTGGGAAAATGAGCTTCAAAGGCCTTTGATGTTGATCATTTGACTTGAAAACAATACCGCTTTCTCCAGTAGAGCTGATATTAGTGCAACACATAGTAATCATTGTCCCGAAACTTGTGGTTAGGTGTTCAATCCAGTTTTGGCCAGTCACATGAAAAAAGAGCCTTTAAAGTAGGGACAATCATTCTTTAGCGATCTGTAAAATGGCAAAAGTGGCAGTCTGGTTTCAAAGTGTAAGGTCATGGAGGCGGGCCTTCTGGGTTCCACGGCCTCATGCCTGGCAACCAAAGATGACAGTTAGTTTGATTTGGGAACAGATCAGAGATGGCTCACTTGGTCAGTTTTGGCCTTGTCCTGTTGTAGATGTTTTTAGCTCGACTGACTTGTCAGTCAGCTGATATTATAAGATGGCTTGACGTCCACCCACAGTTCACGTTTTTTGTTTCTACTCCAAATCCATCAGGCATATTCACTTTACACTTTGTGGGGATGTGCCTTTGGTGGGCCTGTACCAAGGTTGTTCAATGTATCTTGCTATAGTGATTTTGGAATTTATTTAGTCAATTGTTTTGTTCTTTTTTCGGCAAATCTAAAAAAAAATCTTCTCCAAAGAAGCAACTCCACCAATTGTTTTGATATCACACAGGAACCAAAGAGTTCTTAATTTGTTCACCAGGTGGTGCTGCAATTTTTCTATTTTCTATGGTGGTTTTTTTTGTGGTTTTTTTCTTGTTTGTTTTTTTTTTTTTAGACTTCTTCTCCAGAACTGTCACTCATATTAAGCTGAAGCGTGGTGCATATGGTCCTTGTGAAAGGGTCAAACAAAGTTTTTTTACTGGGTGGGACTGCTGTGGATTCCTGCTTATTACGATTTTTTCAGCTCAGGTATTTACCAGTAAATGCACCTTTCTTATTAATTACTATGTAAGTCAATGAGCATTCTAATACTAATTCATATTTTCGAGTTAAATAAATACTGAATAGGCAGTCTTTAAAAATTGAGAAGATTTCTAGGTACATAGACTGATTTGTTGACAAGAAAATGAAATTCTTCTGCAAGGTTCCAAAGCTCCCAAATTTTCAGGAGATCCCCAGAAGTTTAACAAATCTTTTATTAGTTTCCTGATCTCTCGAATCTTGAAAAAAACTCCTGCTGAATTATAATCTTTTTCCGTTTATAAAAGATGACATTTTGCATAAATTGTTGGTGTTGTGATATTGTTTTTGTGTATTTACTGCTGTCTAACTGGTAAACAGCATTTAAAATGTGTTTTCCTATTCATAATTTTACAATTGTTTTTTAAAGTTTTAAACCACCAGAATGCACCATTTTAACCCTGTATAGTGGCGCCCTCCTGTAAGGCCACCCCAAATGCAGCCAAAAAGTGGCCTTATAAAAGGGGTGGCCTCTTTTGAGGGGATATAATGGAAACAAGAATGCTGGCCTTTTAGGACGGGTGGTCTCTGGTGAGAGGGACCTTATAAGAGTGGGGCCACTGTGTTTACAAAAATGTCTCACGTCAATAGGGGGAAAGCCCCCCTCCCCCCATCATCTGTGTAATCTTCTGAATTGGACGAAAATAACTTGGTATCTCTGTTCTACTGGTTGCTTCTTGCCTGCAGAACTCTTCGGGTTAAGCTCACACTCTGATACTACAGTTGCCCCATCTTCACAGACTATTCTTTCCCTTATAATCTGCATAGTAGTTTTCATAGTTTGTATTCCAACAACAAGAGCCAACATGTCTCGAGACCACTGTTCACAGTTTGGTCATCCCCTTGGGGATAGTCTTTGAAAACAAGTTTCACTATGCACTGCAGGTTGCTTTATACAGACTTCTTGTTTTTTCATAGGTATTTGATTGTTTATTTATTTATTTCTGTGTGAATTTTGTGGTCAGGTTTTTTTCTGACACTATTGTTCAGAAAAGTACCAAAATTGGCATGGTAATGGACTTGGTACTGAAATTGTGCATATTGGTTGGAACAGTCATGTTGCTTGACATTATGCAAATTATGTGGCAATTAAAATAGTAAGAGCTCCAAAGCTTCCAACCTATTATAGATAGACGTACAATTTTAAGTAGCACAAACAGGTTTGTGACATATGCCAATCTGATGGACAATCATCAAAAACTTTACACATAGCAAATTGCTAACTAAAAGCACTGGAAACATTTAAAAGTGGAGTATCTCCAAAACTATTATAAAGGTGCCAATGCACCTTCAATTTATAGGTTTGTGACAAAGCCGCATCCAATGAAATATAAATCAAAGCTGTAGCACACTGACAGTACTGTTCATTAATAACTGCCCTCTTATTGTGCACCCGCCTTTTTCCTGATGATGTAACTTCAGATCTACCGCAACGAATATCCTGTACCATTGAAACATCATTACAGGCAAGCTCAGTATATATGTCAGACAGAGAATTATTCACCTGAAGCATGGAATATGTCCGTGCTCAAAGGAAGCAAAGTTATATAATAGAAAACAAGTTATTTACAATAAGCTGCTAGTCTTATTGAAGGGAAAACTATTATTTTGGGGGAAAAAAATTCTTCTGGTAGGTGCCAGTTACAAGATGTTGCCTTCATAAGTACCAAATGCGACTATACAGTGAATTTCCTTACATACGTCTTTGCCTTGCAATCCTAACAGAAAGCTTCAGAACAACTATCTGAGTCCTAATCCTATGAAAATACAAGTAATTTACAATAAGCTGTTAGTTTTATTGCAGGCAAAACTAACGTGTTTGAAAAAAATACACTTCTGGTTGATGTGCAAATGAAGGCCGGACACAATGTCAAGAGTTGGAACATTGCCTTCAGTTGTACCAGATGTAGCAGCACAGCGAATATCCTTGCGTTTGTTTTGCAATCGTAACAGAAAGCTTCCCAAGAACTATCTGAGTCCAAATCCCATGAAAATATCAAAGTTTTTACACTTTAACAGCATCAAAAGAGCCAGGGTTGCAGTTTTTATTGTGCCCAGTATCCATGCATGGACTGGCAGTCTCTATGATCCTATTGGTCCACGAGACTAAAATCTTATACATTAATCATTTAAATAGGTCATATCACGATTTGACTATGTTATCATCAGCCAATAGGAACGATCGTCTGAGTAACATTTCTGACCTTTGAGACAGGGATGTTTAGCATAAATTAACCACATTGCAGTCACATTTTAGCCAATGAGAAAGGATCTTACTGATGTAAATGGAGTTCTGAGCTCAAACATGTGGTGTTTACTGGCAGTGATTCAGTGCGACGGAGGGCAAAAACGAGTGAAATTGTACTGTTGTTTTTACATTGTTTTGCACATTTGCAACCGTGAAAGTGCTGAAAAGAACACTGGCAAGGTACATATGTCCTCAGTCGAAGTAAATTTAATATTTTAAATGGCTGTTAGAGATCGACTTGAAAATACTGCAACATTTGTCAATCATAATAAGGGCCAAATTGTACGCTTTCTTTCAGCATTATGTTTTCCAAACATTACAAAAGTTGCTTTGATAGAAAACTATTTGGAAGCAACAATGAATGTCAACAAAAATTAACGTGGCTCTTTATTTAAATAGTTAAAAAATGAATAATATTTTGGTCAATGTTATTAATATAAGAGTGAGTTGGAAGCACCATATCATGGCTTGATGCGTATGATTGACAGATGAGTCCACAAAGCAGCTCAGAGGCAGGTGCGTGCACCTTGGACAGTTCCAATGAGATTAAGCCTTTTTTGTCATATGGGTGCAAACTTTCCCACATTTTGGACAGTTAAATTAATCTTAACAGAGTGCTTTGCATGCAACATGATTTAAAAAAGCCAGCAAATTGAGAGCATTTTAACATGAAAAATGCCGGTTAAATTGCATTTGCGTGATGGGACCATGTGCTAATTTTGCGCTAACATGCAAGCAAAAAGAGCAGTTATTAGCATATAAGGTGAAGACACAAAACTTTTAATGTGGAATTATTTAAAAATTATTGCAGATACAGGTGCCATTTCCACTTCAATTGGTAGGTTTGTGACATAGCCGCATCCTGCGAAACATTTACCAATTTTATCACCTTGCAGACCGTTTTAATTCTAGTGATTGACCTGATCAATCACGATTGACATTTATTAAGTGGTTGTAGCAGGATGATTCATGTTTTTCCCCTCCAGTGAAACCTAACCAGCCTACCATCAGTGGAGCAGATGTTGCCGTCAAGGAAGCTGATCCTGTCTCTGTGACATGTACAGTAACACGAGTCAAACCTGTAAATTTACTGGTCATCTCATGGAATGTGGAGGACAATGGTCCAATCACAGGTGTCACAAGCAGCACACAAAATGCTGACGGTAAAACCTCCAGGGTGGAGAATACTGCCAGGCTAACTGCAGACCGTCAGCAAGATGGCAAGACTCTAACATGTCGTCTCATGTGGAACAACACAGCAGACTTCAGGACAGTCACCAAGACACTGAATATCAACTGTAGGTATCCACTATCTCTGCTTATCCATTTACCATGAAATATACGTGTGTGTGACATGTTTTTAATTTTTTTGCCCTTGAATGGGAATGGGAGCCCAAACCTGTAGCATCAGCATTGAACATGACAGGCGAATGTGTTCATCTCTCATCTCAGGTACTACATTTTAAGGTATTCTTTAAGTGTCAGTGGTCAAAAAGAAGTCAGACATAATGAATGTCGGCAAAGCCTGTGATCCACTTGAATAATTATTAAATTATTAAATAACCAAAGTTTTGATTTTTAAACTGAGCAATAGACTTCTACAATATTGTTTGGGCAGTGTATGTCCAAAGTACTACAAGAAAAAGACATTGACCATTAACTTCCTCTGGAACTACCATATTGATACTAGATATCGTGTTACTCAAATGAGAGGCCTCTAAGTCTCTCGACCTGGGTGGGGAATTTCTTGATTGTTTGTCATAAAAATCACTCAACATTTCACATTGATCACATATTCTGTGCCCTAGCTAGACGTTGCAATCACTGGGGATTAAAGTGGGATCTGTCATGCATGTAAAGCATATTTGCCTGGCTCTTCATGACATCAGTGCTCAATATGAAATCCAACAGACGTTCCTGAAATTGACATATACAAATATCTTTTTATGCACGCAGATGCACCACGATCAGTCAGGTTGACACCAAGTGGCGCTTCTAGAGTTAAGCAGGGTACCTCAGTCACCATTACCTGCCAAATAGGTGAAGGAGGAGCCAAGCCTCTACCCACACTGTCTATATTCAAAGGGGGCATCACAGAGTCAGTCAAATCACAGCACAACAGAACACAGATGACACACACAATGTCTATACAGAGAGAAGACAATGGCAAGGTATTCAAGTGTAAGGCAACAGGTGAAGTGATAAGTGGCAGCGTTGACTCTCAGGGCATCAGTTATGATGTACTGTGTAAGTATTATGGCTACAGATAGTAAAAATATCAGGCATCATGATCTGTCAATAAATGTATTTTTGGTCTTGTTGGTGTTGTATCTACATGTGGAAAAATGACTGATAGTGTCAACTCTGTATGCATTATTCGTGATTTTCTATGTAAGTGTTATGACTACAGAATGAAATATACCAGACAGCAATGACTCCCAGAATGCCATTGATATTGGTTTGTGTTGGGTTTAAATGTATGGAATGATCCTTAGAAATATGGGATTTCAAATCTTATTGCCCACCTGTTTCTTTGTATGATATGATGGACAGGACCATTACTAGCTGCATCAGCATTTGAAGAAGTCAGTTATTATGAAATCTGTAGAGAATGAATAATCCCTGACAACACTGACTCTGAAGTGCCCCTTTTCAGTTTCTTTGTTACTCAGTACATGTTAATATTTTATTGTTCTCAGCTTTTTGTACTATAATAAGACGCCATGTACATGCCAAACATGAATGTCTGTGATCTATAATGCCTGCTCTGTGGCTTTATCTGTTCTAACGTGACCCAATTGCATTAAATCGAATATTTGTTTCCCCTTGTGGCCCTAACCCAGACGTTCTCATTGCCTGACACAGTTGTGCAATAAACGCGATATTATATTACTACAAACCATGTTCCCTGCAATATGGTTACTAGAGTTGAAGAACAATGACTAGTGGCAGTTAGATATATTTTTACCACACCAATTGAACTTACAATTAATTTTCAAAATTGATAAGTATGAGTTGTCCTTTCTTTGAGAGACTACCCCATGAGCAGGACCGAAGGTGGTCACCTGAAGCAGTTGATAGCCCAATGGACGTTAATTATGGAAATATAGAACCAGGGACCTAAGTGTGAACTTTAAAGGTCTCTCAAAGGAAGAAATCCTGTACAATGTACTGTGGAGCTGCATGTTCATATATAGAATGGTCATAACCCATGGCTTTGACATTATTTTTTTTTTTTAATTTATTTATTTTTTTAATTTTTGTTTAAGTACATCGCACATACATGTGGTGCAATTATGCAATTTAAACGGGATTACTTTTTTTTCCTGAACAAGTTCAAACTTCTTATTGTTTTACAGGCAATGAGCCACATATGGTATTGTAGCTTTGATGAATCTGACCCAAGTCTAACATGGACACTTTTCCCAAACACCCACATGTTAACAGCAGGCAGGATCTACTGTGTCTGAGTATGTTTATGCCAAACATTGATGGCTGGGATTCAAAATGCCTTCTCTGTGAGTGTGTCTATTCCAAGGTCACCCATTTAAATAAAATATCAATAACCGTTTCACCTTGGTGCTCCAACTGAAATGTTCTCACTGGCTGACAGAATCTCATAGGTATGATAAACCCCATGTATCATGATTACGAGCCATTGGAACTGCTATATTGTGGCTGTGGTCGTGGAAGTATGGCCAGCAATAACTGCTGATAACATCAACTTTATTAAACATTGTCTTCCGGAATAAATGAATCCACAGTAGTCCTTCCTTTGAGAGACTACTGGGGTGGGGAGGGGGGTGAAGGAGGCCAAAAATAAGTAAATGAAGCAGCTGGTCTTGTGATAGAGAAGTCAGTGAAAAGATGATGAACATTGGGCCTAAATGTTATCATGAAAGATCTGCCAAAGGAGGGAATACTGCAGGGTGTTTTTGAAGGTATTTCTCACCTTTGGTTTTGTTCTGTCTAGTTATATTGTATGCAGGCTGACTATGTAATCTCAAGTTGCTTAGTTCTTGTCTAGCTTTAAATGTGTATTGCTTCCAAGTTGCTCCGCCAGGCAGCCAAGTAAGGTTGTTGAAGGTGAATTGGGTCAGACACCAGTCTTATGTGAGCAATTTACCCTGCACAAAGATTTTGGCAGCGGAAAAGCTTCACTGTATATAAATCCTCCTTGGATATTGTAGACCCAGCATCAGGTGTCACAGTGACAGGTGTCAATGGTCCAGTTGCAGAGGGTGCAACTGTGACTCTGCACTGTCATGCTGTGGACGGCAACCCAAACACATACACCTATAAATGGACTCATGAACATAATGGACAAAGGTCAGGTCTCACAGAATCTTCCAGTACACTGAATTTGAGTGACATCCAGTACACAGCTGCTGGGCAATACAAATGTCAGGCCAGCAATGAATATGGACCAGCAGAGGGATTCAAGGATGTTATAGTTCACTGTGAGTATTTATGAATTGAAACCAAATTAGCTGAAGAAATAGCCTGTCTTTAGATTCAGTAGGGCAATTGTTTGAGTCAAGATTCAAGCACTCAACAAAGGAAACACGAATTCTGAAAAAAAATCCTGAATAATTAAAAAAAAAGACAGAAAGAAAAAGAAAGAACAGATAAGAAAGAAAAAAAAGAAATTTTTTGCAGGAGTGTCTGTAGTTTATAAATCCGCTATCTTTATTTATCCTGAACTGATACATGTATACCGTGAAAGAACTAATAATTTACTACAAGAAAGAATCATTCTCCTGGAAATGATTATCCCGTTACTTAGTTAATTTCAGTTAGAAAAGGTCCTACTATCTGACAAAGGTCGTCAGCTTCTTTCTTTTTTTTTTTTTTTTTTTTTTTTTTTTTTTTGCTAGCATCAATATGCAGGAAAGCTGTAGGTTCAATCTCTAAATATGAACAATGACCTTGACAATTTAGGTGTAATAAATTGAGGTTTTCTTAGTGTAATAAAGTGAAACAGTCGCCAAACAGGTAATCATCATGCTTATATAACTGTAACAAATGTGAATTCTGTGGAAGCTAGGTTTTGGGACTGTTGATATTAAAGTAATCATAAGTGTATTAAATACAAACTTTGTTCCTAGTGTACTAGTTTGATTTACTGTTCGCAGAGTTAAGCGTGAAGGTAATTATAAGTGTATTAAATGTGATTTGTGTAGTATGTAGACTGACTCTCCAGACGGTTAATTATTGAGGTATTGTGGACATCATAGGTATGAATTTTGGTCTAAGTTTATTATATGAGCAGTGATGCTGTCTTCATTTCACTTTTTCAAATAAACAACGAAAATTAAGGAGGATCATCTGTGTTAATTTTAAGGAGGCAGTTTTATTTTTCAGATTCTCCTAAAGAAGACCCCAATAAAATGCATAGCTTGAATGTATGGGCTAAAATTGGCGCCACCAAGAACTTGACTATGCAAGTTGTTGCTCGCCCTGCTAATGTGGCCTTCTCGTGGGTTCACATGCAAAAGACCGTGAAACAAGAAAAAGTTATAAATAGTGGTTTCAGCTCGACTGTATCCTTGGTGAATATTCGGGCGACTGACTTTGGGTATTACATGTGTATTGCAAGCAATACTATCAACCAACCTGTTGCATTTTTGTTTCATGTTTTGCAACAACAAGCTCCCTTTACACCTGAAGATATAAATGTTGTCAGACGGACAGCTGTTTCTTTGACAGTCAAATGGAAAAGAAGTCTAGATGGTGGATTTAAGCAGCATTTCAAAATAAGGTACCACAAAATGGGAACATCAGAAGTGAAAGAGACTGACAAAATAAAAGACCCATTTCCTGGAAGTAATTATGCAGAAATCAAGGTGATTCCTCTTGATCCAAGCACAGAGTATGTCTTGTATGTTGTGGCATTCTCTGACTTTAACGGCGGAAGCGAGACTCCAAGCAGCCATGTAAGAGCACAAACCCCAGGTAATTTTTATCTAAAAGCCTGCTGTGACCTTCAGCTAGCATACTGCCACAGTGTCTGATTGAGCAATTAACCCTTTGTTGTTCACATTACCCCATAGACCCAGCTTGAAAAATATCAGTTACTTACTACCTTTACACTAAACCTGCAAGCAAATTAAGATTTAGTCATTTCATTGTAAAGATAATCGAGACCTATAGGAAAGGCTAAAACATAATTTTGACCCAGTGTGATTGCCGAGTTCATTTATTAAATTGAAAACCTGACAGGAAAAATTCAGGTTATGTACATTGGATATGTGAAGGAATAGATTATTAAACCAGAATATTAGTCCCATCTGAACAGCACAAGGCACCACCTAATAACTTTGCTGTTTCAAAGATTGTATAAATATAGTGGGCAAACAGAGTAATGTTTCATCATTTTAGCTCTGCTGACTATTCAGACAGCTATCTGTGCTTACGGTATCCCCGTTCACTTCTCATTCCATCTGTCTGTGAGACTGTAATTCCTGTGTCTTCTGAAAAACTGTCGCATTGGAACTTCGTTTGCAAATGAATGTGTTTCAAGCAGTGGTCTCTCTGGTTTGTGAAAAAAAAATGATTATGCATTTTCTTTATTCATTCTATATGAATTGATAATCGATTTCCTTTTTACCTTTTAAACCAATTTTCACAATGCTTAGATACTGCATACAGCGACACATTTTGGCCAGCAGTGAGAAGGGATTTCATTAAAGTTAAGATGTCTTTGCTTATTTGCTAATACAATTACTCTGGTTACTTAAATTTGTTTATTTCTCTACATGAAATCTTTAAAAAGCTTTTTACCAATTATTTTGAGACTGTATGGGACACTATTAAGAACCCCGGGACTTTAAAATGGACAGATTATGCTGGAAAATCTTCTCTTTTGTATATGTGTTTCTATTTGTTGTGCATTTCATCTTAGTAGAATATACATATAGAGTCGATTTGTGTGGAATATATTCGCAATATGTTGTTGCCTTACTTTGGATTGCCAAGGAATAATCGGAATTTAGGTAATCGCGTAGGTTATGTAGCGTTGTTGAATTAGTATAGTAGCATATCGGATGTTTAAGATTTCATGTTGGTAAAGGTGTTTCTCAAGAAAATGGCTGCATATATATATTAATCTTGAGTGACCTTTAATGTCCAACTGACATGTTGGCGTTAATTGGCGATAACGCGTTATTAAGGTCCATGAAGACAGCAGTAAAATATACAGTTGCAGAAGCAGCAGATTAGATAAGCTGAATACAGGGTTATGAGGGTCCATTTCGTTATCTCTCCATTGAAGAACTAATTATAATTCTACTAACACATTTTCAATTACCCAGTGCATCCAGTTTGACTTGTTTAAATTAAATGGAAATTGTGAATCAAAAACGCTTGAGGTGTGTGATAATACTAAACTACATATGTATTTTATAGGGCCTAAACCTAAACAGCAACGGAACAATGTAAGCCGTATTAATGTACAGTGTATACTATTTATTGCATTATTTATCTGCTGAATGTACTTCAGAAAGTCTCAATCAAGTCAAAACTATGAGTGGCTCAACGTGTGAGCCTGCTTTCGAAACGTTTTTTTTCATACTTACTCATGCATTTCAATTCTGGATGATAAGTTCTACTTGTTAACCCTGCCTCCTGGTTTGTGAATTATTGAAGTTAACAGTTTATGGTTTCTCAACTAAAACACATTAATAACTATATACACGCAAAACAAATTAACTTTCATTAAGTATCAAAAATGGCAAAGGACTGATTGATATCTTTCGTAGCACCATATGTATACCTGCCATTTAACACTACGTGTAGCGACCATAAAGGGTGATCTTATATTATAAGCGGTCCATGGGGATGCACAACCTAGCATGTTTGAGTAAAACTCTTGGAAACATTTGTAGTCTCTAATGGAATGCAGTCTCCATACGATTTTGACTAATTGCATTGTAGTTGCATTGGAACTCTTTTGGTACCCCTAAACTTGAATTATGCAACAAGTAGTTTTCAGAATTCTCTTTTACCGTTTAAAGATACATGTGTGTCCCTTTTCAATATTTTGACTAATCCAAAATTGTCACCCTTATTATGCTTAAACGTGGTGGAACTGTACCATTTTAAGGGAAAAACAACGTTTTTTGTTCTACTGACCACAGGTTGCAGACCATATTGTACCAATCACTCCCATCTGTCCATCCGTTCTTATGCAAACGTGGATCAGTCTGTACCAAGCCAAAATAAAATATGACGAAATTTGACAGTAAAGCTGAATGCACAAAACAACGAAAATGCACCATGGAAATGATATGGAGCAGTATGTGCTTAAAACAAAATAGATTTACTATTTTGAATAAGGTTAATGTTACCCAGTAAACCGCGAATGTAAATCATATATAAAGGTTTGGTAATGCATTAAATGGGCGACCTTAACCAATATTCTCAAGGTCACGGAAAAATACAAATTTATTATGGGTGATGATAATTACATCTTTATTTGTATATATATATATATATATATATATATATATATATATATATATACATACATATATATATATATATATATATATATATATATATATATATATATATATATATATATATATATATATATATATATATATATATATATATATATATATATATATACATATATACAAGTATGCCATCACAGAAGCAATATAAAAGGGCGAAAGCCAATGATGTATGGAATCATGCTGGTACATTAGGTGGTTTTTACTGAATCGATGCTCAAAGTATTAAAACACATAAAATTATTTACTGTGATAATGAAGTAAGGTGGCATTAAAACACTTACACCAAATATGCGAGATGCCAGTGGTGAAATACAGGGACATTCTAGGTAATATTGATATATTTTCAGGACTGATAAACACTTTGGTAATGGGCACTTAGTTCAATATATTGAAAATACAAGGCAAAGGATACAAAATTTACCACAGATGTTTATCATGTGTGTATTTTAAATAAGATGACACTCTTATCCTATTTCGTATATCTGTTATTACACTCTTTGTAATCTTTATAAACTCTTCTCAGCCAAACCCTTTCTGTGAAACGGCTTCGCTCAATATGTAATTGTGTTGTAAAACCCACTTCCATAGACCCTTAATTTGCATGACGGTTGACACTACAAATCTTTTCTATTATCTTATAACTTTTTTTTCACTCTTGGTGACCTCTTCCAAACAATACCAGCTCAGTGAAATATATGGGAACTCGATGTATTAGTATGTTTTTACTACATGGTACTGCCTGGATACCTTGAATTTTTAACATGTTGCTGAAATTAAGTATTATTGTAAAGGATGCATGTACGCATGTTTTCACTGTTACCATAGAAATAGCAGCAAGTATAATATATTGGCTTATACCATGGAAACTGTGCATCCTACCCTTCTAGTCACCATTAAACACCATGGGAAAGAGTATGTGAAGTTTATTTGGTGCTACCAGTTTTGTTTTTCGGTGACTTTGAAAGCTAAAGCTAATATATTGGCTGATCTTTGGTAACATAGTGGACCATGCCAATGCTTATCTAAAAAAAAAAGGAGGACTCAAGGAGTGTATGAGGGAAGGCTAATATTGCAAACAGTGATGATGATCTTAAAGACAGGTGATATGGATATTGTTAGAACTGTCACAGGGCTACTTTAGTATGTGCACTCAAGGTCATCTGACCATGGGGCTGTGACGGTCCTGTTGTTGTATGCTATTGCAGGTCGTCCTCAGTTCAACTTTGACAAGTTGATAGTTAAACGTAAGCAAAGTTATGCCAAACTGACCTGGAACAGACCAAAAGGACAGTATACACACTATGTGATAGAATGGTGTCAGAAACCTGGCAAGACTATCTGTAACACTGAAAACCAAGGAAATGAAACAACAAGCATGACAGTCATTCGTTTGCGTGATGACCATGAGTACAGCTTTGTCTTGAAGGTATATGATGGAGACGACCTTGTTGGCGAATCAACAGAGTCTAGTCCTTCAGGTAAGCAATGTTAATTAAGTAAAATTAAGATGACACACACTGTTTTGATTTATATTACTTATGACATTAAATGTGTATGGACGAGTCTGATAACTGTATTATACATTTTTATCTTACATTATTTTATCACTTTTATCATATTTTAATGAATCCCATATTTGCCCTGCTCTTTTTGCAGTTTTGTGTGTGTGTGTGTGTGTGTGTGTGTGTGTGTGTGTGTGTGTGTGTGTGTGTGTGTGTGTTTTGTTTATTAATTAGTTTTGATAGTTGGGGAACAAAACGACCTTTTTCCATAGTATAACCCTCAGTTTGACCCAGGGGTCACTAGAATCACTAACTGTTTAGTAACATGCTAGGGTTCCATTAACGTGACAAAAGACCTACTTAAGACGTAATGAAAGGGGTTATTAGGGATCGATGCAGGAATACCATATACTTTGGACACAAGAAGGGTTATGTTTGTGTTTCTACTCTATGATTCGGTCCTATTTACTAGCATATTGTTTAAATTTTGTGAAACAACATATCAAAGTATGCAGTTTCATTGTTCTTTTCCTAGTGCATTCTGCTGCTGCACCTTTGTTTAAGTTCAGAGTTAAGGGTGTTCATTCTTCACTTGAAGCTTCCTGTGGATTAGTTAGATGCTAACCTTCCTTGAATTTGACAAAAGACCTGCTTTAGATGTAACAAAAGGGGTTATTAGGGACCAATGCAGGGATAACATGTATATTGGACACAAGAACGGCTTTGTTTGTGTTTCTACTCTATGATTGGGTACTATATACCAGCATTGCGTTTCAATTCGTGTGAAAAAACCTTCAAATTATGCAGTTTAATTGTTCTTTTTCTAATGCATTCACCTGGTGCACCTTTGTGTAAGTTCAGAATTAATGGTATTTATTCTTGAAGCTTTCTGTGCTTTGGCAGTTTGTTTTCCCTGTGTGAGAAGGTACATGGATGTATATTGAATTCCTTTCTCGGGCTTATTTTAAATTTGAATTTTGCTCCTGTAAATTTCCTAACTCTTGCGTCATAAGCAAAACTTCTTACATAGTATTACATGTGTGTTTTTTCTCTTATATCAAATTTATTTGTTTATTTGTTTTTATTTCAAGTAGGCCGCTACTAGTAAAGCCAAGCAGCAACCATTAGATAAAGTACTTCCCCAGAATTTAAGGCTGCAAAATGTTCCTCATGGTTTCCAGCTGATGACCATTTTATCAATTCATTTTATTTCAATTTGCTGCCAAAGCCTTCAGTTTTCACAAGTTTTAATGAAACGCGATAATGCTGATAAACTTACTATATACGTCCTCACATAGGCTGTGACTAGATTGCGATCTCTATCTATCTATCTATCTATCTATCTATCTATCTATCTATCTATCTATCTATCTATCTATCTATCTATCTATCTATCTATCTATCTATCTGTCTATCTATCTATCTCTCTGTCTGTCTGTCTGTCTGTCTATCTATCTATCAAACTATCTGTCTGCCTGTCTCTCTGTCTATATATATATATATATATATATATATATATATATATATATATATATATATATATATATATATATAACTACGCGAAAGATGTGGAACTGTTGTTCCTGTTTGTAAAAGTAGTTTTGTGGTGTCAGGCTATGTACCGGGTCCCTCATTTGCATATTACAGATGGGACAATGGACCCGTTGCCTGTTGCCATAGCAGTGCCCCTTGTCCTTATAATTGTTATCGGAGCTGTTATATTGACAGTCATGCTGAGGCGCCGTATATGTGAAGGTTCTTCAGGAGACAGCACAAGTGAGTTCAACATTTATTTTAGACACTGCTCTCTTTTCTTTTGAATGAAGGCGAGTTTTAGGCTGAGGTGACACCTTTCTGTGCTTTGAGAAGAGCTGTCGTGGTAAGTTTTATCTATAATTTTTTTTCAATTTTGTTTTGGACTCTCATTGGGGCAAATCAAAAACGCATAGGACAACATTCGGGCACCAGCCCATTTTGAGCTGGCAATGGACTATCGCTGACGACCTGTCGTGGGAATGCCATAGTTAATATCTTAATGATGAAAATATGACAAAAGCCGGCCAATCAAATTATGTTTATTGTATCCATATATATCTTCGTAAGTGCTGAAAACCAACAGGTTAAATAACTGTCAATATCCAAAGATCTTTTGGTATATATTAAGTGAAACAGAGGGCACAGGGCTAAGCCCACAGTAAACTATAAGCATGAGTCCCTATATTTGACTTGTGTTCACATTAAAACATTTTTAACAACCAAATTGACCCTGAAGGATAAACAATGAACCCTCTACCACTTAAGTTTGTTAATGGCCTTGGTCATATTTCGCACACTGACTGTGACAGCATTTGGTGTTTTTCCACCAAAAACCTACCTAGATATATTTTCTTGAATCAATATCGCCCCACATTTGAACTTTTTGTGCCTGTTAGATACAGTCTTTGACATTGGCACAATGTTAAATTGCAAAGCGTGAAACCAGCACCAACTAACCAACAGGGTCAAAAAAAAAGGCGTGATAGCTGCATGATCGACTTCTTGGGTTGGTGCCCGAAGCTTTGCTTTTACACTTGCATTTCTCTCAGGAATAACAGAGTTAACAAAATATGCACCACAAAGTACCATGTGGTCAGGCCTTGCAACCCTCCACATGTTAATAAGTCCGTCCCAAGCCACTGTTGTAATAAGTGTATTTTCATTAATGAGGTAGTCGGAAATTGTCATCATATGTTCTTTTGGTGGGTCGCATAAGGGAACATTTTTGGCGTCGAGTAAATGCATCTTTAATACAAGACTGCTCATCCGCTGCTTGGGGGTGGGGGTGGGGGCAACAGATGGGCGGTCTGTAATGGGACTGTCATTTCATTCAATTCTGGATATTGAACTGTCACGTGCACAAGCTATAGCGAAAATAACTCATGTTACAACAGTTATGTTTAATCTCAATTTTACATAATTGTACACTGTCTCCGAGTTGTGTAAGTCTAGTGTTGCTATTTTTTTTCCTCTCTGGATTGCTTTCATATTCAAAGTTTCCAAATACCTTTTACCAATCATTTAAGTTCTTAAATAATAGTTTGTAACACCTTCAGGACATGCTGCATTGTGCCGGCATTACGTTTTGTAATTTTAATCTTGAATTTAATTTTTAAAACGTTGAGTACAATTACCGATATATCACTATTAATTATAGATTCGCAAATTAGTCATGCCCACTCTTACCAGAGAAGGGACATAGAGTGATCACTTTTTTGGCGCATCCGTGAGTCCGTCCATCTACTTTTTATGTCCTGGCTCTATTTCGCTTGTCCTCCAACTAAGATTATTGAAACTTTACACATAGTTACATCAAGACATCAGGATGTGTTATGTATGTAAAAGTAGGTCACTGGCTTTAGTATCTGGGTGACAGTGATATATGCTTGTAAAACCAAGTTTTGGGCAATAACTTCTTTCCTATGAAACTTAGATTAATGATTTTCACATGCAGGTGCATCCACACTTAATGGTGTGGCTTCTTTCAAAAGTAGGCCAGTAGTTCAAGTATCTGGGTCACAGTGACATACCTTAATACATCGTGTATGCGCTATAATTTCTTTACTGTGTAACTTAGTTTCATGAAACTTCATACAAACATATATCATGACCTAAAGGTGTGTCATGAAACAAAAATAGGTCCATGCATGTAGAACTATATTTCGCTTCATGGCAGGGCTGTAATTCTGTTTCCCTTCAACTTAGATTAATGAAACTTTGTAGGCAGGACTATTACATATATATATATATATATATATATATATATATATATATATATATATATATATATATATATATATATATATATATATATATCTTTATATGGGTTCTTGCTTTTTGTCTGATATGAGTCTTATCTAGGCCAATGTCTCATATTAAAACGTTGTAACACAGAAATATGCTTACTCCCTGAATTATCTTATTGGAGCAGCAACTTTTAATAAAATACTTTAAAAAAGACTTAAGATGATGAAGTCAGTGTGCGTCTTCTAATTGAGAATTTCTGCGCACCATGTCCTGATGATGTATTTTAGTAGCTTCATGAGTCTACATACCGAGAACACATAACATCATAAGGTCAAGTAATAACGGAAGAGTTGCATTTTAATTTACCTACTTTTTATTGAAAAAGTGCCACAGACTGAAAAAGGTACCAACAGGCCTCTCTAATATTAATAAAATGTCCTTCAAACATGATCGGTGAATCCTACACATAAAACTCATGCAGGAATTTTTCATCTTTACATTGGTTATGGAAGATGGATGATGTTTTTTTATGTTTTTTGTTTTTTAATGTCTCCCTTTTGCAGTAATACGATCTATATCAGTTGATGGTAGGAATAAAGCAGCACTTTTACTTTTGATAATTTCAGTTTGATATTTCCTTTTACAGCCCTCTACACAAAAAATAGTGGTTTACCGTGACTATTCGCCTTGTCACTCATTCTAACTATCAATGCCTTCTGTATTTCCTCTGTCAACAATCTGGGATGGTAATATTCCATAACCTCCTGTATTTGGTCTGTTTCCTGCCTTCCCTTATGTAGACACTGACAAGATTAGGGTCTGCATTCTCATGATCTCGACACATCCTGCTCACTTTCGAGAAGGTACAAAGCACACCATCGAGCAGCAATAAAATCAACCCACATGCTTCCCTTCCCTAATGGGTCCTCTCCCAGGGGTTCCCCCACTTAATGAACTTATGCATAGATTGTATTACTTTGCTCTCATTTTAAAGCTCAAATTTGCAAACATTGGTAATGTTGCGCTAAACAACATAAGCAGACATATTAACCACACAAAAAACACTACACACACACACACACACACACACACACACACACACACACACACACACACATACATACATATATATATATATATATATATATATATATATATATATTTACATGCACCAACTATTGACGCAGACATAAAGTAGATTAAATATATAACTATGAAAAGTTAAGGCAACAGCTTCATCATACTGGAGGCTTATTTTTATAATATGAAAAGAAAAGCTGTGCTGCATATGATGGCAGAACCCAGGTGGAATAAAATGGCTACCGATAGAAGGACAAAGCCAATCAATAATCTTCTGACGTAGTTATGTCACAAAGTAACTTAGGTTGAGTACACGCCCCAGCTCAGGTGATATCATAATAGCAAAGAGGTACACGTGCTGTGACTAGGTCACAGCAGTTAAACTTCAATGACCAAACAGCTATGTGCTGTGGGCCTTCCTTTGTTTCTCTGCTGCAAGATTCTTATAAAAGTATATCTATTGTTATTTCTTTTTTTGAAGGGAAGTGGTTTTTCCGAGTAAATTAAAGGATCAATATGAGTGAAAGAAAGCAATAATGTGCGATGGGCGATCAGGTGGACATCAATTACCGTTCTTTGCTAGTCCCCTTGGTTAATATTTTGTCCAGGTGAAGTTATGTCTTGCAAAAGATGGCACGGCAGCTAGCAGCACACAGCGTTATTGGTGTACAGTAGACAGCAGTAAACGATGCCACACGTTCAATGCTGCTGGCTGATACTGTTGGTTGCTCACCTTTATTATGTGCAAATGAGCTGTAAAGGTATCAATTTGATTTCCATGAAAAACAGCTTTACAAATTGGGTTCGGATGGCTAATGTAGTTTGTCACTGGCCAATGCTCTCTGCAAGTGATACCTGCTGTCTTTCGAGCGATCGCAGGATATTTCAACAAAAGATTTGAGAATGCTGATTTAAAAAAAAGTCTTGTTCATCAGGCACTGCCAAATGCCATTAGATGAAAACATACATATGCATGGGTTGAATATAGCAATGTGTTCACATGATAAAAAGAAGGTACATTTATATAACAAAATACTACATTGAAGTCGAGATCCAAGTTGAAGCAAGATATATCAAAGTGTCGAAAGAAACATCTTGTATTTTTTTCTTTTCATTTTCAGATGCTGAAGCTAAAGGACGCAGGTATTTTTTTTTCCATTTTGCTACATGTATGGCAGGTTGACAATTTAAATCTCCAGTTTTAGATCTTTTGTTAAACCATACATATATGCAGATATGCAGAAACAAAATGTCAGCAAACATTCCAAACCAATATTGTTTTCTTCAATTATCATTTTATTTGTAGCAGGATATCTGGTCCTGTACTGAGATGGATCAGTAATAACTTATTAATGCGACAACATGTTTTCATGAACAGCAAATCATCACACTGAAGAACTGTAAATGCCGATGCTCCCCAAAGCTAGGTTCTCGGGCATCTTTTGTCCATTTTTATATAAATGATACTGTGGATGTTGTTAACTCAAATTTCAAACTTCTTGCAGAAAACACCTCACTTTTTCGTCTGTGTGGACAGACCGCTCCATGATGCTAATAACATGAATGAGGATCTTTTCTCGATACAGTCTTGGTCTACTGACTAGTTAATTGCATTCAATGCATTGAAAATTGATGCAATGTTAATCGCTCGAAAGAAGAACCACCTTAATAATCCCCTTTATTATTTGAGGTCCATCACTGACATAACACTGAACTGCAAAAGCATTTGGCTTTTGTACAAAGATCTTAAATGGAGCGACCACATTAATCTAACAGTTTCAAAAGCTTAAAACACCTTAACATAATGAAATCTCTGCAATACATAGTCGACAGAGAATCAAAGATTTGAAAGGCAGTATTATACAGAATAATCCTTCGATCTTCCCCATTTCGAGCACGCATTGATATATTTGACAACTCATTCTTTCCTTCCAAAACTAGACTTTGGAATCAGTTATATTTTGGTGTAACATATTCCAAATCTTTAAAGGAGCCCAAGAGAAAAATTAACGCCAGTATTCAAAGATAAGTCAAGCGAGTGCAATTATATTATGATGGCAATCCCTTCCCTGCTATTAGTCATACTAGATCACGATTGGGTCACCTCCAGCTGAATGACATCTTGTATGGGATTGACCTATTAGAATCCCCAACTTAATTGTGGTCCCAGTATCTTAGATGTGTGGCAATATTTTTTCTTTGTCCACCTTACATCGTCCACACAGATCACTCACCTAGATATGTTGCAATGTTCACCATTTTAATCTCGAGACTGCTTTGTTTGGTGCTGATGGACGCAGTTTTAATGATAATAGGACCATATTACTGTCTGTTCAGGATTATGTTTTAAAAATTCAGATATTAAATCCTTTTTGTGTGACAAAATGTATAATATACGGCACTTTGCCCCTGTACAAGTGTTGAACAACATAATTCGTCATTATAAAAATGAAATCTGTCTCTGTTGTTGTCATTGGCATGTAACAGTTACACGCCGATGACAACAACAGAGATGGACTTCATCTTTTATATTTATATTCATATTAACAATAATACTAGAATTAAATTAGTCATGAATATTTGTGCGTAAGGTTTGATAGCCACTGCGAAGGACCTTTTGTTTATCAGTGGGAGGAGCTATGGGTGTGGCCAGCCACTTGTTACGTAGCAAAGTAGGCGCTGGGACGTGCAGTGCTGTACATGATGTTACCATCGACTGACGAAAAAAAAAAATTGTCCCTATTCTTTCAATGCTAACGAAAACTCTGAATGTAAATATTATCAAATAGTCTTTTTTGACGCAAATTATCATGAAGTGCCGAGTACCATTATCTGTCTCGTGCATATTGTCGTGTCTCACTCAAACCTGTCTGCCATGGTGTGGTGCTCCTCACTGAGTCTGATTCAAGTGGGCACTGGTAATTGAGCCTCCTAACATATCAGTGAGGAGCACCACACTTTGCATTATGATGTTCCGTCTGCGCTATGCATGCGTGCTACCTTGCAAGAGGGATTTATGAAGGGGCTGTACCCTCCATCCTAATTCTACTATGATACCTATATTCATTGTTTGTATTCTATATGAATAAAATACCTTTAAACCAATTAAATAGTAGCATAGATCCTTGCCACATAGGGTGAGCTCCACTTCTATCTACCCATGAAACATTCAGTTGCTTGGAGAGTACATACAGGTTTTTTTTCCCCGAGACAGCAAATGACAGCAAATTTGATTGTAAAGGGTCAACTGGCTTTGCATTTGGACGCTTACTTGCATACAGATGAAGTCTTTCATTGCCAGTTTTGAGCAAACTCAATGTGTTTTAGTTGCTCTTACAATACTACATTCATATTTATTGTAAACCTTGAATTTAGGTATGAACATGTCTACATTGGCGTAGACCAGATGTTTGACAGCATTCCTGCACTTGCTTTTTGAGCTTGCTGTGCTCAAAGCGTGATATGAAAGCAGTGGTCTTATTCAAGACTTGGGACTGCAATATGTATTAAGAAATCTGTCAAATTTATCCCGGGGGTTTGTTCATATTGAAACCACGCTTTTGGGACACTTAGTTTACCACCTGTTTGCTAGTTTCTCCTCTTTTAAACCTTTTCCTTCTACATGTAGTCTTTTTTTTGGGGGGGGGATGAAAATTTGTATAATCTGTGTCTACTTGCTGTCTGGCTAATGTATTTGTAGAGACATTACCTTAATTTTGTGTCCATCTTACGGGCCCCAAGCCATGAACTTGAGTTGGCTTGTTATGAATATTTGCAGCGATACCCTAACTCAGGATAGTTTTTACACTGTAGGAATGGCTCTGCTAACTAACAAGTAATCATGTTTGCCTCTGTCAATATTTTAGTGCGGGAGAACAAACCTTAAGTACTATCATTGCCAACAGCAGCAAATATGACAACAGCAGCAAATATGAGAATCCGCTTGGTAAATCATCGGGTTTGGGGACATCAGGTACCACTGAATACGTCAATGCTAGTTTTCACACCGGAAAGGAGGTAGCCGAAGTGAACTCACCTGTGTCAGACAGGAACCAGCAGTACTCAGCGTACCAGAATATAAAGCCAGAGGTCCATGTGTATGAAGATGTGCCTAGTCTGCCTCATAATCCCACAGTTATCAACACACCAGACAGTGCTCCATCCAAGCACACAGGTAAATATCGTGAAGTATAAGTTTGTAAGCAACTGGTGAGGAGTTTAACATGATAATAAATCCCATATCAGAGAGAACTCGTTCATGTTTTAACGCCATTACTTGCAAATCGTACTTCAACTACACCTTGCATATCATCTGACGGAACATTTTGACAAGAGTTGTTACCCTAATTACATCCACGGGTAGAATATACAAGTAAATGTGAAGATAAGTGCGACGTCGAGCATCGCAATGTTACATATAGCGTTGCTGCCGGTTTATAATTTTGCTTCAGGACAATAATTATGTGGACAAAAAATATTTCGAACAAATATTGAAAAAGTTTTGCCTTTCTCTTTTAACTTTAAATTCGCGGCAAGACCTTCTGCGTAGAAGAAGCAGAAAAAGGAAAGCTGTGGATGTGGGCAATATTTTGTTACTAGCACTACGGGCAGAGTAGTAGCTTTCAGATGTGTACAGCGTTCCTTCTGTTCAGCATGTGGAAGAATGCTTTATAACGTTTTTTGCCCCAAATGAAGTAGAGAATGTATTAACAATGTAAAGTTGACAACGAAAATACACTTCCAATGCGTCTTTTTCCTTTCTGTCCATACATCTTACACTTTACTCAAGCGACTTTACATGCATTGTGTCATTCTGTACAGGAGAATATGAACAGTTGTCTTCAGATGCCAGGACACCGCATTCCAACAATGAACCAAATGTATACAAGCAACTTGAAAGACGTTAAAGCGTGCCACAAGAATTGTTTCTAAAACGTTTATGCTGACACAGAGGAGAAGGGAGAATGATTCTGTACTTCCCGTTCATGCACGTTCTTATTCAAAGATATCAACCTGTGGCTGAGTGGGTGGTCTTCGCACATACTGAAACATAATCTTTACAGAGATAGTAGCGAGTAACCGTCAACAGCTTCATGTGCCACAGGAACATTTTTTCTTTAACGTGAGGTCATCCAGATGCTCACGGGGTCATGGTGAGGGGGAATATAGGCCTCTTCTGCTCCCCATTTGCCTGTGAAATAAAGCAACATTAAAAGAGACATATGTACCATTTAGCATGGATGGCCTATACCAAAAATCATTAGTTATATCATTTAATTAACACACTATAATGTATATGTAAATTGTAACTGAGTTACACAACGGGTGAATAGAATTCTCAGAATTAAATCTAGCTCATCTTGTTTAATCAAAGTATTTTCGCCCTTAAAGTTGCTCGATCAAGTGTTGAAAGAATATATAGCTCGACTTATTATGTTCGTGTCGGATTCAAATATATATATATGTAAATTGTAACTGAATTAGAAAGGCTAAGGGCGTATGAACTTCTAACAATTAGTACAAGGTTCAAACATTTCAACTCTCGGCCAGTTCCCAAGATCTGGCAGTACTACCATCACTGATTCCTTTTTTTTTTTTTCTTTTTTTTTTTTTTCTTAATCTATGGGTGGTAAAAGGAGGATGCACACTCAAGTGTAATTGGAACAGCCCCGAATAGCTACATCCGATACCATTTTAGTCTTTCAACCCAGGTATGCACATTCACAGTGCATGCCTTTTGCGCAGCTCTTGTGGTTTTTGGACCGTAATAAGGCCTTAAACAATGCTCTGGACAGGTGAATGACCTTGCTGCTCATGCTCCTTCAGTCAGCAAAGTGTTTTTCGTCACGTGATCATGTTCATGATTGGGGGAAATAGACAGCACTAAAGTTGACAGTTTTTATTTGTGGAGGGCTTTGGCCTGCCATAGAAAAGTTGGCCAATTAAAAACATATCTGCATTTCGATTTTTTAAGAGTGGTGGTGGAGGGTGGAGGGGGAGTCACTGATATGACCAAAGAAAACTCGTTTGCTGATAGCCGTATAGCAATGTCATCACAGACCGCAAATAAGGAAGTAACCCCCTAAGATATTTCTTTTTCGTGAGCAGTCATTTTTTTTTATCTTACGGATATGGGTAATGTTTTTCTGAACCATTTGGTCCCACAATGAATCACCTTCTGTACGTGAAATCTTGCTGACAGAAGCATTGAACGTCCCTAGGTGTCTGGTTTTTATTTTGCATTTGGGTATTTTTGTGACTGCAAGGAAGTGCTGTATATTTTTAGTACTAGCATCTGATGCCAATTGAAACAAAAAAAATCCTCGAGATGCTGTGAATTATCACACTTTGGTAAATAGATCGTTTGAATATAAGATAGTAACAGTCTTTATAGTGTATATAAAGCAAGGGACTCCAATATAGCTAACAGTGCTTCTAGTGTTCTTAACAGAGCTCAATATTTGTCGAACATATAGCAAAGAATTTATATTATATGCTGAGTCTAAAAAAGAAATATTGGGGATGTGCTTCAATTCGCAAGCGTGCTGCAATTGGACAGAATCCGGTTGTTGGTCTAGATACAAATGTAAAATAAGTCATACATACGATAAGGAAGCTGATATTTTTAAAGAATGAATGGAGATGGATGCTATAACTGCAGCCCGCATGCCGATGCGGATCAGCAGATATCCGGGGTGCATGGTTGGCTGAGCGGCAACATGCGTGCTTATGACAACAAGCACCAGCCCTCGTTGCGTTGCTGTAGGCTGGGGATTTCGCGTGTGTTTTTCTTCTTTTTTTTTGTCTGTTTTGTTTTGTTTTTTTATTTATTATTTTTTGCTACCAGAGACAGTTGTCTTGGTCACAGGGCACAGATACTTTTGGACTGTGAAGAGTCAGAATACAGTACTCTGTTCATGAGAGTCTGATTATGGAGGGTCTTTTTCTCCATGATAAAAAAAAAATCAGAAGGTAGCCAGTGTGCGTTAGGGCCTATGCCATAGAAAGTGACTCATTAACACCTGATTTCCCTCATACTCATGTAAAACTCACTCAAACAAAACGTGAGTTTTGTGTTACCTTATACTTGTATGATATTTATACCAGAGGGTGTACATGCATGATGCACTTGCAGCAAGGTATGGTGAACAATAGGCTTCTGCTTTACTCTCTCTCTCTCTCTCTCTCTCTCTCTCTCTCTCTCTCTCTCTCTCTCTCTTTCTCTCTCTCTCTCTCTCTCTCTCTCCTCTCTCTTTCCTCCTCACTACACATATGTATGTATGTATGTATGTATGTATGTATGTATGTATGTATGTATGTATGTATATATGTGTGTATACACACACACACACACACACACACACACACACATATATATATATATATATATATATATATATATATATATATATATATATATATACCTACATAAGTGTTCAAATTACACTCACTTAAAATTTTCAACTTTCAGTTTTGAAAAAGGCAAACTTTTAAGGAAGTAGATCCAGATGAGTTCCTGTGTTAAATTAAAATCTTCGCTATCTGTTTTTGGGGTTGCGAATTTATATATTATGATTGAACATTGATGTTCGGGGCGATACTCGTAGTAAATTATTTTTAAAGGCCAAATTCCAAAAGCTTCAGTTTATACAAACGTACTCATATATCTTAATAGAAATGTTTGATATAAATATTATTGACCTTTATCTCTTACTTAGGGTCATACATATGGTGCAAAATCATACGTTCATGCTATTTACAACCTACTCTTCATACCCAGGATGCTTGTTCCCCTTAATGAAACAATGGCACCACCTTGACTGCAAACGGCATATATTTTTTTTGTGTGCATCATAATCCTGTACTGGTATCTGCGCACAAGTTCAGGTATAATGACATTAATAAAACACATATGTGTATTTTTCTGCTGCTTACACAATATTCACTGGTTTTGTGTTATAATGTTTCCCAATGTCTGAGCAAGCCAATATCATTGGATGGAATGGTACAAAAAACTGTTATACATATTTTTGATAAAATTCTAAAGACAGTGTATTACATAACATTTATTGTTTCAATTGGTAAAGATTATACTAGCAGTGCTAACGTAATCCTACTTTTTCTCCTCAGACAAATTATCCAAACTCGTGTACAGTGGTTATCATCCGGTTTAACTCTTGTAATGAAATCCCTACATCAAGCATGAAAATTTGGTTTACATAATTTATAGACATGTTCTTGTAGCCCTGCAAGTGATGATGCGACTACGTCATTTCTATTTCGTTGTATATACTGTGTATGCAATGGTCGGCATCTTTATGCATTGTAGGAATCTATAGTTGGAAAGGAATTCTCATATATTAATGGAACCATGGGAATGTCTATTTTCGCAGCCATTTAAAGAGCGAATATTTGCACATGTTTACTTCTACCTGATACAAATGGTCCTGATTAATCTGATGAAGCTTGATAGCACTGTCATTTTCGTCATCCAATATATACAGGTTCTATGATGTGCACATCTTCATGTGATAGTTCTGATGACGTATTCAGATTTGGTACAGATCTATATATAGTTCTGTCACCTTCAGTGTCGAATGAGTCACTACTAGTGTATGTAATGATCTCCTTGTATCTGTTAATAGTTACTGTCTTACCTGTGTGCATTATTTGTACAGGTATACTGCACAAAATTGAAAACTCCTATGGCAGTAAAGAAGTGGAAAAAATGTCTTTTCAGTACATAAGTCTTATTCTGCATTACCACCGTCTTATAGAGACCTGTTTGGACGCTTTCGTATTTTTACAGTTTATGTTGTTAGCATTATCAGGTGATGTGCATCCGAACCCTGGTCCCACAGATTTTCTTTGTGATTTGAATGTGTGTCATGCAGATATATGGAGACTCTCGCAAGACAAACTCTTATGCTTAAAATCTTCTCTGGCTCAGTCCTTTGCCCTGATAGCATTATCAGAGACTTTTCTATCGCCACATAAATATAGTTGCAATTACAAGATTCCAGGATTCCATCTAATAATATGACGAGATCGTACTACTGGTTATGGTGGTGGTGTAGCGCTATATGCGTCCCGAGTCTTGGTCGTGAAAAGACAAGTTGACCTAGAGTGCCCAGAGCTTGAAATGATGTGGGTTGAAGTAAGACTTCATAATCAGGTGTTTTTACTCGCAGTTGTTTACAGGCCTCCTAATAGTGGCACTTCTTTTTGGGATGGTCTTCAGGGTAACGTAGAACACGCCTGTAACCCAGGAATTGGGAAAATTGTCATGATGGGAGACCTCAATGCGGATCCGAGAACTTCTCATGGACGACGTTTTTTATATTTGGCCTGTAAAATAATTTAACAATTCACGTCACCGAACCTACAAGGATAACGGAACATTCATCAACTTGTCCGGATCAAATACTAACTAATATCCCCCAATTTGTGTTGCGTGTCTCTGTTCTATCTCCAGTTGATCAGAATGTCCACTGCACAATGTCTGCAGGTTTACTTTTTCGGGTTAAAATCAACAAACCATACGAAAGACTTATCTGGCAGTATTCTAAGGCTAACTTTGATTATTTCAGAGAAAAACTCAACGAAGTTGATTGGGATGCCTGCTTTAATATGCCAAATGTCGACCTGACCTGTTTTACTTGGGCCAATAAGTTTTTGGATGTAGCTCACGCACTGCATCCCGAGTAAAATTTTTTGTATCAGGCAGAATGATTCTCCCTGGTGTACTTCCAAATTAATGGCACAAAGGCGCAAAGTTCATAGAATTCATAACAAAGCAAAGGCATTTAATGAAAATCCATATATCTGGAGTTATTTTCGCGAACTGTGCAACAAATATATTTGTGACTTAAGGAAAGCTGAAGAGGAGTATCATGCAAAGCAGTGCGATGCTGTGAATAATGGACAATTTAAAAGTAAGAAGTGGTGTAAAATAGTAAAATTCTTTTTGTCTGGTAATTCTAATGTGTCCGTACCTTCTTTGATAACTGATGACGATGAGGTCATATTGGATAGCAAATCGAAGGCTGAAGCTTTCAATGCATTCTTCCTTAAACACTGTCAGGTGGATGACTCTAGGTTGACATTGCCCAGAGACTCTCATTCTCCACAATCCTGGTTGGAAAGTATAACCTTAGACAAAGAGAGTGTACTGGATATCTTGAAGTCACTGAACATTGACAAAGCCAGCGGACTGAACGGTATTAGTCCAATACTCCTGAAGGATGGCAGCACCAAGCATTGCTTCCTCCCTCACTAAATTATTGAATCTTGCCCTCCAAGAATGTAAATGTCCATCAGAATGGAAAAAAGCATACGTAACACCGATTCTTTAAGGTGGAACAACCGTATCATGCGGCATATAAAGGCCTATCTCGCTAGTAAGATGTGTGAGTAAGGTATTTGAGCGTGCTGTTTTTAAGCACATCTTTAGTTTTTTATGGGATAATTATGCACTATCTGGAAAACAATCCGGTTTTATGCCTGGAGACGGAACAGTCAACCAATTGGTATTTCTCTGTCATGAATTTTCAAAAGCTGTGGATCTGCAGAAGGAAGTACGCGTGATTTTCTTTGACATTAGGAAAGCTTTTGATAGAGTATACCGCCCAGTCCTGATATATAATTTAAAAAATGTAGGGATTCAAGGTCTGCTCATCCATTGGATCGAGGACGATTTGTATGCAAGAACTCAGAGAGTAGTCATTCAGGGCCATGCTTCATCTTGGTGTGACATCAAAGGAGGCGTCCCACAAGGTTCAGTTTTAGGACCATTGTTATTTCTAGTCTATGTAAATGACATTGTAGAAACAGTTAGATCTGAAATTAGGCTTTTGCAGATGATATCACATTATAAATTACAGTCAATGATCCTACTGAGACAGCAGAGACACTTAATCAGCACCTGTCATTACTATCACAATCGTCTGCTCAATGGTTAATCTCATTTAAGCCCCATGAAACGAAGTCAATGGTAGTGAGTAGAATAATCAATATTGGAGATCATACCACTTTGACATTTAAAAATATTAGTCTTGAAAATATTACTTTACATAAAAAATATGGGCCTCTGGTTCTCTAGAAATCTCTCTTTGTCAACTCATATTGACCATACTGTTGCTAAGGCCCAACAATTGGTCGGAGTATTTAAAAGTTTGCAGTATAAACTAAACAGGCGATGCTTGGAATCGCTCTATTTTTCATTCATACGCCCGTGTTTAAAATATGCCGGTAATGTTTGGGACGGATGCACACAAGGTGACAAAGACAGGTTGGAATCTTTTCAGCTGAACGCGGCCAATGTGGTAACAGATGCACTTGCACATACAAGTCTTGAAAAACTCTGTTCTGAGATAGGTTGGGAAACACTTGCTGAACGTAGGAGAAAGCAAAATTGGTGCTTATGTTAAAAATTGTAAAGGGAATTGCCACTAAATATCTCTGTAATGTTCTGCCAGGAAAAACATCGATGCGAACTGATCAAATACACGCAATTGATGACAAGAAAAGCACATATTACAATTCTTTTTTTCCATCCACCATACGTGAATGGAACCTGCTGCCACGATGTCTAGGAATTTGGAACATGTTGACGAATTTAACAGGGAATTAAACAAAACCCAACCAAAACGTAACAATCTTTACTATTTGGGTAAAATGCAAATAGCAGTTATTCATTCTAGAATGAGGATGCGCTGTAGCCAGTTGAACGGTGACCTCTTCAAAATAGGTGTTGTTGATTGCCCCTTATGTTCATGCGGTGATAATGCAGAAAGTACTTACCCACTTCGTTTTTGAGTGCAACAAATATCTTCTCTTGAGGGATGACTTACAGTCAAAAATACTACAGTATGGAAACTTTAATTTGAGAACAGTACTATTTGGTATTGAAAGCAAAGGGGATACAAAAAAGACATAATGAGCATATTTTTGAAGCTGTACACAAATTCATTGAGAGTTCAAATAGATTTAAAACATGATGTTGATAAATTTCCTTATACCTACTGTACCTCAAAGAGTACTTTTTAAACAATAAGCTCACACATTACTCCATTACCCTCTCTCTATTCTTATTGTGGTCTTGTTTGTATATCTATCTGTGCACTAGCGGCTTGCAACTTTTGGTGTTTTGTTCTTCATGTACAAGAGGCCCTAATATAGGCTGGTGAGCCTGTCGGCTAATTGTTTTTTGAATAAAATACGTTTAAACCAAAACTCATTGTCTGACATATATCGTCTCTGGGACCTAAACTTAAGATCAAGGTCAACAATCATATACAATGTCGAACTTCTTTATGGTCCTTCTTTGCGGTACATTTAGTATTGGTAGACTTCTTTTTTCTCAAAATTTGGAAATTTTGAATCCTTTACAATAAATTTATTAACCTTAAAAATTAAGTTAAGGTCATTTCAAAATTGAGCATTGAACCAAAGCATTTTGGGCTGTAACCGTAGAAGGCATCTTTATTTACAATCAAATCAATACAATTAATGTATTTTACACTTGTGATGTCGGGTCCACTTAGCACTACCAGTGGTGCAACCATATCTCAACAAGTCAAAAACTTTTACCTGTATAATGTTTCCGTAGGGTATATCAATGCACGTGCTCAAGTTAAAATGAACTCACCATAACAGAAAATATCTGAAATATATTCCCTTCGTAAACTTGAGAAAGTAGATGAAGGTCAACCACATCATGCCATATATAACTTCTACATATGACACAGATACAAGTATAGTTAGTCGATCATTTGGTATTATTAACCTTAGTCTTCCTTAACATGATCATTTTGTTCTCTCGACATATTTGGGATTATATCTCCCGTACTGCTTTAGATGGTGCTACCAATGTTCACGCGTTTTTGTCATTTTGCCTGATCAATATTAACACCAAGTTTCGAGATTTTTCGAGAAAAACTTTTGCCAAACTATACTCTCAACAGTTCTTATTTTCGCCTAAATACTACATGATTTTATAGGTGGGGCCACCAATATTGAATTAAGCATAGATTTTCAGACACTTGATAAGTCATATGTATATAGTTTATTAGTAAATGAGGTATAGCGACCTAACTTCGAAATTGTTGACTTTATTACGTTCACAAGAAGAATTTTATTGATTGATGGACCAACAGAGTGACATAGTTTCGAAACGATGGACGTATATACATGGGTGCCCATATAAGCTCTGCGACGACGGTAAGAAGAGCTGAAAATCACTTAAGCTTCAAGACGACGTGAGAATAAACATTGTGCAAAACAATATGAGTATGACCACAGCGAACCGTTTTCAAATAAATGTGCGTGTGTTTGTGCGCACGTGTGTCTTCATGACTACAAATCCAACAATCAACATCGGCAAACCGTTTCAAATTCAGCGTTGGCTACATCGTTCAGCTGTAAATCATGACTCACACATCTCTACAATTTATGTGTACGTGTATTGCATTTGTTCTTTATCGATGTTCGGAGACTTTGGAGTGCATTATGGTAGTAATATAAGAGAACCATTTCACTGGTTTTCTAAATTTAAGTGACCAAAAGGAAAAGTGGTTTCATAGAACATTCATATGCATACAGCAAAGGGTTGTTGTTCTTAATGCGACACAGTACGCCTTTGAATAAGTTACTGTTATTTACTCTTTTGCATAACTGGCTTCATAATATAATTTCTGCGCTTTGATATGGTGGAAGCTTTTTTTTTTTTTCTTTTTTTTTTTTTTTTTTGAAGGGGGAGGAGGGGTAGTCTTTCTTAAGACCCTTTTTTAATTAATTCGTTGTCAAGTGAAATAGCAGATGAATATGATAAAAATGAATGACGGGAGGCCATGGCGTCGAGCTAGAACCTTCCAAGCCGCAAAGCGGTCATGGAGAAGAGTAAAGAAAGAGTTTTTAACTTTGGCCGGGTCCCGGTCGCATTCGTTTGGCAGCGCTGTGGTGCCGGTGGAAAAAAAAAAGAAAAAAGAAAAAACGCTGACCGGGCAACAGACACCCGAAACAAACAGGTACACTTTGATAACACGTCTTGCTGCAGGTCTGCGGCTTGGGAATAGTGTCAGAGGACCATGAACTGCCCATAAAATAGACCCTTACTTCACTTCTCTCCAGGATCGCTTCGCAGCCTGGCCTGTTCTGGTTCGGCGCTATGAGCGCCCTCTCATTTATTTTTATGATATTAATTTGCTATTTTGTTTGATAACGAATTAACTAAGGAAAGTTAAATATTTTGGTTTGTTTTTGTTTTAATATAAATCCATGAATTTACAATTTCCCTACGCACAAAGATGATGATTTTATGCCAAATGGTGTGCCATGATATTGTGCAAGAATTCCAATAGTTGATCTTAATTTTTTCTTTCCAACTGCCTTGGCATCTGTAGACATGCTTTTCGTTATGATGAGGGTCAAACTATTTTACACTGTTTTGACGCTTTGAATCTGTTTCAGTTGTTAGTAACTTGATTTAGTTTGTTTTTGTGTAATCGTCCCTTGATTTGGTATTTGAAGGGGTGGAATGAGGAGATCATGCCTTTTCGGCGTTCCAAAATTCACACCCCAAAACGTAAGACACTACGACTACCATAACACTTTTTTGTATTTTAATGACCAACGATATTTTAACATTCATGGGCGTGCAGGAAGCCCCCTGTTCCGCTTTTAATGTTTGGCGTTAATTGTACCATCTATGTGTGTAACATCACAATTTTAAGGAAATAACAAAAAAAAAAAGTTAACGACAAACAAAAACAAACCAAAAAAGGAGACAATTGAAATATTAAGCTCTAAAAATGCCATTTTTTCTAAAATCTAACAGCTACCAACTTCAGCCTTCAGAGATTGTACAACCAACATATACTTGATGTCCAGAAAAATGAGAATAACGTCGAAAAAAGCAACTTAATTATGCACAGCTGGATTGGAGAAGATAAAATACACATACAAGTTCTTATACCACACCAATACGTCATACTCCCTAAATGGCACAAAAATTAGGACAAATCAATTCAAATCTTAGATAGTAGCGTCCTGTTATTGTTTTTATTTCGAAAATGGGCAAAGAAATATGAAAAGCAAACTTCACTAAGAATATTTATTGATAGAAACATTGTAATTTCATACATGCAAAACAACATGATTGCTGGTCATTATTATAGGAAGTATAAACAGTTTTTTTTTTCTTCTTTTTTTTTTTTTTTTTTTTTTTGATTTTTTTTTTTTTTTTTTTTTTTTTGCAGCGGCAGTGGAACTTCTGCTGAACTTCAAATTGTTGTTTGCTCATGGGTTTGCATATGCATAAAGGTAGCCTTATTCAGCTATACATACCAAGGAACATTGCCTTTGGTCGGAATTGACTTGGATTTGTTTTGTTAGGACTACGGTTTGGATATGGTAATGACACTGTCTAATTTATCTCAGGCTTCGCTGACTTCTGTATCAGATACATGTATTAGTGAATACTGCCATCCCCAAGAATTTGGGGGGGGGGGCATGATGCCATGTGGGAGTCACGAACGTCAAAATGACCTGACGGATGACATTTCATGGAAATTTCGCCAAGTTTTGTAAATGTCAATCAGAAAAATTGTCCACCCAATGCATTGTTTACATTTATATTTCAAAAGTAGCTACGCACATTAATATTAGAACGACAGCATAATTATGTCTACGGAAAATATTGTAGTTTGTTCTGTTAATTTATTATCATTAGACTGTACAGGTAATGTATTCCAGTTGATCTAAAAAATAACACAAACACAGAAAGGAGAATCAATGTACAAAATTAGCAGGAGGACAGAACTGCAGCATACCTAGGACATAGTTTTCTTCAAAAGACAAGTCTGTTCAGTGTCCGGGAACCTGTAAATGTTGTAGATGATTACCTTAATTTAAAGATACGGATAAAATAAGACATCGCCCGTTTTTGCTCAGAGAAAGGAACCTAGACCTGTAATTCTTTCTTAATTTTACCTGGTGGCTAAATACCTGGTTTATATTGAATTAAAAGGAACGGGGGGTTACAGTCTGAATTTTTCTGTCCGTCACAATTCGATATATATGTATTGGACACTTCTGTATGTTGTACTGCATGCCAGGGGTTCTACAATAAGTTATCAGTTTCAAATTAACCTCGCTGTGGGCAGCCAGCTTGGGGATCGATTAGGGATTTGATATATCTAGTCCGTATCAGAACCAGGAAGTTTTTCTCATAATGCAAGTCGTGTTCATACGTCACTGTTTGAGTTCAAGTTAAGTTTTCCTCTCCAGTTCCAGACATAATTCATGTTATCGTACATGTTAAAATGCTGCAGGAAGACGCTGTGACAACCTTGAGGATCTTGAGTGCGCTTTGTCTTTATTTCACAAGTGAGTAGATATACTATGCTTTTTGTCGGGACATTACATACACCTGAAGTATGTCATCCTCTATTGAATCCAAGTAGATACTTTATGCGCACGGGAAAGTCTCACAGGTTCCGTATACACGCAAGCATTCCATAAACACCTGATATTCGGCATACTGCTGGCGGAGACAAAGAGCACCACACTCTTTTACAAGTTACTCATACCATGAGGTTACAAAAATGCCGCGAGGAGACTCCTTCTCGGCTTATAGGTTTTGTTACTTCTGCTGGGGTGCAAGTGACTGTGTAGGGTTTTCAATTGACCTTTTGGTTTACTCCGCCACCTAAATAGTAGCATGTAAAAATCCTCCCTCATCTGCGCTATGCAGAGTGATTCGGAGAGTAAACACGTGAAAGCTGTCATGAAATGTTTTTAAAAAAAGTAGGTTTAGAGTTGCACTTATATGATAAATATGTGTCAGAGAATATGAACAAGGCAAAGGTTTGTCGTAAATGTAAAGAGTAATGATCCACGTGTGCTGATATGATCTGATAACAGAACACTGGTCAGGCGATAAGCAGGTCCTGTCCCCAGGTAGTACAAGTACGTTTTATCTGGATATATATACATATATATATATATATATATATATATATATATATATATATATATATATATATATATATATATATATATATATATATATATATATATATATATATATATGTATATATATATTTATATATATATATATATATATATATATATATATATATATATATATATATATATATATATATATATATATATATATATATATATATATGTATGTATGTATGTATATATATGTATTCTGTACGTATGCAAGCAGGTACCAGCCCATGCAATTTTGCCGCTCAGCGTGTCAGGCTGCCTTGTGTTGTTTTGTTCCAACTGACTACATTCGTCCTTTCTGATCAAGAACGAATCGCACCGAATAGCTTCAAAATAAGAACCTTTTGCTCAGTGCTTTTTATTAGGACATTTCATATATGATTTTTGTCATCTTCTATTGTTTTAACATATTTAGTTCCTAAAATACAATTGGGAAGCAGGGTCGTGCCCTATATAGATCCCTCTTACACATAAATAGAATAGGAGGAGAAATTGACATGTCTCTGACATAGAAGACTAATAAACTGCAAGAGGTGACATACATTGTAACAGTACAAAAACAGATAAGAGTGGCGCCGCCACACGAATTCAAGAGAAACAACAATACAGATCGCCACAGACAGGGACAGGGGTTTTGAAGTACCCCTTCTCTCCAGCAAACCAACAAATAGTGTAGTGAACTCCTTGGGTACCCTGTACTGGAGGCTATGTGCCTGCGCCCAGCCTACCTGTTACCTTAATGTAATCATGGACTGCATCGAAAATTGTTTCGTTTTGCCTGCTTGTGCATGTTTTTCCAGCCATATGACAGAGTCGAAACTGTAAAAGGTGCAAAAGGAATTACTTTAGTATGTTGTACATTTCTAGTGAAGGGACATCTGCAAAAAATAGTGAAAAGTATCCTCTCTACTATTGCCACATGGGAGTTTCTGTCAAGCCTTTCTTGAAAAGATCAAAATCGAGCTTGCTGAGCCCCATGCGCAAACGCGCATGGGATATAGCAAACTTTCTTCTACCTAGATAAAATATTTTGTTGGCACTTTTTGTATCCCGATTCAGTTTCATCTTGAACCCGGACAGATCCTCAGAACTTCTCACATCTTCGGTTAAATTGTTCCATAATCGTATAGCTGAAGGAAAGAATGCCAAATTAAATAAGTCTGTTCTTGAAAAAGTGATAAATTGCTCACTGATTTACATAATATCTATTTCTTTCGTCGACAGAATCAAGAATAAGAATACGTAAGTATTGTTGAGCGTACCCGCAAATAATTTTGAAAAATAGGATAAATTCGCTTTTTCGCGTCATACCGAACGTTTTTCAAATCCAGTTTCTTCATATAATAAATGGTGATTAGTTCCAGAAGTCGCTCCAGTAATAATTCCAGCTGCAGCTAGTTAGATATTTTCTAATTGATGATATTCCTGCGAAACTCAGTTGTTCCACACCGCAGAACCATATTCTAAAAGGGGCCCTATAAACGAGAGGTAGAGAACCTCCAAGGACCTCCTATCAAGACGGAACTATAAATATTTGATAATATTAATCATGTTCACTCCTTTGGTCGTTAGTTCTCTTATGTGACTGGACCAGGAAAGGTCAGAACAGAAGATTAAGCCCAAGTGTGTATGCTCAGATTCCGTCATTAAATTTTCTTTCATGAATAGTAAATCAGGATTTTGTAGAGAGGTTCGCATTTTTGAAACAAAAACAAAAACAAAACAAAAAAAACAAAATAAAACATGCTGCTTGTTTTTTCTGGGGTTGTAAGACACTAGCCACTGCCGCGACCAATCCTCCACTTTACGCAGATCAGAATTAAGGACACCTGTCGTCGCAGTGGCATCATCTACCCTAATAAAAAGTGTTGTCATCCTCTATGGAATATAAGGATGTGGAAGTTCAATTTTTGTAAAAAAAAAAAAAAAAAAAAAAAAAAAAAGACTCCAATCAAGAGCCGTTATAATTTAATTGGTCAAATACATTGAATTATGCTCAAAATCTAGTCAGCTTTCCTTTGCTACAGTCTTTTGTTTTTGGGAGGGGGGGCTGTCTTATGTCATATAGCTTTTTCAATTTCAATTTCAATTTCAATATACACGGTAACAGTTTTGTTTTTGTAAGCGCACAGACAAACTTCCTTTTACGCATTTTTCTTCTTGTTCGAGTTTGTATTTGCTTCTATGTTGAAATTTGACTTGATAAGCTAAGATGTTATTAGCTTTATTTGGTCATTGTAAAAGTTCGTTGCTGTACGATTTCGTTGAATGTTTTATGTACATTTTGTTTCCCCAATAACATAGATTCAATAGTAAATCATCCTCATTCTCATCATCATCATTATCATCATCATCATCATCATCATCATCATCATCATCATTAACAGATCGGAAAAAATTAAATTAAAAAATATTAAAAAAAAAATCAAAGCATAAACAGATCATATATGGAAAGCGGGAAGCAGGACATACATTCTAAACATATTTTTTAAAACTGAAAGTGAAAGCCATGTGGTCATTGAAAATATAGGAGTCACAACTTTAAAAAAATCTTGTGAATGCTCTGTATCCTCATATTTGTGAGTTAGGCCCATGTAACACTAAGGACTTATGAGGTGTATAATAATCTACATCGACTGGGCCTACATGGCGTCACCCACGGCATTATATAAAATATGGGTCAAAATGCAATAATCTCGTGACCTGTCTACCATCCTTAAATTTTAATGGATCTTCATTAAATTTATAGAAGGATTGTGGCGGAGTTTTAGATCCCGTTTGTATATGACGCTAGTGACGCCCCTATAATTGGCCTAAACCTGTGATTTAAAATTTCTGAAAAGATATACATTTCCATATATATATATATATATATGTATATTTATATATATAAACGTTAAACATTTGAAATATATAGGGTCTATAGATGATGTCCTATGTTAACACGTTAAATAATTATAGTGCCAACTGTGCCCAATACCTATTTTGCTTAAGTCATATTAGATTAGATTAGATAATTACGGCTTGGTAGGAAATGTTATTCCATATAAGCCGCTCACAGTTCATTACACAATTGTCATATTGGGTTTAAGAGGATGATCTAGTGCTCTATAAGTATACAAAACTGGATGGTCCTTAAAATGTGAATCTAACTTATTTTTAAATGTTAATATGTCAGGAGCATGTACAATGTCACTCGGTAATGTATTCCACCAGTCTGAAATCCTTTGACCAAAGAAATATTTACGAACATTCGAAATGTTCCTTATTTTTAAAAGTCTCAATGAGTGACCTCTAGATCTTGCATCCAGGAAGGGTGGTAAGCAGGTATCCAGATCATAGTATTCCCCATGCGTGTACTTGTAAGCACAAATGAGGTCACCTCTTAATCTCCTGTAAACCAGAGTAGGCAATTTGAGTGTTCTCAGCCTGTCCTCATATGATAAATCACTTAAACCTGGTACCCTCTTTGTCGCTCTTCTCTGGACAGATTCAATCAACTCAACCAGTCCCCACTTCCCTGGAGACCATATAGGTGCAGCATATTCCAGATGTGAACGAATCATACATTTATAAAGAGGAAGGAAGGTTTCCTCATTGATATATTCAAAGGATCGCCACAAAAGACCGGTTATTTGATTAGCCTTTTTCACGATGTTATGTATATGATCATCAAATGACAAATCCTTACTGATTAACACCCCTAAATCTTTCTCAGCGACTGATTCAGCTAGGTTAATATTTCTATCTGAAGAAGTCATTTCATATTGATAGTCAGGATGGTTATTTCCTAATCTCAAAACTGTACATTTTGGAGGTTGAAAGGTGAGTTGCCATTGTTTTTCCCATAGTTGTAAACACTTTACGTCGTTCTGAAGCGCCATACAATCAGTAATGTTAATTGCAGGTCTGAACATTTTTATGTCATCAGCAAAAAGTTTAATGAATGATTTAACAACTTCAGGAATGTCATTCACATATATAACAAAAAGCAAAGGTCCCAACACACTTCCCTGAGGGACGCCGCTGATTACCTCTGACCATGATGAAGGAGCTCCATTTACACATACTCTCTGTTTTCTGTCAGACAAAAAGTCACTTATCCATGATAATACTTTCCCAGTAATTCCGTAACTTTCTATCTTTTTTAGGAGACGTTGATGTGGGACAGAGTCAAATGCCTTTCGAAAATCTAAATAAATAACATCCACTGGCACTCCCTGTTCAAACCAATCAGTCCATTGGTCTAAGCTTTCTAATAGCTGCGTAATGGTTGATCTACCTTTAATAAAACCATGTTGTTGTTTAGCAAACAAGTTAAATTTTTCCATGTGTTTCGTTATTTCAGCCCTTATAATGGATTCCAGCAGCTTGCATAGTACAGCAGTCAGACTAATGGGTCTATAATTACTTGGAAGTTGTTTGGAACCCTTTTTGTGAATTGCAGTGATGTTGGCAAGTTTCCAGTCTTTTGGAATTTTACTTTCATTGATTGCCTGTTGAAAAATTAGTTGAATTGGATGTTTCAGCACTGTTGAAAGTTCTTTCAATATTTTTGGATGAATGTTGTCCGGGCCCGCCGAGGTGTTTACTTTTAAATTTTTGAGTCTATTACATATGTCATCTACATCAATTTTGATGTCTTGCAACTCTTGAGTTACTACTTTCTTGTTTACTGTAGGAATATTTTGTGTATCCTCTTCTGTAAAGACACTACTGAAAAATTCATTCAAAATTTCAGCTTTATCATGATCAGTGCTAGCAATTTTTGACTGTTCAGACACAAGGTCAGGGATATTCTCCTTAGTTTTGGCTTTAGATTTGACGTATTTCCAAAATAATTTTGGATTTTTCTTAACATTTTGGGCGATTAGTTTTTCATAATCTTTTAGAGCTTTTCGCGTTGCCCATCTTGCTTGATTTCTAGCCTGGGCATACTTATTATAGTCATCAAGTGATCTGGATAATTTATACTTTTTCCAAGCTTTTTGTTTCCTTCTTAGCTTTTTCTTTGCCTTGTGATTGATCCAGATTACTTTTGATTTTTTATGAGCTTGCATGATTTTGTGTGGGATGTGATTATTAATGGCTGTGTTCAATTTCTCTGTAAAGATTTTCCAACAATCTTCAATATCTTTTCCCTGTAATAGTAAGCCCCAATCAATGTCCAGTTCTGTTTCCATAGCTGAGTAGTTTCCCTTATCATAAAAGAAGACTAACCTGTCTCTGTTGCTTGTTGATGAATAGCAATTAAAATTGAATGTAACAACTAGATGGTCACTTTTCCCCACAGGAGGACTAGTGTCAATATTACTTATCATATGTTCTTCATTTGTAAAAAGTAGATCCAATACGTTTGCTGCTTGATTAATTTGATACCTGGTACTGAAGTCTATATGCTGAAAAAGAAATGAGTCTCTTGTCGCTTCTAAAAATTTCCAGGCCTCAGAATTTGTTGATCTAGTTTGTCCACCGCCACTTTCCCAAGTTATTTCAGGATAGTTGAAGTCTCCCAACAGTAATAAATGAGAGTAACCATGTATATCGATATTTCTAATCAAATTGTTCAATTTTTCATTGTTGGTTGATGAAGAATTTGGACTACGATATATTGCAAGAATCAATAGTTTGTCATTTGCATTGAGTTTGATTTCCACTGAAATAAATTCCTTAAACTCAGATGAATCCAACTGAAAAGCTTCCATGGAATTAATACTTTCTCTCACATGAATTGCTACTCCACGTGATCCTTGGGCTTCGGCGTTGGTATATAGAACATATCCACTAATTTGAAGATCAGCCCTAGTCATAGAAAACCTAAGATTTTTGGGATTAGTTTCAGTGGTTACTATGATGTCAGGATCGTAATCAGCTATGATAGCATGGTATTCAGGTTTTTTGTTAGTGATACAGTCAATATTGGTATATAATGTTTTCAAGCAGTGTCCTGTCTTTTTAATTTCACAATGGTTAGATTCCAAGGAGGGCCCCGGACTCTGTAGATCCACTGCCCCCCCTCGGAATGTTGCTTTTCTTTTTCTTTAGCTTCTTGTACTTTCTTCTTGACAAGATCTCTTTCTTCCAAGGTCATATCGTGTGTTACACTTATTCTTTTGAACATGTCATCTGCATCTTTAAGTTTGGTCACGTTTGACATTACTAAGTTTTTGTCCTCTTTACTTTGCATAATTATCTTCAGTGGTCTGGATTTGCCCTGGTCCTCTGATTTCTTCCCAAGCCTTATTAGATTCTTAGTCTCTAATTTTTGGTGAATCTTGAGTGCTTCAACACAGAGCTTTTCAAAGAAACGCTCGTCTTCAACTTTTCTTATCCCAGGTGAGGGCTCTGAGCTTTCTTTGACATTGTAGACAATAACATTACATTCCCTATCTTCTCTAGATTTATCCTCTTTCTTTTGTTGCAAAATTGTTTCTTGTACTATCTTCTGTACATTTCCCTGTTTTGAGAGAATGTCCTCATTTTTATTTTTAACTACATCAGCCCAGGTTTTATTAACTGTTGCTGGTACCTCAGCTTTATAAGTGTTCAACTTATCATCAATTTTCTTTTCAAATCTTTGTAATTTCTTATCTATTTCCTCACTCATTTTATTCAACATTGAATCTATACTATCAGGTTGATTTTCACTGAGTAAAGTCTTGGAAGTTTTGTTCCTGAGATGTTCCACACACGCAGGACAAAACCAGAAACAGTCTGGTCTTTGAAGCACTTCATACTGTTGCTCAGACATGTCAATGCACTTCGCACAAAAGTTTTTCCCACATTCACCATCACACTCAAGTATTTGATCATTTTCGCCGGCAAAGTCAATTTCACACACGCTGCAAGTCCAAATTTCATCATTCACACTGACCGCATCCACGCTCTGTTTTCTCCCACTGACTCTACCTGTTGTTCGCACAGACACATTCTTCTTATTACTTCCACTTGCCTCGCTTTTTTTCGTAGTTTTTTTACTTTTTGGAGACCTTAACACATATTTGTCCAACCAACCGGGCATGCCCGTGGACGATAATACGAACGTTTACTTTGTCCCGCAAAGGATGCTGGGTAAAACTTTTGTTTACTATCTCACCGCGAGATCGACACTCAGTTCAATAAAGGTTTTCTCTCCTAAATCTACGAAATTTCCGTAAATGAGGTTTCCCGAGTGATTCAGCGTCGCCGAATTGTCCAATCAACAATTTCTCCAAGATAACACTATACATGCGCTCATTATAAACAGCTAATAATCACGAGCTCCGAAATCGTCCGTCTGTCTTAAACCGGAACCGGAAGTCACATGATACTTAAAACAGGTGATTTTTGTAATGGCTGGGAGCATCTTGGACGTCAATTGCAAAGATAATTCAGCCTGGTGCACACAAGTACATTAGACGTAAAACTCTACTTCATATAATCCATAACCTGCACTTATTGTGTGGGTCACTGTGACACAATCATCGTTGGGTTTGGCCCCTGCCTAAGTTTAAAGTTTTACTTCAATAACTTGAAAAAGTCATTACTAACTTTGAACAGCCCATGTGTGAATAGCTGGATGCAAGGCGTACATTTAAAACAATAATTTTGAAAATCTGAGTTGAAGATGACAGCCACATCTTCAATTGGATTTTGCAGTAAGTCAGATTCTCGATTCGTGAAGGTTCTTGTAGCGCCACTTACAGTTTGATGGAAAATATGAGCCAAATATTTGCTGAACAAAATAAAATTCAATGCCTTCAAAAAAACCCTCTCTCTCTCTCTCTCTCTCTCTCTCTCTCTCTCTCTCTCTCTCTCTCTCTCTCTCTCTCTCTCTCTCTCTCTTTCTCTCTCTCTCTCTCTATCTCTCTCTCTCTCTCTCTCTCTCTCTCTCTCTATCTCTCGTTTGGGTCGATTTTAGTGTCTGTATATTTATGATCGCCTTAAAGAGTGCAGAAAACCTATTGTAAATAAACTATAAAGATTTGCCTCTAGAGTAGTGTTCGCATAAGGTGGCACAACAGAACTGCTGATAGAGAGCACTTGTGTGAAAAAGCAAGAGCTGCTGTGTTTGGCTTTACTGCAGTGGTGGACATTGTTCCAGGCAAAAATCCATAACGTATATTTGGAATCTATGTTCAACCATCTACAAACAAAGCAATTTGTACAATTAATCATTGGCGTTTTTATTTTACGGGGCGGGTGGGGGCGGGGAAAGGGGGCTGAAAATTAACTTCATGAAAAAAAATTAACTGTGCACAGGTAAAAATTCCAACAAAGTTGTTTTCATGGGGGGCAAAATAAAAAAAATTGTGTTTCATCACTCATGTTTTAAAGACCCCTCATTTTGTAAATAAGAATTTTAGCCTAATTGAGAAGGAAGTTGATCCTAAGGAATAAAGCCTTCTCTGTTATAAATTCCAGGGTGCGCTATAATGGTCACCTATGGGTAATTTATTTTAGTTGTTATTAAAGACCTGTATCCTTATATGTACGTAGTACTTCTTGGTGCAGTTTTGGGAAAGTAGGAGAAATATGTTCGGAATAGTCAACGATGAGAAAAGAGGACCCAGTCAGAAGTGAAGGGAGAAGGTAGTCCTTATTAGGGCTCCCATGACCCTGCTGGTGGCGATATCAGCAGGGGCTGTGGGCATGCAGAGCGCACAGTTGTGACAGTGAGATAGGGCTGAGCTAAATAGGATTTTTTTTGTACTATTAATAAAGGCCACATGACTAGCTAGTCAGGACTGCAGCAAAAAAACGGAGTGCCACCGAGTATTATTACGGACAATTTGGAGGAAATTGTTTAAGTTCATGGTGTTTGAAATAAAAGAGGATAAAGGCTTAAACCTCAAAATAGATTTCACTTAGAAACAGAAAAATGTAATTAGCGTGTCCTCTTTTTGCTATGTCTTGAATGTTGACATATTTATTCAATTATCAAAATACTTCCTTGATCTGCATGTGCACCAAATTGATAGAGCAAAACTATGCACCTCCAACACTTTACTTTCGTCAAGCTAGACCAAAACTTCAAAACAGCAGAAACCTCGATGTACACATTTGTATCTCGATACCTTACTCTTTCACCGCTGCATTTTTACCCAGGTTAACCTTTGATCGCTAAATTTCTAACCATATTTTTCAACTGTTGTGTCTACTTTGATGCTATATTTTGTAACCAAATGTTATCATGGTATTCATTTCAACATGTCATTATACGTCAGGGTTTTTTATTTTGCAAGGTCAATTTTAAGGCCACAAGGTCACTGTCAAGGTCAAAGATCAAAATATTTGGCAGAAATCTTGGAATTGAAGACCTGAAACACACATAAGATACGTATCTGATGCTGCAATTTATTCTATGTAAAATTTGAACCACTTTGGTTCCTGTGAATCAACTTTTTTTTTTTTATACTTACTCAAAATAAATAAAAGGAAACAATATTGTATATTTTATGTTCGGAATAACCTGGACTCAAACTTGCAATCTTTGGCGCCAGTCACCTAGCTGGGAAACCCACACATTCACTCGACCAAACTCCCAAATCTTAGGAAGAATGGTTCAGTGGAGGTAGTGATGTGCGAGTGAGATATTAACATGGTTATGCAGTATATGCACTCAGTCGGCATTTATTTCCAAAATTGGGGACGTAAATCCACCAGCATTAAGCAAATGCAGAAAATAAATATATTTTATGTTTGGACCGAGTGGGACTCGAACTTGCAACCTTTGGTATGTATACTGAGTCGTCATTTATTTCCCAAATCGGAAGTTGTGTAAACATTGTCTTTCGCTTGAGCTACATAGGACTTTATGCCAATCTTGTTAGCTTATACAGGCAAGCTGCAGGTTACAAATTCTCTCCTTTTATACAAAACAACAGTTAGAATCTAAAAATGTATGAATACAAATTATTTAAAATCTTATAAAGGCTACTTATGTACACCATTCACCATTTAGTGAAGTAATTTTCAGGGACAGAAGACAGAAGGTCAATATAAACGTTAAATATCACATAATTTGGCAGCAATCATAAAATTCAACTTAAGTCGCATCCTGCGGCCTGCGGAAAGTTCGACTACAGTCACTTCCCACGGTGAAAGAGTTAAGCTACTTAGAAACTCGAATTTTGCCCATCAGAAGTCTAACTAGGACTATGTACAGTGCCAGTAATATTATTAGATCTTTGTACTTCCTTTCTGGTGTGGTTGTACCGGCTCTATACGGCTTGGCTTTCAATGCATAATTAAATGAAAGAGGCAATACAAGGTATCATAAGGATGCATTTTTTTCAGTCTTAAAGATGACATTGTATCCACTGGTGTCTCAAATTTCGGAAAACGTGCCACAATGTAAACTTACACTGTGCAAATTTATATGCTAGGAAAGGAAATATGAGAGCTACCGGGAAAGCCCAGGTCAGTAAATTTTGTTTGTCTCAGATATCAAATTGTCCATGTGGAATAGAGTGTCAATGTCAATATCGATTTTCATTCAAGCACCAACATGTCTAAAGTCTCAAGTCAGTGGTTCTGGCGCTTACCAATATCTGTCACCATAGTATGCAATGAGTTAAGGATAATTGAAAATTTAAAAGCTTATATCTTTAAAATATTATAGATAGACAAAAAGTTCTAACGTACACATGTAGGTTTGCAACAACTCTCAATCTAAGTGAGCAAAAGCTGTATAATTTTGAATTATACTAATTAGGGGTGTCTAGACAATTTTGAAGTTTTATATCTCGAAAACTACTATAGATAGAGGCGCCATTCCAACTGCATTTTTGGTTTTCGATACAGCTGCATCCAATGCACCATGACCCAAAATTCCAGCATTGCAAAATTCAATTCGTGAATATCTCCAAAGCTATTGTGGATAGAAGTGCTATTCACATTTCAATTCATACATTTGTGGGATAGCTGCATCCAATGAACAAAGAACCAAAGTTTTAGCATTTCCAGTTATGCTCACTAGGTGAAGTAAATTTAAAGCTTGAACAGTTTCAAAACAGTTCGCATTTTGATGGCAACCTTATAGATTTGTTGTGAAGCAAATCTTCTTTTGTAGTTCTATCTTCTTTGCCAGTGAATTTGTCTGGCACTTTTCTGTGACACTATCATACATAGGAATTCCAAACTTGGCATAATTTTATCTCCATACAAGGAGTTTTGCTGTTTTATGCTGAGGAACGAATATGTTTAAAGTAATTATGCAAATTAGGGGCATTTGGAATTTTATATCTTGAATATCTTCAAAGGCATAATAGCTAGAGATGTTGTTCCAACTTTTACTACAGGGCTATTGACCATTGCACATCTGATGAATTTAAAGCAAAAGTTATAGCAATTTAGATCCTGCTAATTAGTATCATTTAAAACTGTAAATCTTGCATATCTTCAAAACTACTATAGAGATGTCATTTCAACTTTTAGCAGGGGGCTGTTGACCTTTGTGCGTGTAATAAATCTAAAACAAAAGTAAGGTTATGCAAATTAGCAGTGTTCAAGATTTTCAATCTTGAATGTCTTCAAAACTATAATAGATAGATATGTCATTCCAACTTCTACAAGGGGGCTGTTGGTCATTGTGCACCTAATGGATTAAAATCAATAGTTCTAGCAATTTGAATTATGCGAAGTAGCACCATTGGAAATTTTACATCTTGAATAACTTCAAAGCAGAGAGGCCATTCCAACTTTTTCTCCTGTGATATAGACTAGTATACATCTGATGAATTGGCTGCAAAGGCTGCGCAAATTTAAATTATGCAAGTTAAGGTGCATTGTACACTGTGGTAACATTGTCGTACACATCATACATTGTTGTACTTGAGGAACCCATTGTACAGTGTGGTACTGATAATATACTGTAGTACTGAAATACCAATGGTACATGTCATACCAATAGGTTATAAAGACAAACACACTGATTTGCTATGCAATAAATCTTCTTTTGTAATTTATTATTATTATTATTATTATTATTATTATTATTATTATTATTATTATTATTATTATTATTATAATTATTATTATTATTATTATTATTATTATTATTATTATTATTATTATTATTATTATTATTATTATTATTATTATTATCATTATTATTACTATTGCCATTATTATTATTATAATTATTATTATTATTATTATTATTATTATTATTATCATTATTATTACTATTGCCATTATTATTATTATAATTATTATTATTATTATTATTATTATTATTATTATTATTATTATTACTATTTCCATTATTATTATTATTACTATTGCCATTATTATTATTATTATTATTATTATTATTATTATTATTATTATTATTATTATTATTATGATTATTATTATCATTATATTTGGAAGGAAGCTTTGTTTGCCGGTTTTTTAATGTGGCTCACTATAGCACCTCAAAAATTCTGTTCCTTTCCTTGCTGCTTGAATTATTATGTCTGTTTTCCACCACAGACATACTTTTTACCCAGAAATTCTTATCAGTTTCTTCCTTCTTCTTTCTTTTCCTCTTTACCAGCAAACTTTGTCCTCGTATTTTCTTACAGACTGTTATAGATAGATGCACAGAGCATCAAAACTATCCAAACTTGCTTCCCACCACCCATGGCTACTTGTCCAGTTGTCAGCTCATATCATAGATAGAACCTCCAAACTTGGCACACTGGTACTTCTATAAATTGACTTGTTGCCTTTATATTATTAGAGGTCATGATTTTCAAAATAATGCAAATAAGGGCTAATTAGAGTTTTAGATCTTCAATAGCTTATTAGCTCTGCTGACCTAGGGTCGCCGAGCTTACAGCATCGCTCATGTCCGTTGCCTTTTGTGGGTGACTGCCTGTCTAAAGTCAGGAGGGAAATGTGTTTCTTCACATTGGTATTGGAAGATGAATGTTGATGCTTTGGTAACTCTGGACTATCTTTGCTGTCATTGTGGGGTTTGATATTTATTAATATGGGTCATGTTTATCCACATATGTGTATTATACAAGAGACGTTTGTTATCCTGTCTGTCCATCCATCTGTAAACGTTTGGGTTGTGACCACAATAATTTCAAAAGTTTTGATATTAGCCGTATGTAACTTTCTATAGATTGTATTAAATCTATGTTCCTTTTGATATTGGTCTCGCCACCTACAATATTATGAGATATAGGGGTCAGAATGTGAAAATCCTGTCAACACCCTAGCATCTTTAATTTTTTGGTGGATCTTCACCTTATCTGGTGGGATTCTGCAGGATGTCAGAGTCTAAGTTACCGGTGATGCTCTTGGCACCATCTTTAATTTGGCGGAAATTGTAAGCCAAAATGTGTTTTAAGATATAATATTCCATATCAAAAAGAAATTGGGTTAGACTTGCCAACTTTATAGGATAGAGACAATGTCCAAAGTTAGAATTTTATATGATATCAGTGACCTTGACCCATTTTGTGAAGATACCATGCCTGTAAATTTGACATAGGTGATTTTTAATGGCATGGTGTATATTGGACATCATTTGCAATGTCAGCACAACACCCGGCCTCTTGTATTGCATGATCTGAGTGACCTTGATCTTCTGTTCCAACGTCAGTGAGGATATAAAGTTAAGGATTCAGTCATTGTAGTATTGTCACATGCAACAATATTCTTCACAGGAATTGCACAAATAAGGTTTGGTTACATGTGGAGCGAAGTGACATCACGTAGAAAATTTATACACTAAATTTATATTAGCTTTATTTGTTCACAAGCCACCTGATGACTGGCAACTTTGAAATGAAGAAGTACGATATAGCCACAGACAACAGAGCATTAGGCCCCTGGGCCTCTTGTTTTGATGAAATTTAAATTCTTCACATAATAAATACACAAGAGCACATAGTATGTACAATAGGCTGCTTTTTAAAAAAAAATGCACATTATTGCCTGAGTACTATTGAATCTCCGTATGCATTGTGCTCGTTTTGCAGAAGAGCAAAAATCTATTCTATAATGTACATTTTTGTTTTGTTTAAAAAAAAAATGTTTGCATGCTTGTAGGGTATCCTTTGCAACGATCCTTATATATTTGCCATTAGCATGCAATAATAGCTGGTATAATTCAAATATTTATTTTCATGAAGAAACTGTCAAGGTTAATTTCTACCCCTGTTCAAATGAAACGTTTATAAGAGTATTTAAACTGAAATGATTTTTTGCAGGGGTAAACTAAAATTAAATCTAGATGGGCACACATGATTTTAAGTGAATATGGCTCGCAGTTTATAAATGTGTCCGGAGTTATTGAAAATCTACATTTACAATGTTACCTATCCTTTAGGCCAAATGAATTGATGTGTTTCCCATAAAACTGTCCATCTTAACAACGTTACCGGAATATCATAAAAAAATATTCACTGTAGCTGCAATGTTGTTGGGGTTTTTTTTTTTTGTTTTTTTTTTTTGTTTTGTTTTGTTTGTTTTTTTTTTTTTGTATTTTTTTATTTTTATTTTTTACAGAACGTTCTTATGATGGACCAGTTTCCCATTGAAAACCAGCTTCCTCTGATTATTATTTATGAAACTTTTAATTTATGGCGTCAACCTTGATGACGCTAGCGCGATATCTCCAAAAATATGAATATCTCAAAAGATATTGACCGTAGCTATACCGAATTTTTGTCAGAGACGTATTTTTTATGGACCGGGTTCCTATACAAAACCAGGCGTCACTGATTATTTTAAAAGTTTTTTTATAAAACTTTTAATGTATCTATTTGAAGGCCGTCTGAGTCGCGTCGACCCTGATGACGTTACCCCGATATTTCAAAAATATTGACTACAGCTTTCCAAAATTACACAGAGATGCACCTTATGGTGGACCAGGTTCCTATTTAAAACTAGCTTCCTTTTTGCATTTATAGAGTTTTTATATAACTTCCCAGTACTTATCTTTTGGGCTATCTGAGTGGTTCACAAGGGGACAACATTACAATAACATCTCAAGAAGGATCCAACACAGCTTCCCCATTTTCTTTACAGAAATGCACATCAGGGTGGACCGCATTCCTATTGAAAACCAGCTTCTTCTTTTTATTTTCAAACTTGTTATGAGACTTTTGAAATGTTTATTTGATGGCCGACTAAGTGACACACAGTACAGTGGTGTCTGTCACCATGTCTTCCCCCCAAAACATATCCAAATGTGCTCCTTCATTTCATAGACAACAATATGGAAATTGTATGTAAAGTATTTTAGTGCGAAGTCTCAAAAAGAAAAATGCATAATTGAGCGAAAAAAGATTGTGGGCCCCGAGGGTAATCCAATCTCTGAACGCTATTTTTGGACCTTGTCCTCATCCCTAAGGTCACAGGACAACTGACAGGAAATTTATTGTTCAGCAGATAAATTGAGATCTATTTTTAGTTAGGACCTTGATATTGTACATATCGATGTTTCTCTATGAAGGTTATGCTTAAACAGTGCATGAGTGACCTTGACCTGATTTCTGGGATTACAGTGCAATATACACCAATTTTACTCTTCAGTATAACTTGTGAATGACTTGTCAATGAACTAAAACTTTGATGTTGCACATATTTGTGTTCTTCCATAAAGGTCAGACTTACCCAATACATGAATGACCTTGATCCCATACCAGGTTCACAGAGCCACAAGTGTGACGAATCTTAGGTCGGCTCAGCATCGGACAACCCTCTTGTTATTTATTTATTTTTTTTTTTCAATTCGAGTACTTGCCGGTAAATGCATTTTACCTATTGTACTTCCGTGGACATTATAATGATAAATATCATGATTTTTTTCTCCACCAAGTAGCAATTTTCTTTTAAATGTTCTCTTTAAATATTCTTTAATTTCTCATGCTTCAGTGAAATTGATATTTTTAATGAATTTTCTTAAGGCCGATCTTGGAAGTACTTCTAAATGCCATATGCATCAAGCTAAAGTTCAGAGCAGGTCTATCCAGTTGCAACCTTGATTTTGTGAACGAGCTTAAGTCTGCTGAGCACAGGCTGCTCACACAGCCCTGTAGTTTTTTTTTTTTTTTTTTTTTTTTGGGGGGATTTTTTAGTTTATCCAGGTACATTTTGATAGCACGTCTTGCAGCAGGTCTGCCACTTGGTAATAGTGTCAGAGGACCATAAACTGAGCTTAAAAAAAAGAACCTTTCTTCACTTCCCTCCAGGATCGCTTCGCAGTCTGGCCTGTTCTGGCCCGGCGGTGTGATCGCCCTCACATTTATTTCCATAATATTCATTTGCTATTTTGTTTGATAACGAATTAACTAGGAAAGGGTCTTAAGTTTTGTTGTTGTTGTTGTTGTTGTTGTTGTTGTCTTTTGTTGTTGTTTTTTTTTTTTTTTTTTTTCTTTTTTTTTTTGTTTGTTTGTTTTATTTTTGTAATATGCCTGCGTATTTTTAGACATCCTTTCGTTATGATGAGGGTCAAACTAATTTATACTGTTTTGGCCCTTTGAATGTGCTTCTGTTGGTAGTAATTTTATTTAGTTTGTTTTTGTGTCATCTGCCCTTGCTTTTGTATTTGAAGTGGTGGATTGAGGAGACCATGCCTTTTTGCCGCTCCTGAATTCACACCCAAACACTTACAACAGTAGACAGTACGACTACCATAACACTTTTTGTGTTTTAATGAACGGTATTTTAACATTCATGGGCGTGCGAGAAGCCCCCTGTTCCATTTTTAATATTTGGCGTTAATTTTATTATTTATGTGTGTAACATCACCTTTTAGCAAAAAAAACCCCAGAATTAAAGACAAAAAAAAACCAAACAAACAAGTGACAATGAAAATAATAAGCCCTAAAAATACCGTTATTTCTAAAATCTAACACCTAACAACTTTAGCTTTCAGTGATTGTACAATTGTCAAACAACATATACTTAATGTCCAGAAGAATGTGATTTAGTTCGAAAAAAGCAACTTAATTCTGCAAAGCTGCATTGGAGAAGATGAAATACACATACGAGTTCTTATACCACACGAGTACGTCATACTCCCCAAATGGGGAAAAACAATTAGGACACATCAATTTAAATCTCAGATGGTAGCGTTCTGTTATTGTTTTTTATTTAAAAATGGGCAAGCAATCTAAATATGAAAAGCAAACTTCACTAAAATATTTATTGAAAGAATCTTTGAAATTTTACACACATAAAACATAAAACGTGCTGCTCATTAGTATAGAAAGTATAAACAGTTTTTCCTTCCTTTTTTTTTTTTTTTTGTGGCAGCGTCAAATGAACTTCTGCTCAACCGCAGTTAGTTTGCTCATGGGCTTGCATATGCATCAAGGTAGCGTTATCTCAGCCTTCGCTGACTTCTGTATCAGATACATGTATCAGTGAATACCGTAATCCCCAAGAATTCTTGGGGCATGAAGCTATGTGGGAGTCAAGAACCACAAACTGACCTGACGGATGACATTTCATGAAAATTTCCCCAAGTTTGTCAATATGAATGAGAAAAATCGTCAACCGAATGCATTGTTTACATTTATAATTCAAAAGTTACAACGCACATTAATATTAGAACGACAGCATAATTATGTCTACGGAAAATATTATAGTTTATTCTGTTAGTTTATTAACATTAGAGTGTACGGATAATGTATCCCAGTTGAATTGAAAAAAATAACACAGACCCTGAAAGGAGAATCAATGTCAAGAATTAGCAGGAAGACAGAACTGCACCACACCTAGGACATAGTTTTCTTGCCAGCAAAGACAAGTCTGATCAGTGTCCGTGAACCTATAGATGTTTTTAGATAATTACTTTAATGTAATCATATGGATAAAAAAAAATACATCACCTGTTTTTGCTCAGAAAAAGGAACCTAGAACTGTAATAACATGTGGCAGGACAAATCTGGACTATAAACTCAGTCCGGATCTGTCCAGTAACGTAACTCAAAAACTATTCACAAGTATTGTCTAATATCTATCATGTAAACATCTCTGGTCCTTACGCTCTTATAAGTATAAGAAAAAAAAAATCCAGTAATCTATACTTTTTCAGATACCGTAATAACCATCCCATTGGATCCCACGGGATCCTACTGGATATCCCATAGGATGACCTTGTATTCCATGGGATCCTATGGGATCCAATTGGATCACCAGCTTCTGGTCCATCCCATTGGATTATATTTTACACCTACAAGTGCAATTAAAAGTCATAAGCCATTCACATTCTCTTCATACATCATAGGTCACGGCTTATTGTCCGTGGAGCCAATTTTGTGTAAAAGTTTACATGACCATAATTCAGACACTAGATTTGATTACAGAGATTTGTTTTGATATTCAAATCTAGTATGATTTCAGTTCGATACCAGTTTGCCTTTAGATTATTCAAAAAGTTTTTATGGATTTTGTTACTGTCAAAGAAAACACCATCCTTCTTTGTTTGTACATATTCAGTCTCATTCCATAGGGCGGTCCCATTGGATTGTCCCACTGGACCATCCCATTGGATGGAGTGCAGAAATTGCACAAGTGCCAACTAAGTATAAGTATCAAATCATACAGTGTACAATAACAAATATACAATCAAACTATTTAAAATATGTGGGTTTTTTTAAAGAAAACACCCATAATTTGTTTATTAGTCAATATTCATCTTCATCCTACAGGACCATCCCATTGGACTGTCCCATTGGATGCAATGCAGAAAATGCACAAATACCGATTACAAGAATAAAACCAAGTGGTTCTCTACTATTCCGAATATAATAATGAGTCTTTGTTTTGTTTTGTTATTTTTCAGAAAACACCATATTTTTCCATTAGTCACTTTTCATGTCCATCCTGCAGAACCATCCCATTGGATGAAAGGCACTTAGTTCTATTACAGGTCTCAATCTGAACAATTCAATGCTAAAAATATGCGTTCAAATGATTCCAATTCCAAATGTGAGCATGTTGTGTCATTTTCAAAGGAATCACCAGGATATTTTATTATATTTGTAAATATTGACCTTCATCGAATAGAAGCATCCCATTGGATGAAAGGCGCCTACTTCTTTTACACGCATCAATATAAACGGTTCACTGCTACAGCTTTGCATTCAAATGATTCCTAATATTTGCATGGTTTGTCCTTTTTTAGAGGATTCCCCCAAATCTTTTATTATATTTGCAAATATTTGCCTTCATACAACAGGGCCATCTCATTGCCTGAAATTTATAACACAGGTCACAGGTATCAATTTACATTGTTCAATGTAAGAAAATGTGAATGATTCCAAATGTTTTCATGTTATTTTAGAAGAAAATATCAGAGTTTAAAACTTTTCTTGTACATGTATGTATATTCACCTTCATCCAACTGGACCATCCCATTGGACCATCTTGTCAGTGTTTCTGCATGTCACTTAATTTATTAACATGTTGTGTTCTGTATCAACACATTCATCACCTATAAAAATCATTTCAGAGTGTATTTTGTGGAGAGTTCATCAAAATGTACTTTTGTTTGGTCCAACTGTAAAGTTCAATTGGCTTGACCAATGGGGTTTTCTTATTGAATATCCAACTGGACAATAACATTTTGATGATGTTGGACCCAAATTGTAGATATTGTAACACTGCACATTTTTGTAATTTACATGTGACCTCTAAAGGTCTAAGGTCAACGTCATTTTTACGTTTGAAATATTCATCCAGCCATAACTCAGTCAATTTCCATCCAATTTTGATCATGTTGGTCACAAATTGTAGCTACTGTAACACTGCACATTTTTTTTTTATTTACATGTGACCTCTAGAGGTCTAAGGTCAACATCATTTTGACATTTGATATATTCATGTGGCTATAACTCGGTCAATTATCATCCAATTTTGATCATGTTGGACACAAATTGTAGCTACTGTAACACTGCACATTTTCTTTCTTACTTTTCTTTTCTTTTCTTTCTCTCTTTACAGGCAAATTGGTCTGACATTTAATTTGAAAATTATTACTTGTAGAAACTCCAAACTTGGCACAATTATACTTCTATAAATAAAGTCTGGCATTTCTATTATGACATGTCATGCTTTACAAAATTACGCAAATGAGGGCTAATAAAAGTTTTAAATCTTCACTATCTTATATACAATAGTAGATGTGGTTCCACGTATATAGAGTTTGATATTCAAGTAAAGGTCATCTCAAATGTCAAGGTCATGTCAGGGTCAAAGGTCAATTTTAGGCCAAAATGTCATTTTTGAGGTCAAGGTATACTTCAGGTAGAGGTCATCTCAAGGTCAAAAGTCATTTCAAAGTCAAAGGCCACTTTCAATGGTGGATTTCTTCTAGCCATAACTTGGTAAATTTTTATCCAAATTTTAACATGTTGGGCTCAAATTGTAGTTATTGTAACCCTGCACATTTTTGGCATTACATGTGACCTCTAAAGGTCAAAGGTCAAGGTCATTTGTACCTTTGAAAGTTTCATCCAGTCATAACTTTGCCAATTTCCATCAAACTCTAATGATGTTGGACTCAAATTGTAGGTATTGCAACACTGCACATTTTTATAAGAACATGTAACCTCAAAAGGGCAAAGGTCAAGATCATTAGGCCCTTTGAAAGTTTCATCTTGCCAAAAGTTGGTCAATTTTCACCCAATTTGGTTTATGTTGGGCTTAAATTGTGGGTATTGTAACACTGCGCAATTTATATGTGACCTGTGAAGGTCAAAGGTCAAGGTCATTTGGACTTTGAAATTTCCATGCAGCCATAAGCTTAATGTAATGTGAAGTACGAAAGGATAAAAGTTGTAACATTCAATATTTACAACTTTTGAAGCACACAGACAGATTTGCTTTGAAGCAAATCTTTTTTTCTAGTTAACATGTGTTCTGTATCAACACATTCATGCACCTATAAAAATCTACATTTAAGAGTCTTTTTTGTGGAGAGTTTATCAAATTGTACTTTTGTTTGGTCCAACTGTACAGTCCAATTGGCTTGACCAATGGGATTTTCCAATTGAATATCCAACTGGACAATAACATGAAAAATGTTTTATTTTGATTGAATAATATTGTATAATTTACATCGAGTACATTAGTACCTGTTGCCACCCCGATGAGAGACCACTGGTCATTTAAAACCACTTTTCCACAGACGTCACTTATTTTTGGAAGGGGGGGGGGGGTAGTTACTTGTAAATGTACCTCTCATAATACCACATTTTACCTTGTGTACGCTCTCAGTGATACACTGTGCATATGTGTAATGCAGACATTAGGACATTCGATAGCTTGGGTCACTTCGCTGTAGCCAGCTACAGCGTTGCACAGACTTTTACCCTTGTAGGCAAGTTATTTATATCCTGGCTGAGGCTGGGCTTGGTAGCGACACTGGGCAATGAGACATCGGCCATCGCTAGGCTTTGGCTTTGGCTTTGGCACCCTACTTTTTTTCGTGCATGCAAGTATGCTGGAATAAAATCAAGAAAACTCGCTCTGTTTGGGCATCATTACTTGTGGTCTCAAGTGAAACGCCTTCACAAGCCTGGTCTTTGGTGACAGGTACCGCTCTCTCAATATTACTATCCTGAAAAAGCGGCGGAGGGTATTAAAGGGTATTGCAGTACTGCTGTGCTGGGGCTTTTTATTACCCATACAAACATGCTGGAAACCCTCTTATTTTTTTTTTTTATTTTGCACTGGCCACTATTTAGAACATTCTTATTTTCTGTAATCAGCATTTATTTTAAAGTTGCTGGTAACATCATAAACAGTCTACTCTTAAGACTGAGTCTAGCCTACATTTTACTAGCTTCTCGAGATCACTGGGAAATCAATGCCCCGATAGAATGCAAATCATATTTAGGAGTTTTGGCAGTCTTACAACAAGACATCTCATTTACTTAATATGCTGGTAGCAGCATATATAGGTGTCAACTCTCACGTTTTGACTGGGAGTCTGACGGGAGTCACGGTTTGAAGACTTGCCTTACAGCCACTTCAAATCTCACATTCGTCTCCTGTTCAACAGAAAATATCGATGTAAAAAAAAAAAATAGTAGTAAAAATCAAGCGCATTAAAAGATTTTCAAAAAAATCTTGGCTTCCGATGACTTTCCCGATCCGAAAGTCATAAAATAACATGATAACCATGATGCCATGATGCCCCTTGCTACTCGGTTATGCCCTGGAAGATCCCAGATGCTGCCAGATTGCACCATTTTGAACCTAAAAAACCAAAATTTTCTGGGGGAAGCTCACCAGACCCCCCCCCCCCGAGGGGTTTCCCCCTCCCGCACCCTGTCTCAGTCAATCCTCAAGGTGAGATTTCTCCAAGGGTTGACACCTATGTAGCAGTACAGTGAAAAACTATCTCCTAAGACAACCTTTGGGGATGACCAAATTGTGGTCTCTCCAGACAGTGGTCTTTCTTGAGAGGTATAAATGATATGAAAAGTACTGAGCAAAGTATCCAGAAAAGTGGTCTTTCAAGACAGGTTGCCTTTCATTTGAGTGCTCTCTCAAGAGAGGGAACCACTGTATGGATTTACCATACTGGAATTGGGGGACACAACAAAATGAAATGGTGTACCAATAACTCAGCAGAGAAGAACCCCCATCCCCATTATCAGTTTCATAAATGGACCTACCATGGGTGTAAGCATAAACATTCTTGCAAGAAATTTGTGTCTTCAAATTTCAAATACACCCATATAATGGCCGGGGTTCATAGCATGGACCACTGGTTGCTGCACTGGTGGTCTTATCAGTCAAGTAGATAATTGGGCCTGTCATGGGTACTGAGATGATAATTGTTGCCAGCAAGCTTTAATTATGTGGGCAGGACAGAACATTAAGAAAACAGCTATGCCCTACACTTTGGATCTTATTACACCCGTCTCTCTGGCTAAATATATCCTGCCTTGCAGAGACGCTACTGATGGTCAGAATACATAGACCAGATTGGGCATTTCTAAAGTTGACATGGGTGCTAGTCTTTTACCAGAGATGAGTTTGCTGTACAGTGGGCTCTTTGGCAAAATGTATTATGTTTATGATACAGATACAACAAATATGCTAATAAAATACAAGCACTTTACATGTACTTGAATTAATCTAGCTTATAAATTTTTTTAGGGAATCCCAAGTGCATTTTTTATGCCAGCTTTCATTATTATTATTATTATTATTATTATTATTATTATTATTATTATTATTATTATTATTATTATTATTATTATTATTATTATTATTATTATTATTATTATTATTATTATTATTATTATTATTATTATTATTTGTAGCATGCTTAGCCAGTACGCTTTATTGTCTTCATTGCATTACGGCTAGTAGTGCAACGATGCTTGGCAGCCTTGGTGAACTCCAAGCTTGAAAATAATGCAACAAAAATTGGACTAGAAAAAAGGAATTGTGTGACAGCAAATCTGTCTGGGTGCCTTCAAAATGAAAACAATATGAAATGTAAGACTTTGCCATTGTTCAAAATAATCTAAACTTTGTTTATTAGAATAACTTGCATAGATTACAATGCTATAACATTGGTTCTTGGCTCATTGGATGTGGCCATGTCAAAAATTTATGAACTGAATTTTTAATGCCACTACTGTCTGTAATAGTTTTGAAGCTATTCATGATCTTGATTTTGTGTATTTGCCTAAGTTGAATAAATTAAAAGCCTACAACTCTGGTTCATGGTTTACTGGATGTGGTTATGTCACAAATCTGCAAATTGAAGTTGGAATGGTACCTCTATGTATACTATTTTGACGTAATTCAAAATTTAGGTTTGTATATTCACTTTGTTTGTATGAATTAAAATTCTACAAGTTTGGTTCATGGTTCATTGGATGCATCTATGTCACGAATCTATATAGTAAAGTTGAAATGGCACCTCTAGATATAACAGCTTTGAAGCTATTCGATTTAAATTGTGTGTATTCACCTAATTTGCATAAATTAAAATTCTACAACTTTGGTTCATGTTTCAGTATGATGCGGATATGTCACAAACATATAAATGGAAGTTGGAATGACACCTCTATCTATAATAGTTTTGGTGCTATTCAAGATTTACATTTTGCATATTCACCCCATTTGCATAAATCAAAGTCCTGCGACTTTGGTTCATGGTTCGTTGAAATTGGCTTTGCCACAAACTTACAAACTGAAGTTGGAAAGGCATTTATATCTGCATTAGTCTTGGAGATATTCAACTTTTAATTTTTGTCAGTGCCTCTAATTAGCATAATTTAAAATTCTACAACTTTCAGTTACTGTCCATTATATTGGCAAGTGTCACAAACATTTACATGCACATTGAAAGAAAGAATAACATTTTTTATAAAAAAAAATTATCTGGGTTTGCACTCAGACACGGTTTAGTCAAGGAATCTATCTCAATCTGCATACAACTATGGTTTTCAGATATTCAAGGTTTGACATTATGAATGCCCCGAATTTTCACAATTCTAAACATCTGGATATTCAATATAAAATGACAATTTTTTATGCCATGCATGGAGATAAAACCCTGCCAAATTTTGAGTTTTTGATGAAACTGTCCAATTTCTTTTAAAAAAAGGCATTAGCAAACTGGTAATACAGTTTTAAAGCCTTCCTCAATCTTCCAAGTGCTCACATTTCAAATTGAGCCTATCACAAGAAAGTGATCACTCAGAACTATAAAAAGTAGAAGAGCCTGCCCCCCCCCCCCCCCCCGTTTTTTATACATGTATCACATGAGCAGCATACACAACTTGTGGAATTTTGATTAATGTTAATTTGGACACTTGAATAAATTAAATGTTGGATATCTTGAATACTGTTACAGGTAGAAGTGAAATTGCAACTTCCAACTTCTATGTTTGTGTTGTATACGCATCCTAGGAACCAACAAGAGGCCCATGGACCTAATGCTCAGCTAGCACCATGGCTATATATTGCACCTTAATTTTCATTTCGAAGTTGTGTCCTCAAATGGCTTCTGAACTTGATAAAATGCAAAGGTCAATTATATAGGTGGCTTTAATTTGCATGATGTTATTGGAAGATTTATCACGTTATAATATTTTTGTAATGTGTAATAACAGACAAAAGGATAAATCAGATAATATATCTATACATATCATTTTATTTGACTGGAAAAGTTAGGAGAATATTTATGAATGTTTTTATCTTTTTTGTAGTTCGTTTGTGGTATATCTGTATTCTGTGGGTTGTTGTATCAATCAGTGACCTTTAAACAAGCAGGTTAAAGGTCATTTATGGATTATAAAATACTCATGTAAATTGCATATTTTGTATCAATTTAGTAACCCTAGCTCACTTATATCAATATTTTGTACTTAATTATCAATGACATACGTATATTGTATTTTGAACAAAAACTGGATCAAGGGCATCCAAATTTTCTTAAAGGTTGATTACTGATCAAATACATAGTTGGTGTAAGTTTCAAAGCTCCATCTTTATTTATGATCATAATACTGAATTTACTGTGTTTTTTTTACACCTATGATGTTAGTTCCATTGAAAACCATCGGTAGAACCACCAGCACTCCACTCATCATAAACGTGCTTCTCTATAATACGCCTATAATGGTAAAAGGCCTATTGTTCACATGTAAAGATAGAATGACCATCACAAGAAAATCATCTCCTGAAATTTATTCCATCAGTGACCTTGAGAAAGTGGGCTAAGGTCACCCATATTATGTAATGTTATACTTTCAGACATGAAACAAATATGCTGTGACATCTGATTAAGTTAGCTTGATTATTTCTCATGATAGCTCTGAGCACATATTGGCTCATAATTTCCGTTCACCTGTACCTAGCGCCACCAGTACTGTTCAGTTTCCATATATAAGCGTCCCAAATGTTTCCACCAAATTTTATAAAGATCCATCACAAATCAAGGACTCTATAGGGTTTCAATTTTTTTCACTTTTTGGCCTGTATATTACGTAATCTTGTAGATGGCATCACCAATAATGCAAACAATCTAGACTGTCACTCGTAGAGCATGTCCAAAAAATATCAAGAGGCTAACTTTAAAATTGTTCATGCTATCGTGTTGGCAAGCAAATTGTTTACTGATGGAACGACGGAATGACTGCCAGCCAGAAATGAGTGACCGCAAAAACTGAATTTTATACTGAAACTCCTGCATTCCCAATTGCTTTTTCAATATGTTTTAAATATAGATTTTGGACTTTTCTTTTTATAAAATTATAGTGTTAAACTATAGATCCTGGCCAGGTTCTTGCCTATATGGGCCATTGTAAAGCGATTGAATATGCAAGTGCACATTGCAAAAAACAAAAACAAAGGGGGGGGGGGCTTTTTGGTACCCCCCCCCCCTCTTGAAAGTAGGCCTACATGTATACTCTGAATATGAGGAAATTAAGTAAACCTTTTACTACGATATACATAGACAATGCTGTTACCCTTTAATACCAACCAAATTTTTTGAAAAATTGAGCAACCACTATGAAATTTGAGCAGTGGACAGTGGAAGCATGTCACCAGATGCTTGGTTGAGCTTTGCTTTCTTTGACCTTGACCTATTTTCAAGATCACCTAGTGTTATCAAATTGATGTCAAGAGGGTCTTAAGAGCATTTGCCTGTTATATTTTGATTTTCACGTGACATTCAGGCACATACCATACTTCACAATAAGGAATGCATTGAATTGAGCATGCTTTTGTTGGCTTTGATAATACAGTGGTACCTGCTCTTAAGACCACCTCTCGTAAAAGACCACACTAGATTTTAAGACTGCCCTTTCAAGACACTGCCCTTTAATTTCTTTGCTAGCTTACCTGCAGTGAAAGACCACCTGTCATATGTGATCACTTTTGTCTGGCATTATGGGTGGTCTTAAATAGCAGGTACCACTCTACTAGAATGTCCATCATCATCAGTCATCACTGGCTGTGTTTGATGTCTACTGGTATTTAATCAAGTAAAAGACTAAACAGTTAAATAATGTGCGTTCTCCCTCTATGTGGGCCTAGAGAGAGATTGAATACTCTAATCTTGAAGTCATACATACATGTATTTGTAAACATACATACATGTATTTGTAAACTCATTCCATATCAGTCCCTCATTTTTCCGTATATTTGCCTACACTGAAGATGGCAATTGAATGAAAAGATCTTTTATTCAAGTACCAACATGCCTATAGTCTTAAGTCAGTGCCAGAACCACGGACCAATTCCTGTCATCATAGTATGAAATAAGTGAAACATAGTAGCAGACAGATAAATGCTCAAGTTTACCATATAATGTGAATGTGACTTGTTAAGACAGGAAAAATATAGGCTTATTTTCATGAAATCTCACATTATTTTCCATTGTGGATCACAAAAGCTGAACTTCACAAACCCGATTAACCTTTCAAATATCACACTCATTAAGTTTGAAAGGAACACAAGTGTTTTGCCTATTTTATTAGTGCCAAAGTGGCAATGACTGCTGTAAATTGCTTTAATGTACTCTTATTTTCACCTTTAGCTGATGGCTCAAAACCATGAAAGTAAAAACACAGTTTAACAGTCTAATAAATTGTTTGAATAGGAATTGTTTGCAAAATAGGGAAATTAAAAGTACTGTGATATGTCAAAAATACAAATTTAAAGAACATTTTACAGCATTTCAAACTTATTTCAAAGCATGTAACTTCTGTAAAAATTAAGCAATACTATTCGACATTTACTGTATCCAAAGAAATTTGATTTGGAAACTTTATTGGAGCTCATATTGTATCCTTGAAAAAACAAAAAAAGGAAAAAAAACAGAAAAAAAAACAGAAGCAAAACAAAACAAAAAACGACAAAAAAACCAAAACCAAAACAAAAACAAACCAACAAAAAAACCAACAAAAAAACACCCCCCCCCCAAAAAACAATACAAAAGAAAAAACGCATTTATATATATATATATATATATATATATATATATATATATATATATATATATATATATGTATATTGTCCATAGCATAGGTCTGTTTTGATGGGTAAACTTCTGCATGGGATATAACTGAGATCAGTGAGGTCCATGAAGCTCTGGTCTGCTTGGTCTAAACACAGAGACTGGCAGCACTGTGGACACTGGCTCAGTGATTTTGACCTTCCTGACCCAAAGACAAAGCAGGCACAGCTTTATGCATGCATTGATGGTGGCAAGGCGAAATGTGATCTCTCTCCTCACAAGCTGTATCAAATGTTATCAGCATCATCTCTTTCGAATAAACATTTTTTTTGTAACTGGGCAGCTAGCTACAAGAATAGCTACCTGGTAGGGTGCTGGGAGAAAAGAAAATGAACTGGTAGGGCATAATAGGGACGGGGTATATTAGAATTTGAGAGTGCAGGGAGGAGCGGGAATGATGGTAGCCCTTATAAGGGCTCCCATGGGGTCTCCCATGGGAAATGCCTGAGCCTTAGAGGCAGGGATAGGGTGTATGAGAGTTTTTTTTTTTTTTTTTTTTTTTCTTTGTGGGGGTAGGAGTGGGGACTACAAGTGATGAGTGTTGGGGGATATATCCAGGACCAGGGGCCCACCACAGCTGTGAGAGAGTGTGTGGTGGACCCTTTGCCTTGGTTGTGGTCCTGGAAAACATGGCAGCACAAGCTGTTAGGATAACCATGGTTTCCTCCACCTCATCTATTTTTCTTTTCTTTCCTTTTACTTTTTCCTAGGCCACCTGATTCACACTTACCGCAGGGCATAAGCGGAGAGCCACAGTAATATTATCATGTTCAATTTACCTCAGCTGGGAGTGGGGCGGGGGGGGGAGAGTGTACTCCCATTACTAAAGATTAGGGATAAGCTTTGCAGGGAAAGACTGCCTGTTTTGTTAGCATTTATCACTGTCAAACACCCCAGTTTTCAAACTATTGGTCCTATATGCCCCATTTTTAATAATCAACTGTATAATGTAATGGGTCTGAGTAATTGCCCCCCCCCCCCCCACCAAATGGAAGTGGCCAACAAACTAACTTTATAAATACCAGCTCCCAAAGACCCCTATTAATAACATTGATTCAGTTCCCATTGGGTCTGGGTTTTATACCCTCAGTGGAGCCTACTCATCCTAAAAAATGGGTATGCCCCCCTCCCCGCCCCCTCCCTAAGGTTAATGTAACTATCAACATTACTTTTGAAACTTGGGTCTTTACAATGATCAGTAAATTTTAACCACAGATCTGATCCTACCTACACATGTAAAGTAAAAAACTAGAGGGATTCAAGAGGGGAACGCCGTCCGTTCGTCTGTCCCATGGTTTTACCATCATAACTTCAGAAATTTTTGAGACGGGACTTTCAAATTGCACATGATACTACACTCCTATATGGCTTTTTTGTGTGCAACAAACATAGTTGACCTTGACCAAATTCTCAAGGTCACACAATGGTCACATGTGCTGAGCGACGTTACAAATCTAACTATTGAAAGCCTGCATCTAGCAATCTAAAGCTTACACACAAGAAGCTTCATAGAGTGATCTAGAAGCCTATTGAAAATCAAGGTCATAGCTCTATATTTGCCCTACTTTTTGAGGTTAAAGGTCAAGTGCATAATGGTGGTATTGGTAAACGTAAGGATGTATATAAGTCAGTTATATGAAATTTTACACACACATGTATCATAACCAAAAAATGTGTCATGAGTCAAAATTAGGTCACTAGGTCAAGTGTCTGGGTCACAGTTACCTATTCATTGATTTTTTTTTACCACTGTAACTTCAGAAGCTTTTGAGACAGGACTTTCAAATTGCATATGATAGTACACCACTATAAGTCTTGCTCTGTGTGCAAGCATAATTGACCTTGACCTAATTTTCAAGGTCACACACGCGTCACAAGTTTGCTGAGTGACAGTGTGCATCTTGAAATCTAAATCTTAAAACAAAAGAAGCAACATAGGGTGACCTAGAAGGCTATTGAAGTCAAGTTTATACCAAGGTCATTGTACATTCAACTAATAATTCACATTAATTAGGCACATGAAATTATCAGATTATAGGAAGTGCTATATTGCTTGAACATTATTATTTAAGCTTTTGAATTGTTGCTAGCTTTCTTCTTATGTAGTTGTACCTTATGCATCAACAAAGTTGGAAAGTTTGAAGTTTCTTTTCCTTTCAAGTTCAGAGAGATCATACTCTGAATTTCAAAGTATGCTTCGTGTAATGATTCTCAATTCTCTCCCTGCACATAATGATTCTCTTTCTTTTGACATAATCAATGGAAGGTACAGAAGTGTTCAAGTATTTAAGATGCTCTGAACGTGATATACAGACATTAAAAATTGTTCATGTGAATAATTTTGTCCTGCACACATTAAATATATTGCAAAATGCCACCATATTTAAGTCTGTGTGTGCCTACACAGACATTGTGTTTCTTCAATTTCATTCATTTTTTCCTCTATAGTACCAAATTTTGTTTGCCAGTTTTTCTGGAACACTATTACACTTAGAAACTTCAAATTTAGCATGGGTATAGGTCTATACATGTATTTGTGCCTATTAATAAAAAGATGAAAATATGTTGAAGATTATGCAAAAGAGGGGCATTTGAAAATTTAAAGCATGAATATCTCCAAAATTGTTATAGGTACATGCAACCAATCCAGCTCAATTCATACATTTGTAACACTGCACATTTTTTTGTAATTAACTTGTGACCTCTAAAGGCAACAGGTACTATGCACTAAAAGTAAATTGTACATTATTATCCAATCAAAAAAAAGACATTTTTCATGTTATTGTCCAGATGGATATTTCAATTGGATATTTCAATTGAAAAATCCCGTTGGTCAAGCCAATTAAACTGTACAGTTGGACCAAACAAAAGTACATTTTGATGAACTCTCCACAAAATAGACTCTGAAATGTAGATTTTTATAGGTGATGAATGCTCTAAATATAGAACACAAAATGTTAATGAATTACAAGGCATGCAGGAACTCTGAAAAGATGGTTCCTATGGGAGACGTGACCATTACTGGAAAGGGCTTAACCTTGGGATTTCACAGTCTCCAATAATATGTAGACATCTATATATATTTTTGATCAATAAGTTTGAACTTTTCAAGCAAACTTGTAGATAATCTATAATAAATGTGTTACCAGTAAAATTTTAATATGTGGCTTTATATAGCTTAGTTCTGACCAGTTTTGTGTGAGAAAAACAATTATGGGATCCCATTGGATGAATGAAAAGATAGTATCCAGCTGGATACCATTGCATACCATGGGCTGTCCAATGGGATACCACAGGACATCATGGTATTCCAGGTTATTTTCCAATATCTGGAATTTGAGACACCCTAGGAAATTTTGTTTGGTATATATATATATGTATATATATATATATATATATATATATATATATATATATATATATATATATATATATATATATATATATATATATATATATATATATATACATACACACACACACATATATATATATATATATATATATATACACAACAACAACAATGGTCACCCTTGTTAACATGCAGACTATCAGCTTTTTACTTTGTTTTGTTTTTTGCAATGTTAAGGCAGAGATCCGGACCCGATTCCTAGTCCATATTTGTCAAGCCTTATATATAATGCACATAACTATAATGGCAATGCATAAAGAATATTTTTATTCCTCAATTCTACTCATGATTCAGACAGGGCAAATCTGTCTGACTTTCAAATTGATTGAGTTGAGATATCTGACATTATCATTGGTGCACTCATCAGTCTGCCTGGTGATTAAATATGTAACATACCTGTAGATATTTAGTAATATAAAAAATATAAAACTTTCCAAAATGGAAAGTTTTTTTTCCCAGGTTGAGTACCTTTTTTACCCTGAATTTTGTTTTGTGAACAGGTCTATTTTCAATTTTTGCCTGTCATGAATAGCTGAACTCTTTGGTTTAGATGCAGAAAAGCAGATATAAATTAGGAAAGTTCCTTAACACAACAGGATGTTATTTGGTCGCTTTAAGGAACTTTCCATAATTTTTCAACCCAAGGCCAATTTAAGGGAAAATCCTTAAATCTTTATTATGTGATTTTGTCACTTTAACATGTTTAAGGAACTTTCCTTATTTTAGAATGATAGGCCAGTTTAAGGAAAGTTCTTTAATTATTCATCAGAATGTGTTTTCTATATTTTAAGGAACTCACCTTATTTTCTAATCATAGACCATTTAAAGGAAATGTCTGTAAATCTTCAGTATAGTGATTTATCCATTTAAAGAAACTTCCACAATTTTCAACCACAGACCAGTTTAAGGAAATTTTCAGAATGTGATTCCTGTGATTTAAAGGCACTTTCCTTATTTTCTAGTCGAGGACCATTTTAGGGAAAGTTCCTTAAATCTATACATCTTTCTGAAATCTACACGGAATCAGATTTAGCCATTTAAAGGAACTTTCTTTATTTTTCAATTGTAGACCAGTATAAGGAAAGTTCCTTAAATCTACAGAACATGACCTTAAGAAACTTACCTTATTTTTAAATGATAGGCCATATTAAATTTTAGGAAAATTCCTTAAATGAAGACCCTAGCTGTTATGCGGGGACTTTTAAGGGTTTGACCAGGGATGTGCTATAGATGGACTACCAATGGGAGTGCTAATTCATTTTATGGCCAACTGGGCATGACAACTACAAAGCGTGTTCAGTATCACCCCTTTGTTGTTCCATCTGTGGTTCCACTTTCGCTTGTATCTGGTCACTTACATCCGGTGTCCAATGTACCAAGTTCAAAAACAGGGGGATTTATGCGTGCACAACCAGTCTCATCATTTGAATCAGAACCGTGCAGGTCTATGGATGTGTTTTTTATTGAAATCAGCCAATAAAAAGCCAAGTTTTTTGCGATTTTTCTGCACAAAATGATGCAATTAAAAATGGAAAGATGGATAGTGTATGCCAGTAGGATCATTATGGTGGTTTCATTTCTTGTAGCTGAGTCCAGCATAACGCTAAATTTTGGCTTTAAAATGCGGAACACGGTTAAAAGAGCGTATACACATCCATCTTGCTGGTTGGCATGCAGTTGATTGTTGGGTCACACGAGATCACACCACCTACGCGACTGCCAGTGGCCAGCCTAGACCAAGAGTTGTATTTGTTGGAATATCTGAATTGATTATGCCAGTGTTAAGTGTGTATAAATTTCATCCAATGGGATGATTATATTGGCTGAAGTTCAGTATTTACAAATATAATAAAAGATCCTGGTGATTCTTTGAAAATGACAGAACAAGCTCCCATTTAGAATTAGAATTATTTGAATACATATAGTTTTAGCAGTCAACTGTACAGATTGATGCCTGAAAAAGAAGTAAGTGCCCTTCATCCAATGTAGGATGGTGTTAAATATTGACTAGTGAACAAATAGGATGGAGTTAAATATTGACTAGTGAACAAAATATGGTGTTTTCTTAAAAAATAACAAAACAAAAACTCATTGTATTTGGAATAGTAGTGAATCATTTGGCTTGATATTTGTAAAAGGTATTTATGCACTTTCTGCATTGCATCCAATGGGACCGTCCAATGGGATGGTCCTGTAGGATGGAGACGAATACTGACAAATGAACAAAATATGGAGTTTTCTTAAAAAATAACAAAACAAAAACTCATTATTCTATTTGGAATAGCAGTGAATCACTTGGCTTGATACTTGTAAAAGATGTTTGGGCACTTTCTGCAATGCATCCAATGGGACCGTCCAATGGGATGGTCCTGTGGGATGGAGATGAATATTGACAAATGAACAAAATATGGAGTTTTCTTAAAAATAACAAAACAAAAACTCATTGTATTTGGAATAGTTGTGAGTCACTTGGCTTGATACTGGGAAAAGATGTTTGTGCACTTTCTGAAATGCATCCAATGGGACAGTCCAATGGGATGGTCCTGCAGGATGGAGATGAATATTGACTAATGAACAAAATATGGGTGTTTTCTTTAAAAAAAACACTTATTTTAGATAGTTTGATTGTATATTTGTTATTTTACACTATATGATTTGATACTTATACTAAGTTTGACACTTGTGCAATTTCTGCACTGCATCCAATGGGATGGTCCAGTGGGACAATCCAATGGGACAGCCCTATGGAATGAGACTGAATATGTACAAACAAAGAAGGATGGTGTTTTCTTTGAAAATAACAAAATCCATAAAAAAATTTGGAAGCACATAAGGCAAACCGGTATCAAACTGAAATCATACTAGATTTGAATATCAAAACAATCTCTGTAATCAAATCTAGTGTCTGAATTATGGTCATGTAAACTTTTACACAAAATTGGCACCACCGACAATAACCCGTGACCTATGATGTATGAAGGGAATGTGAATGGCTTATGACTTTTAATTGCATTTGTAGGTGTAAAAAATAATCCAATGGGATGGACCAGCAGCTGGTAATCCAATTGGATCCCATGGGATCCCATGGAATACAAGGTCATCCCATGGGGTATCCAGTAGGATCCCGTGGGATCCAATGGGATGTTTTTTCGGTATCTGAAAAAGTATAGATTATTGGATTTTTTCTTATATTTATAAGATGGTAAGGACCAGAGATGTTTACATGATAGATATTAGACAATACTTGGGAATAGTTTTTGAGTTATGTTACTGGA
>OZ026628.1:10523330-10598330 GCA_964020975.1 Hermodice carunculata | reverse complement strand
TTTAATGAATGGGAGTTGCATTAAACACTTCACTTATACAGGGTAGGTTTCTCATCACATGATTAAATTTGTTTGTTTGCTGACACTTGACATTTTGTTTCATCAAGAGTTATTATTGAAATGTAAAAATCGACCCAAACAAGAGATACAATAGTATAGCATGCTTTGTAGACGATATGAAGTAATCAACGCGCGCTGGAAACCATATAGGAGAATTCGTTCGCTTCGCTCACTCGTTCTGCCACATGTATGTAGGTGAAACTAATCAAAAGCTCAATGAAAGATTTAATGATCATAGAAATAGAATGAAGAATCTCAATAAAGGGCCCATTTCGAAAATTCTTGTGGATCATTTCAACCATTGGCCTCGCAAAAACAAAACATTTAAAGTCCAAATCACAGAAACAATACAAAAACCAGGGAAATATTCTAATGTGATGACGAATAAAGGAACAGCTAGCCTTAGAAGAGACAGAGAGAGGTTTTGGATTAATGAACTGGGAAAGGTGTATCCAAATAGGTTGAATAATTGTGGTGATAAGAATATGGATAAAAGTACAGAGCTCTGAATATAACATCTATGACATGTTGAACAAAAAGCGAACAGAGAGGAACAAACACAGAGACAGATTGCAAAGCATGTAAAGATCACCTGACTGTGTAATTTGTTTGCAGTAAACTGAAGGAGATTTCAAGTAATGATAGTACATACTATGTCAACATAATATTACCACAAATGGAGAAAAAAAGAACTGTAATAGCTAGAGCAATTACTAAATAGACATGTAATCGCAGAAGATAGTCCTAAAACAGATACGATTGTCAATGTAGTTGAAGACGTGATACAATATAGATTAGAGCAAGGAGACTGCAAGGCCATCTCCTCCTTCTTGAACTTCCAGACAGGTCTCAACACCATGCCGTCGGTGATAACATGGATGCTGGGCATGATAGAAGTGGCAATTCTGGCTCTGTTGATGCTATTTAAGTGTAAAAACTTTGATATTTTCATGGAATTTGGACTCAGCAGATAATTCTTCTGAAGCTTTCTGTTATGATTGCAAGAGATACACAAGGATATTCACTGTGCCGCTACATTTACATTACAGCTGAAGGCAATATTTTGACTCTTGACCTCTTGCCCGGCTTCCATTTGCACAACCAACGGAAAGGTTCTCTTTTCCCCTCAAATATGTCAGCTTTGCATTCAATAAAACTAATAGCTAATTGTAAATAACTTGTATTTTCATAGAATTAAGACTCAGACAGTTCTTCTGAAGCTTTTTGTTACGATTGCAACAGAAAGGCTTAAAGAAGAATATTCATTGTATAGGCTCATTTGGTACGGATGATAGCAACGTTTTGTGCTCGTCCTCCTTTTACTAAGCCAACAAAAGAGTTGTTTTTAGTTTTCCCTTTAAAGAAACTAACTGCTTATTATGAATAACTTGTTATCTATTATGCACCTTTGTTTCCTTTAGGCATGGACACATTCCATGCTTTAGGTGAATGACTCTCCGGCTGGCATATATGCTGAGCTTACCTACAATAATATTTCAGTGGTACAGGATGTCCGTTGCGATATATGTAAAGATAAATTATCAGGAAAAAAGCAGGACTAGCAAATGCTTGCTACCTGCCCAGCATATATATATATATATATATATATATATATATATATATATATATATATATATATATATATATATATATATATATTTATATATATATATATATATATAGAGAGAGAGAGAGAGAGAGAGATTTTGCTCACTGAAATGTGTAATAATTAAGCCCCCGCCCCCCCCCCCCCCCCCTTTTTTTTTTTTTTGTTAGCAAAGGGCGTGGCACTGTTTGCACACAAAGTGTTGCAGTACCGGCGCGGCATCGTTTTTTTCACATATGACAATGCGCTAAAATTTGTTTGCAATTTGCGCCTTTTGTGTATGCAGTCCAAGGGCAGTTATTGATGAACAGTACTGTATGTATGCATATAAATATGAAAAAAATATTTTCCTACTGTATAGGATTTTGTAAGAAGAGTAAAAGATATTGGATATCTTGTACAGTGTATTGGTACAATAAAGAACAAAATTCTAAAACATCTGGAAAAATGGGAATTCTTTTCATTCGATAAAAAAGTGAAACAAAAATGGCTGAGAACTTCTATATAAACTATGTACTCTTATATTTTAGGTGCGACCCTACACTGCCAATATATGTACACTAAAAAACTCAAAAACTATTATACAGGTACCATTCCGGCTTCGTTTTGTAGTTTTGTGACATATCCTCATCCAATGAACCATGTACCAAAATTGTAGGCTTCTAATTGATGCAAATTAGACAAATACACAAAATTAAGATGTTGAGAATAGCTTCAAAAAATATTAGAGAGTTTTTTTGCTGTGAAGCAAATTTTCTTTTCTAGTCTAGTTTCTTTCTTTCTTTCCATGGCACCCAAATTTTGTCCAGACTTATTCTCAAAAGCTAATATTCTAAATACTACCAAACTTGCCATGGTGACTTCGGGATGGTTCAACATTTTTATCATTTTGAACTAATACTTACAGTGCATAAGGCGGGATGGGGTTAAATGGGTCTGTATACGTTCAGAGTATATGGAAATTGATGGTCAATTATTGGCCTGTTTTGTGCAATTTTGCTATGATTTTATTTTTTTTGGTAAAATCATCATCTTTTTAAGTACTAATTGGTGAGGGGGGAGGCGGAATTTTTTTGTACCCCAAGTACTAATTAAAAACGCTAAAAATGTGGAACCATCCCTTACCTAGCATTGAAATTGTGCATATCGTTTGGAATAGTCATTATGTTTGAAATTATGCAAATTAGGGACAACTAATATTTTAAAAGTACCATATCTTCTAAACCATTAGAAATAGACACAAAATTTCAATATGCATCCTTAGGGCGTGACACCTGAGAACACAATGGACAGTAAGTAAAGTTGTAGAATTTTGAATTATGATGATAAGGGGCATTGGAAAAATTAAAGTTGAATATCTCCTAAAGTATTATAGATAGGGGTGCCATTCCAACTTTAATTTATAGGTTGTTAGCAAAGCAGCATCCAATGAACCAAGAACCGAAATTGCAGTTACTCCAATTTATGTATATTAGACAAATACACAAAATTAAGATCTTGAATAGCTTCAAAACTATTAAAAACAGTGGGCGTCATTCAAACTTCATTTTATACGTTTGTGACATGGCCACATCCAATGAACTATGAACTAAAGTTGTAGCATTTTATTTTATCGAAATTAGGTTAAGGCGTAAAATCATGATTATGTTGGACAATGGCCAAGTGTAACGTTTCAATCTGTTCTCATTTTGAAGGCACCCAGACTGATTTGGGGTGCACAAATCTTCTTTTCTAGTTTCAGTTTGGTCATGTGGTCTCACAGGGGGTCCCATAATCATTGCAGCTCATCAGTGAGTCAATCAGTGAGTCAATGCTTGCACTTCCCAAGCATCCCCAAGTCTGTTTCCCTGTCAAACCTGTGTTTGGCAATAAACTTTATGAATATGATCGTTTGCTATATTTTCCACATAATGAAACTAAGTATTCATCCATCCCAATGATATAAACTTTTAGTATGTTGCAAAGACAACTTTTTTACTCTGCAGTGTGTTCAGTGAAAAGTGCCACTCCCATTTTCAATTTGAAAAAAATGACCCTTTTACCCCCCTTTTCAATGGATAGGACTGTATCACAAACCTGTATAGATATTGGTTTGTCATCTCTATCTATAATGGTTTTGAAGATATTGAGAGGATTTTTGTTAATTCACTGTCAGGGGATTTTTACGACTTTACTTAGGGATCATGTAAGAAAAATAAACTTTTCAAAATTTCGAAAAATCTTCAAATTGGGGGGAGAGGGTCAAACGGAAACTTGGAATTTTACAAAGTTTCTGGAAAGCCATAAAATTAACACTGTTATTTTATGGTGGCGGTATTTTTCGCAGTGCGACATCTGGTGAGTAATGCAGATACCGTATCTCTGACTGCACACGGCCCTGATGGGGTGTTTTGCAGGTACGCTGACACATGATTGACAAGATGTTGCAATATTTTTTAAGTACACATCTTACTGCTACATTAAAATATTGAGTTTACTTAAAATAATGGCTAGTGTACCTTTCACAATCCATAAATTGTACTTTAACGGTTGAAGATTGGCACGACAATGTAAAAAAAGAGTTGAAATTGCATTTGTTTGTTCTGTCCGAACGATTGGATCACTTGTGGTAAACACCGCATATTTGGATCATTGGGAAGTTCAGAACTTCCTCTGTATCAGATAAATGCCTTCTCCTTGGGTAAGTGTGATTGCAATGTGGGTTAATTTATGCCGAACGTCGCTGTTTCAAAAGTTCGAAATGCTATTCAAACGATCGTTTCTAATGGCTGATGGTGATGTGGTCAGATATACATATGAACTATATTCATAATTTATGCTGACGATTAATCACTTGGACCAATATGAGCACTGCGATTTCTCAAACGATCATTTCCGTCTGTACTTCTGCCCAGGTCTCAACACCATGCCGTTGGTGACAACATGGATGTAGGGCACGATAAAACCGGCAAGTCTGGCTGTTGTGATGCTGGTAATGTGTGAATACTTTGATATTTTCATAGAATTTGGACTAAGATAGTTCTTCTGAAGCTTTCTGTTATGATTGCCAGACACATGGAAAGATATTTCCTGTACATTTTGCAGTGATGAAGGCAACGTCTTCACTCTTGTGCCCGAAATCCATTTGCACACCGAAAGCATTTTTTTTTTTTTTTTGCCAAACATAACAGTTTTGCCTTCAATAAATCTAACCATCAATTGTTAATAGCTTGTAAAAAAAGCAATATAATACGATTTGACGCTGTGAAAGTCAATCACATACATGTGGTAACAGTATTTTCATACAAATCACTGCAGAATAAATATATTGCAATATTGGAAATATATCACACACAGCGACTGGCACTGGCGGCTAGGACTGCGTCAGATTCTGAGTTAAAATGAGTCATGACTATGTAACAGAAATAAGAGTACTGTGATGAATGCGCTTTTCTCCAAGCTCGAGTAAATGAGTTTATGTATGTCCCATTCCTGCGCAAAAAGTCACGACATGTGTGCAAAATGACAAATACAATTTGAGCGCGACTGCTGGCACGGAAAACCCCGAAAGTGAACAGAATTATTTGTCAAAAAAAAAAAAAAAGAAGAAGAAGAATTACAAACGCGCTTGCAGGGAACCCATTTCTACAAAGTTACTACTCGCGATAAATTGCGGAATTCAGTAAACAGTGTGGATGGAATGTGTATTCTTTTCAATACGGAAAACGCCTGTCGCTTCAATTAGCATCTGTGGTGAATTGGGATAAGATCAGTATGTCATATATCATAAAATGTAGGAATAATAAAATGAATGGCAAATGAGCATATTCAAAGGTTGAAGGGGGGACTTTCCTAGAAGTTGAGGATTTTGGAATGGGGAGCGGGAGGGGTTTATCACTTTTCATTGGATATTTTGCAATCTTGGAAAAGTTTTTTTTGTGCATCATCCATTACTTGAGGGAAAGAATTAGCTGGGTAAGGTGAGTTTCAATATCTGTTTGCATTTTATAGACTAGTGACAAAGTTGTACAGTAGGTGGTGTCTCCTTGGTGTGTATAGCAACCGTTGGAGACTCCAGATAAGAGTGCAGTTTGAGACTTGGCACTCAGCCTGTAAAAGTCCCTAGCCAGCAGAGTATAGGTTCAGGGCACAGCACAGTCTGGTAAATTGAGTTGTGGTAAGATGGGTGTCGTGCTGGTTGGTAAGTTTGGCGCTGCCACAAATGTACATAGGAGACCAGGCAGCACAGTGAGGGAGTTGGGAGTTGGCTGTTGCAGAGACAGTTAGTAGCTGCAGAGGGAATTAATACCTGGTGAGTATGTTCAGAATAGTTTTTAGCTCAGCTGAGCTTTTGTGCGGGAACGTCATCCGTCGTCTATCTACAATTTGAGAGAAGAGTTCATGTAGGGCATAGCCCTTTTCTATAATTGTATAATAAAAAAAGTTTTAACATCTGCAATTCACCTTTTCTACTTCTTCTCCAAAACTGCCAGCCAAATTCACTCTAGACTTGGTGGGGATGTGTCTTGGGTGGGTGTCTACAAAGTTTGCTCGAATGGTGACGCTCCAGTTTTTCAATGATTTTCTGATTTTTTTTTTTTACTTTTTGGTGGCAAACCCGTGGTATTATGTAATAATTATACAGGTCAAAATGTGAAAATATTGTGACCGTCCACAGTTTTGAAGTTTGCCCAATATAGCTTCCAGGACTTATAGGGTGTATTCAAATCACGGTCCGTTTCGAAATTGGTGGCGCCACCTACAATATTGTGCAATATAGGTGCCAAAATATGAAAATCTTGTGAACACTACCAAGTTTAATTTGTGGCTGACCTTCACCAAATTTGGTGGGATTGGGGGAGGTCAAGGACTAAGTTGCTTATGATATTAGTGGCACCCCCTATAATTTGACGAAAATTCAGAGCCAAAATGCATTTAAGATATCAAATGTCATATCTTTAAAAGTAATTGGATTATACTTGCCAAATTTATTGGATATATAAAGAATGTCCAAAGCTAGAATTTGATATACAGTGGTTCGTCTTTTAAGACACCAACCCTACGGCAGGTAAAAATGTGGTCTCTTAATACAGGTGGTCTTTCATAAGGGGTACAACATGGAAAATATAGCGCAGTGTTTCGAGAGTGTGGTCTTTAAAAGATATGCGGTCTCTCATTAGAAGGGTCTCTCATGAGTCTTACCACTGTAATATCAGTGACCTTGGCTTATTTTTGTAAGACCAACATGCATGTATAGTTGAAAGAGGTGGTTTTGTAATGACAGGGTGTAGCTTGAACATCAATGGCAACGTATGCAAAACACCATGCCCATCGTTTCACGTGATCTGGGTGACTTTGGTCTTCTGTCCCAAATCACTCAGGACACAAAGATGAGGACTCACTCATAGTTGTCTTGGCACATGCAACAATATCCATTACAGGAATTGCACAAATAAGATATAATTGGACGGAAATGTAGAGCGAAGTGCCATCTAGAGGACATTTTAGATTTTAAATGTTCGTAAGCTTTATATGTTCAGAAACCACTGGGGGACTTGCAACTTTTCAATGAAGATGCAGGTGTAATATAGACATTATCGTAGCAGAATATTAGGCCCATGGGACTCTTCTTTGTGTTTTTTGCTGTCTTTAACTTCTTTTCTCTCTTTTTTTAATCTTTAAAAATAATTCTAATATAAAGGTTTAACATGGGAAATTCTTGTAATGGTTATAACTTCAACACTTTTGGCCACATTTGCGTCAAACTTGGTAGGGATGTACCTTTGATTAATTTGTGCCCATTTGTTCTGTTCCAAGTTAACAGAACCTCAAGTGTGATAAATCTCAGTGCCACAAACTCAGTGAGATACCCGAGTGGCCCATTTTTTTTCTTGGGCCAGTATACAATTGGCACAAAGGAGGCCTAAGTGACCCAAAGGGCCAAAGCAAGCGCCTGAAGGGCGTGAAGCTATGCTAGGTGGTCCCGGGGCATGCCCCCCTCCCCCCCCAAAAAAAATAATTTGATCACGCATACGGTGCATCGAGTGGAAAATCTGGCTTTGACTTGGCTGATGAAATTACTTTTTTTTTTTGGTCATTTGCACGACAAAGCCGATTCCTCAATGATCTGGAGCCAGGGCCTGCCTGTTTTCCCAGCAGGTTGTACTTTTCTTATACGCTTTGCTTCATACCTGCAAAAGTCAGTAAAATATGAAAAGACAGTCACAAGGAAGTGTTTAATTATGCCATTAGAAATATAAATACATTAATTGATCTGCAAGAAAAAGAAGGGCTGTAGCACGGTTACTACATATTTTCCTGCTGGTGAAAGACAAAATTTTGTCACCAAAACTGACTTACAATCTATATAACCAGAGAACATTGCTTGAAGCTAATGCTGCCATGATGTCAGGACAGGTTTCACTGTGTAATATTTACATTCGGAGTTTTTGTTAGCATTGAAAGAATAGGGACAAATTTTGTTTTCATCAGTCGATGGTAACATCATGTACAGCACAGCACGTGCCAGTGCCTGCTTTGCTACGTAACAAGCGGCTGGCCACACCCATAGCTGCTCCCACTGATAAACATTTTTAAGGTCCTTCGCAGTGGCTATCAAAACTTTTACGCACAAATAGTCATGCAAATTTAACTCTAGTCTAGTATTAATGTTAATATGAATATAAATATAAAAAAATGAAGTCTGTCTCTGTTGTTGTCATTGGCATGTAACAGCGCGGTTGTGGGCAGGCATTTTCTTCATGACGTCGCTATCGCGACGTCATGAAAAATGCCTACCCACAAGCGCGCTGTTACATGCCAATGACAACAACAGAGACAGACTTCATTTTTATATTAGTAACGTAATGTTACCTCTCGACAACAAGACCCCTGTGTCTGGGCATAACGCCAAGAAATCGAGTTTAGTTGTGTACTTACTTGGTCCTGAAAACCCGAGGGTCCCCTGGCGCCATCTCTCGGTCCATGTGGGACTGATGGTGACGTCCAGTGCACATGCGCCCCCTTAACATCCTTCCTCTTTCAGGGCCCATTCATTACTGACTTGCCTTGCGAGTTGAAGGTCCATGAACTTTTGTTCACACTCACTGTTTTTGTGTTTTACGCACGCCCTTTTCTATGGAAAATCTTTTCTCAGCATTCCGGGAAACTTGGATACCTATATAGCTGCTTTCTGTGATTGGATATCACATAAATAGTAAGTACAAAGTTGGTTGTTTCAGGTGTACTTAGATTTTGAAGATGGCGTCCTGGCAAACAAAACACAGAAAGAAGGATAGCAGTGCACACAAGACTATTGCATCCTTTCAGAGAAAGTCTGTGGGTGTTGATCCAGAAACCAATTTGTCTGCATCCTCGTCCTTATTGGATCACGGACAAAAGTTGGATTCCTATAATTACTACATGGTGGCTTGGGATGACCATCCTCACTGCTATAGTTGGGGCCTGCAGTTTGGTCAAGTGTGCTCTCCTGAGTGAGCTTGCAGATACTGTCAGGTTTGCGGAGATGGAAAATGGCTGCTGTGTGAGCAAGCATGGAGAAAGTCTGACAGTGCAAGATGTAGGCTACAGGTTGCAACAGCCGCCAAGCGCCAAGCTGAGATCATTGAATCCGTTAAGTTTTCACCATGCCCCCCATGAGAAAAAGCGTAGACTTTCCTCTACCCATCCGCAGTCACATATGGCGTATGAGAAAGAGTGTAGACTTACTTTAACTCGTACGCAGTCCAAGATGACAGGTGTCTCTACTCCAGATACCCCTTAGATCACCACTTGGGGATCTTGCACATAAGAGTGTGCCCCAACAGACCGCCACTTCTGATTTTGACACCAATCCAAACGTTGTCCATGCTTTGGAGGGGATGTCACAGAGCATGATGTAGCAGGCTGAGATGTTGTGTGCATTGTTTGCTCCCTCTCAGCAGACTGTTTCTTCTTCCGTCTCTGCACCAAAGGAATCAGCCAAGCGCCGACTGGAGCTGTTGAGATCCCCGTCCTCCATGTCCAAGGACTCTGACTAGCAGCAGTCAGGCAAGCCAATGATTCTGGAGTGGAAACCTATGGGGGCCCGCCCCAGTACCCATGGACCTTGGCCAGTCCGAGGGTTTGGGCTGGGACCATACGTCCGAGAAGTACAGGAAGCCAGCACCCTGGCCAGTGCCAATGCTCGGGTGCAGGCACTCAGACTGTAATCCTGGAGTGCCAGCTAAGGCACTGGTGCCTCCACAAACCCCATCAAGCTCTGAGAGCTTGTGTGATAAGCAAAGGCATAGGGGAAGTAGGAGGAAGAAACCCAGACTGGTGGGGGAGCCTTGCACCGTCCATGGGCCTTTGGCCTCAGCGGTGTCAGTACCCTTGGTCTGGGTGCAACCTCCTGTTCCCCCAACAGCGGTACCACCAGTCCTTCCTGCATCTCCAGCGGCTTTGCCCTGGAGTGAGCAGTTGGCAATTCCACTTTTGCTGGCGTTTAGCTGGCTACCCTGCCTTACTCTCTCGAGTGACAGGCAGAACTACAGCTCTGCGCTGACCAGCCGTTGCCTGAGGAGGCTAAGTCTTCATCTGCATTGGCCACCACTGCTGTTGCCAAGTCTTAGCAGACTCTATCGGCAACGTAGCTCTGTGCCTCCACCTTGAGCCGGTTCTGGTTTGGACCTCAGGCCCGGGAGTTCTGAGAACTTTGTCAGGACCCCTCCTGCCTGTAGACTTCTGAGGATCAGGACAATGACCTGGTGGACACTGAGCCCGATCCCTCAGGCCAGCAGATGTCTCAGTTAGTGGTTGGAGAAATATCTGTGTATGAGCCTCCCTTGCCTCCCCTGTCTCTCCCCATGCGTGAGGATAAGGTGGAGATGGCATCTGTGGCAACGTCTACTTCTGCAGAGATACTTGCTACCCCTACACCCACCATGGTGACAGATACCCTCCTGTCACAGGCAACCACTCCATCGCCCTCAGACAATACATTGTTTGACCAGGCTTTGGGTATTACCGCCCCCCCCCCCCCATGAGTGCGGAGTCTTCAGATCTTGACACTGAGGCAAGGATGATCTTCTGATGTGGTTATCATCCGCTAGCAGATCTGGCCCCAGATCAAGGGCTCATCGTTCACGCTGTGACAGGGGCAGAGACCTGGTGATGGTGGGCTCCGCAGAAGCTTCTGGCCGTGTCCCCATTTACATGGTACCTCCACCCGCCAAGGGCTTTGACCATGTCAAAAGTTCATATTCAGATCCTGGTTGGTGACCAAGTTGTGGTCCCACCATCAGGGGAGAGGTCAGGCACTGTCATGCAGGGGCTTGTCCCTGGAGGACACGTGTCACTGTACGCCTATACCTTTTTCGCCCTTTGTAGCTGAGTTTTTTGACCACCTCACACCCTAGGCTTGTGGCACATGGATTTTCATGGAGCCACCAACATTTGGCAATTTAATGCAGGGGTGACTGTTTGTTAAGCTGGATGTCTAGGAGAGGTGGTATTCTGTGCCTTAGCAGATCTTTCCATCAGGTTCATTGCGGGTGGACTTAGACCTTGAGGAGCTCAATGCTCTGCAGCTGAGAACTACTTCAGCACCCGCTGAGGCCTTCAGGTGACTGGAGGAAGAAAGCCCGAGGATCTGTCCTTGGGGTGTCCTACTCTGATGTGTCGTTGGGTGTTTTGGGGTCTCTTCTTGTTGACTTCAAGGGCCCTGTTCAGATCATGGAGGCAGCATAAGACTGGTTCTAAGACCAGGCGATACTCCTCGCCACTTTGTTGTCATGAGCTCTTGATTGCAATGTGGGGACCACTTGCACGCTGGAGGTGAACCTTTGTTTGTCACAAAGGCATGGCTATCTCCAGGAGCAGAAGCTGCCTCACCCAATCTTTCATATTGTCCACACAGGCCCTCTCTTCTCAGAAACTCTGTTCAGAGGAGAGATGGCAGAAGTGGTCCGCCGGGCGCAGGACCTACGGGCCGGCTCAGCAGACAAAGCAGGATCAAATGCGCTGACCATCTCAGCTCCATTCTTGTTGTCCTTGGCCACAACATCTACCTGTCCCTCAACTCATGCTCCCTCGGGGGCACAATGACCTGGGAAGGGTGGACAGTGATCTGGGAAGGGCAAGCTTTCAGGTTGAGGCAAGAAGACAAGACAGCTTGATTTCACTTCATTTACAAGGTGACTTGTATGAGAAGCATGGTCCAGGATTTTGGAAATTCAATTCCAACCTCTTACAGGATGAGTCTTATACAGGGAAGTTAAAAGAGTTAATTCAAGTCTGCAAAAATAAATATAGTGAAATAAACGGTAAAGGATTACTCTGGGGACACAACAAAGTGTAGTATATGTGACTTTTCTAGAACAGAAAATATAAATGATCTAACTAATGCTGAAAATGAAAGATAAGAAGAAATCAAATCTCTTTCAAATATTATAAATAATAGACAGAATGAGGGAGTTATGATCCGATCAATAGCCTGATGGGTTGAACTTGGAGAAAAAAACCCAAATATTTTTGTGGCCTGGAAAAAAGAAATTACACGCCAAAACATATCACAAAACTCCAGGCTGCAAATAATAAAGAGATAACGGAGCCAAAACAAATTTTAAATGAGGAAAAATCGTTTTATGCAAATCTTTACACCAGTAATAGTATAAGCACTTAAGATTTAGAAAACTGTCCATTTTTGTTCAATAAGATAAATCAAAATTAGGTGAAGAAGAAAAATTAAGATGGGAAGGTATATAAACAGAAACAGCGTGTAAACCTGCTTTAGACTCCATGAAAAATGGAAAGAGCCCAGGTACTGATGGTCTAACTCCCAAATTTTATAAGTTTCTATGGATAGAAATCAAAGAGTTGATTGTTGATGCATTAAATTATGCTTTCAACATAGGCAAGCTTTCTCTTCACCAACGCAGATGCATCATATTTTGAATCCCTAAAAAAGATAAACGACTTACTTTGCAGAAAAACTGGCAGCCTATCTCCCTCCTGAACACCGCTTATAAACTTTTTTTTCGAAATCTATAGCAAGACGAATGCAGAGTTTCGGACCTAAATTAATACACAGTGACCATACAGGTTATATAAAAATACATTTATTAGTGAAAATATAAGAGTGATTGATGATGTTGTAAGAGTAACTGGCATACAGAACATTCCTGGATTGATATTTTTAGTTCACTTTAAGAAGGCATTTGAAACCATTGAATGGCCTTACATCAATAAAGTGCTGGACACCATTAACTTTGAAGAATATTTCCGAAGGTGGATCTCTGTCTTGTTTAATGATCCATCCTGCTGTGTTATTAACAATTTCTGTGCCTCTGAATTTTTGCCTCAGCTGACTTGTCAGTCAGCTGAGTTTTTGTCAGAGTCCTTCGTCCGTCATCTGTCTGTCCACAGTTCACATTTTCGACTTCTTCTCACAAACTGTCAGCCAGATGCACTTCAAACTTGGTGGAGATGTGCCTTGAGTAGGGCTCTACCAAGTTTGTTCAAAGGTCACGGTCCAGTGATTTTTTGGATTTTTAATGATTTTTTTGTTCTTTCATGGGCAAATCTTAAAAAATCTTCTCCTCCGAAACTGCGCACCCAATTGCTTTGATATCACACAGGAACATTTCCTGTGACGTCTAATTCCTAATTTATTCACCAGGTGGCGCTGCAGTTTTTTTGCTATTTTTCATTAAATTTTGTGTGTTATAGCTATTTTCGACTTCTTCTCCAGAACTATCACTCAGATTAAGTTGAAACATGATGGATATGTTGCTTGTAGAAGGTTCAAACAAACTTGTTCACAATGTGGGAATGCTGCAGATTCCTGATTTTTTTAACAGTTTTTTTTCAATTCGGGTACTTATCGGTCAATGCAGCTTTCCTGTTGGTTACTATGGGAGTCAATGGGCATTTTAATGCTAATTCACATTTTCGACTTCTTCTCCAAAACCGTCATCCATATTAACTTCAAACTTGGTCGTAATGTATCTTGGGTCGGTTTCTACCAGTTTGTTTAAATGTTCATGCTCCAGTGATTTTTGGATTTTTAATGAATTTTTTGTTCTTTTTTTTTTTGAGAAATCTTAAAAAATCTTTTTCTATTAAACCGCTTACCCAATTGCTTTGATATCACATAAGAAGACACCTAGGGGCTCCTTGTTGTTAATTTGTTCACCAGGTGGTGCTGTAGGTTTAAAAATGAATTAGAGCCATTTTCGACTTCTTCTCCAGAACCGTCACTCAGATTGAGCTTACACGTGGTGGATATGTCCTTATGGAAGGGCCAAACAAATTTGTTCACTATGTGGGAATGCTGTAGATTCCTGATTTTTAATGAAGGTCTCATTCAGCTCCTTGGCGGTACATGCACCTTTCCTATTGATTACCATGTGAATCAATGGGCATTCTAATGCTAATTTACATTTTCGACTTCTTCTCCAAAACCGTCATCCAGATTTACTTCAAACTTGGTGGGGATGTACCTTAGGTTCGTGTCAACCAAGTTTGTCTCAATGGTAATGTTCCAATGAATTTTGGATTTTTTATTAATTTTTTTTGTTCTTTTTTGGGGCAAACCTTGAAAATTCTTCTCCTGTGAAACCGCTCGCCCAATTGCTTTGATATCGTACACAGACATTCCCGGGGACACTTAGTTCCCAATTTGTTCACCAGGTGGGGCTGCAATTTTTTTATGAATTTTTTGTATGTGTTGCTATTGTTCACTTGTTCTCAGAACCGTCCCTCAGATTAAGCTGAAATGTGATGGATGCGTTGTTGTGGAAGGGTCAAACAGTTGTTACTAGATGGCACTGCTTTGGATTCCTGATTTTTAAGGATTTTCAATTCGGGTACTTATCGTTCAATGCAGCTTTCCTATTGATTACTATGCAAGTCAATGGGCATTCTAATGCTAATTCACAGGATAACTGATACGAAATGTACTGTTTACTTGATAACTTAAGATCTGTTTTGAGTTAGCTGCACATATTACTTATTCTGTATGAAGGTCATGCTGTGACATTACATGAATGACCTTGACCTCGTTTGTGCAGTCATAGTGCAACATACATGAATTTTACTTTTCATTATAACTTTAGAACTACATGAACTTTGATGTTGCACATGTAAGTGTTCTTTTATAAGGGTCAGACTTACTCAGAACATGGTGTCCTTGATCCTTTCCCAAGTTCATAGAGCTGCAAGTGTGATGAGTGTCGAGATCAGCTGAGGCAAGGGCTGTTCACACGGCCCTCTTGTTGACCTTATCATACAGGAGTAAGGCATGGGTGTCCTGTTTCACCCTTCTTATTCATTATAGCTGTCGGACTCCTAGCTATTTCCATTAGCAGCAATTTCAATATTATAGGGATCATTCAAGGAGGAGAAGAAATAAAGATTTTTTAGCTGGCAGATGACACTACATGTTTCCTATCAGACAAAGAATCGGCAAAGCAGTTGCTGAATGTTCTTTAAAATTTTTAATTTTTTTCTGTTTTAAAGTGCAACAAATACAAGACTATTGCAAGATGGATAGGGCCAAGTAAATATTCCCCATATGGTGATTTACCTGTTCTTTGGTGCAAAAACTACTTTACTGTATTAGGTATGCACGTAAAACCTTTCATGAGGATGTAAAGCGCATGATTAAACTCAATTTTGATTCCAAACTTACTTCATTTAAAGAAGGCTTGAAGGTTTGGAGAGCCAGAAACTCATTGCTAATTGAAAGAATTATAGTATTAAAGTCACTGGCAATCTCAAAGCTACTTTTGTGTGCTCGCTCATCGATAGTGAAAAAAATGTAATTAAGGAAACTTGCATTGGAAACTTGATGTGGGGCAATGGTACACCAAAAGTAAAAACTGTAGTAATGTATAAGAGCATACCTGATGGTGTTAAGGAACTGTTACATTTCAAATCCCAGATTAATGCATTCAAGTTTAATTGGATTAAATGTTTATTTGTTAAATTATTTAATTATTTAAGAATTAATTTAGTAATGGAAAATGGATATTCACTTTTCAGCAATATATTTTGCATGTGAAAGTACAAGATGTTTTTTCAGTAAATGTTTTTTGACATTCACTCTGTCTTATCTTCCTTTATTTTATCGAGATTTAATCAATGCATGGAGGAAATTCAGCTGATGTGTATCCCCAACTGTGGAACGGACATTATGAATGAAATGTTATGGCCTAATAATTTCATTATAATTGAGAGGAAACCAGTGTTTTTTAAACAATGGTATTGGAAAGGAGTCAAATTCATATGGGACATTGTTGACAGTGATGGCACTTTCTTGTCAAGTGAAGACATGAGAAACAAATATGGTATCAACTCACACTTTTTAGTATTACTCTTTAAGATGTGCAATACCAGCACACTGGAAACAAAAATAAGTACTGACACTATCAAGATTCCTGAGGAGTTTCGATTAGTAATTATTAATAGCATGACTCATTGTGTATCACATCTCTCTTGCAAACAAATATATTGGTACCTCATTGATTCTCAATTTAAAGATGTAGCAGCTGGTCAAATTAGGTGGTCTGAAACACTTGCAATCTCTGTTCCTGATTGGGGATACATTTATAAGCTTCAAGCATTTCAATTTTCTTTACTTCATCACTTTGTTGTATATATTTCCAGGCTGGAAAAACTGGGGCGAGCAGAGTGTGAACTATATGTTCTTATTGTTCACTGGAGAACATGTTAAGAATGGTTTCTGGTAACACAGATACATGTACTTTGGGCAGCAAAAGTTTTGTCTTCCGCAGTCTTCTTTTGCAGCCTTGTTTTAATGTTGCAGGTAGCTCTGGATGTTTATTCTTATCTCGCTTAAAAAGATTAAGGATGGTGGCACAAATAAATATTATATTTAACATATGAACGAAAATGTACCACTTTGAAATACATGTGGTCTCTTTTTTGGTCATGTTTTGCTTTGGTTTTGGACTGACAAGATATTATTTATAAAGAGGACATGTGCATTTGTACTTTGTAGGTTCTGCACAAGACCAGTTTGTCAACGTGTATGAGCATGCAGAGGTAGCACTGCAATGTAACCATAAATCATCTGCAGGACGGTTTTCTATTATACAGTGGAAAAGGGGATCACAGACTCTTGCACAATACAGACACTCAGGTACCTCCATAGAAGTGACCAGTGACTGGAAAGGGAGTGCAAATTTCACAACCCCCTTTTCAGAGGGTAATGTCAGGATCGACAGCATAAATCTCACAGGTGATGCAGTCCATTGTTGTATGTTCACCGACTACAGTTACTCAACAATTAGGAAATGGACTGTTAGTTTAACTGTACTTGGTAAGTGCCCTACTTGTTTTTACAAAGGCTCAGTTTATCACTTTTTATCAGTATTACAAGTAAGATGCTTTAGGTATATGTGTATGGCATTTTTAAGGGTCTGGCCCATGGGCGGACCCTTTCTTTTTTGGGGTTGTCCGTCCTTCTGGGTGTCAGGCTGGATGTGCATGCTTTCGTTACTGCCATATCTACAGATGCCTTCAGTTTTTCTTTTTTCTTTTTAGCTTAAATGTGGCAATATGTTTTCCTTATCTGGCAAAATGAACTTGTTAGATTTTGGTGTCACCATGACCTAATTTTAAGCAAATGGCGGACCCTTCAGTCAATGCTTGCATTGAAGGTATGTCTAGTTTATTCTATTGTTGTATGCCTGATAACATTGGACTAATGTATACAATGAAATATGCCATAAAGATTTATGTAATGTTTCAAACTGTAATGTTTTCAGATGTGGAAATTTCCTGCGGTGAAGCTGTTAGTAACATCAGAACATGAACTTTACATGGCTACTATCTTTGCTTTCATATTTTTACAGCAATACCTGTACTATTAGTTAATGATGGTGATGATGATGATGATGATGATGATGATGATGATGATGATATTGATAGTAATTATAATAATAATAATAATAATAATAATAATAATAATAATAATAATAATAATAATAATAATAATAATAATAATAATAATAAATTTATACAGCTCCTGCAAGTGGAGAAATAAATCCGCACATTTGGATATTATATCAATGTGTAGACAGCAGACAAAGACATAATATACATGAAACTGTAGAGACACAAATAATTTATGAATGCTGTATTAACAGCACATCCCCAGCTGATCTTGACATTCAACCCATACTGAATCCCACTCTGGAATTGGGGTTGCCAGAAGTTTTCGAGGGTAGCACTATCCATTTTCAAAAGTGCCAGTGGCTTAAAAGTCGAAGAATATTGTGTAATTTATTAAATTTGTCATGCGTATTTATTCATGGAATTGTACTAAATTATTTTGTTTTATTCAGCATCATTTCAAAATGTAGACAATTTCAGTAAAAAAGTGAAAAAGTTGTTAAAACGAGGACTGAACAGTATGAGTCTAGTAAAGAAAACAAAAGATAAGTATTTGAATTGAAAAACAAATCATTTAATATCAAGGATAAAGAATAACACTACCTAGTGAACATTTGTTTGACCCTTCCACAAGCTGCATGCACATTCCGACGAGGTTTTTAGCACAATATAAATGGTACTACACCCCCTCAAAAAAAGGGAAATAGAAATTCCAAATATCATTGGAGTTTGACCATTTGAACAAACTTGGACGGAAGACCCTCTTAAGGTATATCCCTATCAAGAGGTCAATGGTTTGGGGGAAATGAAAAATGTCAGTTGTAGATGGATGGCAGACAGACAAAGGACAGACCCACCATGTAACTTGCTGACTGAGAAACCAGCTGAGGTAAAAGTAGAAAAGACAGTTGATTATGCACCAGAATATGATAAACGGTGATACAAAATATGTGTTTGAGGGTCCATGTTTTTCCTGCGAGTGTGCTGCCCCATATGCCCAGAGGGAAGGGACCTTAACCCTGCAGCCATAATTCTCAAGATTTTAGAAAGAAGCAGTAAAAAGGTAGCTAGCTGGTGTTGAGGTTTGTTACAATCAGGCAGGGATAAAAGGAATCGTCAGGAGTTGCCAATGTCATTAGCGAGAAAGGCTTACCCACCAGTAGAACAAATTTGTAATGGACTGATATGAAATACCAATAGAAGAGGTGAAATACCATTAATAACATAGCCATAAAGTACACCTTAAAGGAGAGCTCTGACACCTAAAAATCCCACTTTAATCGATCATAGCTCAACATGTGTTCGCGTGAAAATAACAAAACAAATAAGTGTGTAATCGTCATACTCCAGAAAATTGACAAACACATCCCATGTTTGGGTGTCTATGATGTCAATTGTTGAGTAAATAATTGAAAGACCACAAACCATCGACCCTAAAAATGTTGCTATAAGTCGCTAATTATTTGTGACAAAAATCATAATCATGCCCCTACTCTGGTATTAAGAGGGGCATATAGTAATTGCTTTTCCGTGTGTCCGTCCATCTGTCTGCCTCCTTTTCGTGTCCAGACTATAATTTGCTTGTCCTTCAACTTATATTAATGGAACTTTACACACAGGTGCATCTGGCCAGAAGGGTGTGGCATGTACCAAAAGAAGGTCACTAGGTAAAGTACCTGGGTCACAGTGACATATGCTTTTAAAATCGTATCTGGGCTATAATTATTTTGCTATTTAACTTAGTTTCATGAAACGTCAAACACACATTTATATTGAGCTAAAGGCGTGTCATGAAACAAAAGTAGGTCATTAAGTCAATATCTGGGTCATGGTGATACAATCATGAAAGTAAAGTACTCTTCATGTCTGGGCTCTAATTCTGTTGTCCTTCAAGTTAGATTAAAAAACTATGCACACAAGTGCATCTAGAGATTAGGGTGTGTCATAAACCAAAAGTAGGTCGCTAGGTCAAGAATCTGGTTCACAGTGACATTTTGTTTGGAAAATGATATCCGAGTTATAATTCCTTTACTATTTCACTTAATTTCATGAAACTCACCATACAGATATATCTTGACATAAAGGTGTGTCATGGAACAAAAGTAGGTCACTAAGTCAAGTATCTGGGTTGCCGATATATATGCCCGAGCTACAATTCATTAATCTTTTAACTTTGTCTGATGAAACTTTACACTTAGGTGCATCTGTATATAAAGGTGTGTCATGTACCAAAAGTAGGTCAGGTATCTGTGACATATTCATGTAAAATCGTGTTCAGGCTATAATTCCTTTACTATATAACTTAGATCAATGAAAATTCCACACAGATCTATGCATCTATACATAGAGCTGTGTCATGATGCAAAAGTAGGTCACTAGATCAAGCATCTGGGTCACAGTGGCATATCCTTGTAAAATTGTGTCTGGGCTATTATTCCTTCACTATTGAACTTAAGTTGATGAAACCTACACACATATATATATCTTGACCTGAACGTGTTTTATGAAACAAAAGTAGGTCACAAGGTCAAGTATCTGGAGCATGGTTATACATTCATGAAAAAACTACATGACACTTTATGTCCCGGCTGTAAATCTTTTGGCCTTTGACTTAAATCATGAAACTTTACACACCTGTGTATCTGAACACAAGAGTGTGTCATGTATAGTAGAAGGCTGTTAGGTCAAGTGTCTTGGTCATGGTGACAGCCTGTTTTTAAATGACTATGGTCATTCCAAAATTAGACCTGCGATTAGCAAGGTTATAAATGAGGCAAGGGGGGAATGGATCCAGTTATCTCTGATTGCCGTTTAATTACACTTGCATCTTAATCCTGACACATTGGTAACAAAATCATAATTGTACAATTTTTTGTTTGGTTTAGTTTTTCTGTTATCCATTCTCAAAGTTTGACATTTCAATTTTCCATTGCATTCCAGGATGTTCATTTTCTTCATTTAATAGAAAAAGAATGAAGCAATATTTTGACAATTTCTGAATCATTTGCTGTTCAGACATAACAAAAACAAAGACAGTGTACCAAATTAAATTTCACCCAGCTGTTTTTTTTTTTAATAACTATTCTTAATGATTCTAATTAATCCAAATTCCATTTCTGCGAAAATGAGCTTCAAAGGCCTTTGATGTTGATCATTTGACTTGAAAACAATACCGCTTTCTCCAGTTGAGCTGATATTAGTGCAAAACATAGTAATCATTCTCCCGAAACTTGTGGTTAGGCTTTCAATCCAGTTTTGGCCAGTCACATGAAAAAAAGAGCCTTTAAAGTAGGGAAAATCATTCTTTAGCGACCTTTAAAATGGCAAAAGTGACAGTGTGGTTTCAAAGTGTGAGGTCATGGAGGCGGGCCTTCTGGGTTCCACGGCCTCATGCCTGGCAACCAATGATGACAGTTAGTTTGATTTGGGAACAGATCAGAGATGGCTCACTTGGTCAGTTTTGGCCTTGTCCTGTTGTAGATGTGTTTAGCTCGGCTGACTTGTCAGTCAGCTGAGATTAAAGAGATGGCTTGACGTCCACCCACAGTTCACGTTTTTTGTTTCTACTCCAAATCCATAAGCAATATTCACTTCACACCTTTTGGGGATGTGCCTCTGGTGGGCCTGTATCAAGGTTGTTCAATATATCATGCTATAGTGATTTTGGAATTTATTTCATCAATTGTCTTGTTCTTTTCTGGGCAAATCTTAAAAAAAATTTTCTCCAAAGAAACAACTCCAATTGTTTTGATTTCACACAGGAACACTCATAGTTCTTAATTTGTTCACCAGGTGGTGCTGCAATTTTTCTATTTTCTATGTTTTTTTTTGTGTGTGTTTTTTTGTGTGTTTTTTTTTTTTTTTTTTTCAATTTTTTACGTCTTCTCCACAACTGTCACTCAAATTAAGCTGAAGCATGGTGGATATGGTCCTTGTGAAAGGGTCAAACAAAGTTTTTTTGCTGGGTGGGACTGCTGTGGATTCCTGATTTTAACGATTTTTTCAGCTCAGGTATTTACCAGTAAATGCACCTTTCTTATTAATTACTATGTAAGTCAATGAACATTCTAATACTAATTCATACTTTCGAGTTAAATAAATACTGAATAGGCAGTCTTTAAAAATTTAAAAGATTTCTAGGTACATAGACTGATTTGTTGACAAGCAAATAAAATTCTTCTGCAAGGTTCCAAAGCTCCCAAATTTTTAGGAGATCCCCAGAAGTTTAACACATTTTTTAATAGTTTCCTGATCTCTCGAATCTTGAAAAAACTCCTGCTGAATTATATTTTTTTTTTTCCGTTTATAAAAAATGACATTTTGCATAAATTGTTGGTGTTGTGATATTGTTTTTGTGTATTTACTGCTGTCTAACTGGTAAACAGCATTTAAAATGCGTTTTCCTATTCCTAATTTTACAATTGTTTTTTAAAGTTTTAAACCACCAGAATGCACCAATTTAACCCTGTATAGTGGCGCCCTCTTATAAGGCCACCCCAAATGCAGCCAAAAAGTGGCCTTATAAAAGGGGTGGCCTCTTTTGAGGGGATATTATGGAAACAAGAATGCTGGCTTTTTAGGACGGGTGATCTCTGGTGAGAGGGACCTTATAAGAGTGGGGCCACTGTGTTTACAAAAATGTCTCACGTCAATAGGGGGAAAGCCCCCCCCCCATCATCTGTGTAATCTCCTGAATTGGACGAAAATAACTTGGAGCCTCTGCTCTACTGGTTGTTTCTTGTTTGTAGAACACTTCGGGTTAAGCTCACACTCTGATACTACAGTTGCCCCATCTTCACAGACTATTCTTTCCCTTATAATCTGCATAGTAGTTTTCATAATTTGTATTCCAACAACAAGAGCCAACATGTCTCGAGACCACTGTTCACAGTTTGGTCATCCCCTTGGGGATAGTCTTTGAAAACAAGTTTCACTATGCACTGCAGTTTGCTTTATACAGACTTCTTGTTTTTTCATAGGTATTTGATTGTTTATTTATTTATTTCTGTGTTTAAAACTTGTGGTCAGGTTTTTTTCTGACACTATTGTTCAGAAAAATACCAAAATTGGCATGGTAATGGACTTGGTACTGAAATTGTGCACATTGGTTGGAACAGGCATGATGCTTGACATTATGCAAATTATGTGGCAATTAAAATAGTAAGAGCTCCAAAGCTTCCAACCTATTATAGATAGACATAAAAGTTTAAGTAGCACAAACAGGTTTGTGACATATGCCAATCTGATGGCCAGTGATCAAAAACTTTACACATAGCAAATTGCTAATTAGGAGCACTGGAAACATTTAAAAGTGGAGTATCTCCAAAACTATTATAAAGGTGCCAATGCAACTTCAATTTATAGGTTTGTGACAAAGCCGCATGCAATGAAATATAAATCAAAGTTGCAGCACACTGACAGTACTGTTCATTAATAACTGCCCTCTTATTGTGCACCCGCCTTTTTCCTGATGATGTAACTTCAGATCTACCGCAACGAATATCCTGTACCATTGAAACATCATTACAGGCAGGCTCAGTATATATGTCAGACAGAGAATTATTCACCTGAAGCATGGAATATGTCCGTGCTCAAAGGAAGCAAAGTTATATAATATAAAACAAGTTACTTACAATAAGCTGCTAGTTTTATTGAAGGGAAAACTATTATCTTTGGGAAAAAAAACAATTCTTCTGGTGGGTGCCAGTTTCAAGATGTTGCCTTCATAAGTACCAATGCGACTATACAGTGAATTTCCTTACATACGCCTATCCTTGCAATCCTAACAGAAAGCTTCAGAATAACTATCTCAGTCCTAATCCTATGAAAATACAAGTAATTTACAATAAGCTGTTAGTTTTATTGCAGGCAAAACTAACGTGTTTGAAAAAAATACACTTCTGGTTGATATGCAAATGAAGGCCGGACACAAGGTCAAGAGTCGGAACATTGCCTTCAGTTGTACCAAATGTAGCAGCACAGCGAATATCCTTGCGTTTGTTTTGCAATCGTAACAGAAAGCTTCCGAAGAACTATCCGAGTCCAAATCCCATGAAAATATCAAAGTTTTTACACTTTAACAGCATCAAAAGAACCAGATTTGCCGTTTTTATTGTGCCCAGTATCCATGCATGGCCTGGCAGTCTCTATGATCCTATTGGTCCACGAGACTAAAATCTTATACATTAACCATTTAAATAGGTCATATGACGATCTGACTATGTTATCATCAGCCAATAGGAACGATCGTTTGAGTAACATTTCTGGCCTTTGAGACAGGGCTGTTTAGCATAAATTAACCACATTGCAGTAACATTTAAGCCAATGAGAATGGATCTTCCTGATGGAAATGGAGTTCTGAGCTCAAACATGTGGTGTTTACTGGCAGTGATTCAGTGCGACGGAGGGCAAAAACGAGTAAAATTTTACTGTTGTTTTTACATTGTTTTGCCAATTTGCAACCGTGAAGGTGCTCAAAAGACGTTGGCAAGGTACATTTGTCCTCCGTCGAAGTAAATTTATTATTTTAAGTGCCTGTTAGAGATCGACTTGAAAATACTGCAACATTTGTCAATCATACTAAAGGCCAAATTGTACGCTTTCTTTCAGCATTATATTTTCCAAACATTACAAAAATTGCTTTGATAGAAAACTATTTGGAAGCAACAATGAATGTCAACAAAAATTAACGTGGCTCTTAATTTAAATAGTTAAAAAATGAAAAATATTTTGGTCAATGTTATTAATATAAGAGTGAGTGGGAAGCACCATATCATGGCTTGAGATGTGTGATTGACAGATGAGTCCACAAAGCAGCTCAGAGGCGGGTGCGTGCACCTTGGACAGTTCCACTGAGATTAGGCCTTTTTTGTCATATGGGCGCAAACTGTCCCACGTTTTGGACAGTTAAATTAATCTTAACAGAGTGGTTTGCGTGCAACTTGATTTCAAAAAGCCAGCAAATTGCGAGCATTTTAACATGAAAAATGCCGGTCAAATTGCATTTGCGTGATGGCACCATGTGCTAATTTGCGCTCACATGCAAGCGAAAAGAGCAGTTATTAGCATATAAGGTAAAGACACAAAACTTTTAATGTGGAATTATTTAAAAATTATTGCAGATACAGGTGCCATTTCCACTTCAATTGGTAGGTTTGTGACATACCCGCATCCGGTGAAACATTTACCAATTTCAACACCTTGGAGACCATTTTAATTCTAGTGAGTGACCTGATCAATCACGATTGACATTTATTAAGTGGTTGTAGCAGGATGATTCATGTTTTTTCCCCTCCAGTGAAACCTAACCTGCCTACCATCAGTGGAGCAGATGTTGCCGTCAAGGAAGCTGATCCTGTCTCAGTGACATGTACGGTAACACAAGTCAAACCTGTAAATTTACTGGTCATCTCATGGAATGTGGAGGACAATGGTCCAATCACAGGTGTCACAAGCAGCACACAAAATGCTGACGGTAAAACCTCCAGGGTGGAGAACACTGCCAGGTTAACTGCAGACCGTCAGCAAGATGGTAAGACTCTAACATGTCGTCTCATGTGGAACAACACAGCAGACTTCAGGACAGTCACCAAGACACTGAATATCAACTGTTGGTATCCACTATCTCTGCTTATCCATTTACCATGAACTATACGTGTGTGTGACATGTTTTTAATTTTTTTGCCCCTGAATGGGAATGGGAGCCCAAACCTGTAGCATCAGCATTGAACATGACAGGCGAATGTCTTCATCTGTCAACTCAGGTACTACATTTTAAGGTATTCTTTAAGTGTCAGTGGTCAAAAAGAAGTCTGACATAATGAATGTTGGCAAAGCCTGTGATCCACTTGAATAATTATTAAATTATTAAATAACCAAAGTTTTGATTTTATAAACTGAGCAATAGACTTCTACAACTTTGTTTGGGAAGTGTATGTCCAAAGTACTACAAGAAAAAGACATAGACCATTAACTTCCTCTGAACTACCATATTTATACTAGATATTGTGTTACTCATATGAGAGGTCCCTAAGTCTCTCGACCTGGGTGGGGGATTTCTTGATTGTTTGTAATAAAAAACACTCAACATTTCACATTGATCACATTTTCTGTGCCCTAGCTAGACGTTGCAATCACTGGGGATTAAAGTGGGATCTGTTATGCATGTAAAGCATATATGCCTGGCTCTTCATGACATCAGTGCTCAATATGAAATCCAACAGACGTTCCTGAAATTGACATATACAAATATCTTTTTATGCACGCAGATGCACCACGATCAGTCAGGTTGACACCAAGTGGCGCTTCTAGAGTTAAGCAGGGTACCTCAGTCACCATGACCTGCCAAATAGGTGAAGGAGGAGCCAAGCCTCTACCCACACTGTCTATATGTAAAGGGGGCATCACAGAACCAGTCAAATCACAGCACAACAGAACACAGATGACACACACGATGTCTATACAGAGAGAAGATAATGGCAAGGTATTCAAGTGTAAGGCAACAGGTGAAGTGATAAGTGGCAGCGTTGACTCTCAGGGCATCAGTTATGATGTACTGTGTAAGTATTATGGCTACAGATAGTAAAAATATCAGGCATCATGATCGGTCAATGCATGTGTTTTTGGTCCTGTTGGTGTTGTATATACATGTGGAAAAATGACTGATAGTGTCAACTCTGTATGCATTATTTGTGATTTTCTATGTAAGTGTTATGACTACAGAATGAAATATACCAGACAGCAATGACTCCCAGAATGCCATTGATAATGGTTTGTGTAGGGTTTAAATGGATGGAATGATCCTTAGAAATATGGGATTTCAAATGTTATTGCTTACCTGTTTCTTTGTACGATATGATGGACAGGACCATTACTAGCTGCGTCAGCATTTGAAGACGTCATTTATTATGAAATCTGTAGAGAATGAATAATCCCTGACAACACAGACTCTGAAGTGCCACTTTCCAGTTTCTTTGTTACTCAGTACATGTTAATATTTTATTGTTCTCAGCTTTTTGTACTATAATAAGACACCATGTACATGCCAAACATGAATGTCTGTGATCTATAATGCCTGCTCTGTGGCTTTATCTGTTCTAACGTAACCCGATTGCATTAGATCGAATATTTGTTTCACCTTGGGGCCAAAAACCCAGACGTTCTCATTGCCTGACACAGTTGTGCAATAAACGCGAGATTATATTATTACAAACCATGTTCCCTGCATTTTGGTTACTAGAGTTGAAGAACAATGACTAGCTGCAGTTAGATATATTCTCACCACATCAATTGAACTTACAATTCATTTTCAAAATTGATAAGTATGAGTTGTCCTTTCTTTGAGAGACTATCCCATGAGCAGGACCGAAGGTGGTCACCTGAAGCAGTTGATAGCCCAATGGACGTTTATTATGGAAATATAGAACAAGGGACCTAAGAGTGAACTTTAAAGGTCTCTCAAAGGAAGAAATCCTGTACAATGTACTGTGGGGCTGCATGTTCATACATAGAATGCTCATAACCCATGGCTTTGACAGTATTTTTTTGTTCATTTATTTTTTTTTTTTTTCAATTTTTGTGTAAGTACATCACACATACATGTAGTGCAATTATGCAATTTAAACGGGATTGCTTCTTTTCCTGAACAAGTTCAAACTTCTTATTGTTTTACAGGCAATGAGCCACATATGGTATTGTAGCTTTGATGAATCTGTCCCAAGTCTAACATTGACACTTTTCCCAAACACCTACATGTTAACAGCAGGCAGGATTTACTGTGTCTGAGTATGTTTATGCCAAACATTGATGGCTGGGATTCAAAATGCCTTCACTGTGAGTGTGTCTATTCCAAGGTCACTCATTTAAATCAAATATCAATAACCGTTTTACCTTGGTGCTCCAACTGAAATGTTCTCACTGGCTTGCAGAATCTGATAGGTATGATAAACCCCATGTACCATGATTACGAGCCATTGGAACTGCTGTATTGTGGCTGTGGTCGTGGAAGTATGGCCAGCATAACTGCTGATAACATCAACTTTATTAAACATTGTCTTTCAGAATAAATGAATGTACAGTAGTCCTTCCTTTGAGAGACTACTGGGGTGGGGAGGGGGGTGAAGGAGGCCAAAAATAACTAAATGAAGCAGCTGGTCTTGTGATAGAGAAGTCAGTGAAAAGATGATGAACATTGGACCTAAATGTTATCATGAAAGATCTGCCAAAGGAGGGAATACTGCACTGTGTCTTTGAAGGTTTTTCTCACCTTTGGTTTTGTTCTGTGTAGTTATATTGTAAGCAGGCTGACTATGTAATCTCAAGTTGCTTAGTTTCTGTGTAGCTTTAAATGTGTATTGCTACCAGTAGCTCCGCCAGGCAGCCAAGTAAAGTTGTTGAAGGTGAAATGGGTCAGACACCAGTCTTATGTGAGCAATGTACCCTGCACAAAGATTTTGGCAGCAGAAAAGCTTTACTGTATATAAATCCTCCTTGGATATTGTAGACCCAGCATCAAGTGTCACAGTGAGAGGTGTCAATGGTCCAGTTGTGGAGGGTACAACTGTGACTCTGCACTGTCAGGCTGTGGACGGCAACCCAAACACCTACACTTATAAATGGACACATGCACGTAATGGACAAAGGTCAGGTCTCACAGAATCTTCCAGTATACTGAATTTGAGTAACATCCAGTATACAGCTGCTGGGCAATACAAATGTCAGGCCACCAATGAATATGGACCAGCAGAGGGATTCAAGGATGTTATAGTTCACTGTGAGAATTTATAAATTGAAAACAAATTAGCTGAAGAAATAGCCTGTCTTTAGATTCAGTAGGGCAATTGTTTGAGTCAAGTTTCAAGCACTCAACAAAGGAAACACGAATTCTGAAAAAAATTCTGAATGATTAAAAAAAAAAAAAACAGAAAGGAAAAGAAAGAAAAGATAAGAAAGAAAAAAAAGGAAAATTTTGCAGGAGTGGCTGTAGTTCATAAATCCGCTATCTTTATTTATCTTAAACTGATACATGTATACCGTGAAAGAACTAATAATGTATTACAGGAAAGAATCATTCTCCTGGGAATGATTATCACGTTACTTAGTTAATTACAGTTAGAAAAGGTCCTACTATCTGACAAAGGTCGTCAGCTTCTTTTTTTTTTTTTTTTTTTTGCCAGCATAAATGTGCAGGAGAGCTGTAGATTCAATCTCTAAATATGAGCAATGACCTTGACAATTTAGGTGTAATAAATTGAGGTTTTCTTAGTGTAATAAAGTGACACAGTCGCCAAACAGATAATCATCATGCAAATATAACTGTAACAAATGTGAATTCTGTGGAAGCTAGGTTTTGGGACTGTTGATATTGAAGTAATTATAAGTGTATTAAATAAAAACTTTGTTCCTAGTGTACTAGTTTGATTTACTGTTCACAGAGGTAAGCGTGAAGGTAATTATAAGTGTATTAAATGTGACTTGTGTAGTATGTAGACTGACTCTCCAGACGGTTAATTATTGAGGTATTGTGGACATCATAGGTATGAATTTTGGTCTAAGTTTATTATATGAGCAGCGATGTTGTCTTCATTTCACTTTATCAAATAAACAACGAAAATTAAGGAGGATCATCTGTGTCAATTATAAGGAGGCAGTTTTATTTTTCAGATTCTCCTAAAGAAGACCCTAATAAAATGCATAGCTTGCATGTATGGGCTAAAATTGGCGCCACCAAGAACTTGACTATGCAAGTTGTTGCTCTCCCTGCGAATGTGGCCTTCTCGTGGGTTCACATGCAAAAGACCGTGAAACAAGAAAAAGTTATAAATAGTGGTTTCAGCTCAATTGTATCCTTGGTGAATATTCGGGCGACTGACTTTGGGTATTACATGTGTATTGCAAGCAATGCTATCAACCAACCTGTTGCATTTTTGTTTCATTTTTTGCAACAACAAGCTCCCTTTTCACCTGAAGATATAAATGTTGTCAGACGGACAGCTGTTTCTTTGACAGTCAAATGGAAAAGAAGTCTAGATGGTGGATTTAAGCAGCATTTCAAAATAAGGTACCACAAAATGGGAACATCAGAAGTGAAAGAGACTGACAAAATAAAAGACCCATTTCCTGGAAGTAATTATGCAGAAATCAAGGTGATTCCTATTGATCCAAGCACAGAGTATGTCTTGTATGTTGTGGCATTCTCTCACTTTAACGGCGGAAGCGAGACTCCAAGCAGCCATGTTAGAGCACAAACCCCAGGTAATTTTTTATCTAAAAGCCCGCTGCGACCTTCAGATAGCATACTGCCACAGTGTCTGATTGAGCAATTAACGCTTTGTTGTTCAAATTACCCCATAGAGCCAGCTTGAAAAATATCAGTTACTTACTACCTTTACACTAAACCTGCAAGCAAATTAAGATTTAGTCATTTCATTGTAAAGATAATCGAGACCTATAGGAAATACTAAAACATAATTCTGACCCAGTGTGATTGCCGAGTTCATTTATTAAATTGAAAACCTGACAGGAAAAATAGGTATTGTACATTGGGTATGTGAAGGAGTAGATTATTAAACCAGAATATTAGTCCCATCTGAACAGCACAAAGCACTACCTAATAACTTTGCTGTTTCAAAAATGTATAAATATAGTGGGCAAACAGAGGAATGTTTCATCATTTTAGCTCTGCTGACTATTCAGACAGCTATCTGTGCTTACGGTATCCCCGTCCACTTCTCATTCCATCTGTCTGTGAGACTGTATTTCTTGTGTCTTCTGAAAAACTGTCGCATTGGAACTTCGTTTGCAAATGATTGTGTTTCAAGCAGGGTTCTCTCTGGTTTGTGAAAAAAATGTGATTATGCATTTTCTTTATTCATTCTTTATGAATTGGTAATCGATTTCCTTTTTACCTTTTAAACCAATTTTCACAATGCTTAGATACTGCATACAGCGACACATTTTGGCCAGCAGTGAGAAGGGATTTCATTAAAGTTAAGATGTCTTTGCTTATTTGCTAATACAATTACTCTGGCTACTTTAATTCGTTTATTTCTCTACATGAAATTTTAAAAAGCCTTTTACCAATTATCTTGAGACTGTATAGGACACTATTAAGAACCCCGGGACTTTAAAATTGACCAGATTATGCTGGAAAATGTTTTCTTTTGTATATGTGTTTCTATTTGTTGTGCATTTCATCTTAGAAGAATATACATATAGAGTCGATTTGTATGGAATATATGCAATATATGTTGTCGTCTTACTTTGGATTGCCAAAGATTAATTGGAATTTAGGTAATCGCGTAGGTTATGTAGCGTTGTTGAATTAGTATAGTAGCATATCGGATGTTTAGGATTTCATGTTGGTAAAGGTGTTTCTCAAGAAAATAGCTGCAATTATATATTAATCTTAAGTGACCTTAAATGTCCAACTGACATGTTGGCGTTAATTGGTGACAACGCGCTATTAAGGTCCATGAAGACAGCAGTAAAATATACAGTTGCAGAAGCAGCAGATTAGATAAGCTGAAAACAGGATCATGAGGGTCCATTTCGTTGTCTCTTAATTGAAGAAATAATTATAATTCTACTAACACATTTTCAATTACCCAGTGCATCCAGTTTGACTTGATTAAATTAAAGGGAAATTGTGAATCAAAAACGTTTGAGGTGTGTGATAATACTAAACTACATATATATTTTATAGGGCCTAAACCTAAACAGCAACGGAACAATGTAAGCCGTATTAATGTACAGTGTATACTATTTATTGCATTATTTATCTGCTGAATGTACTTCAGAAAGTCTCAATCAAGTCAAAACTATGAGTGGCTCAACGTGTGAGCCTGCTTTCGAAATGTTTTTTTTTTACACTTACCCATGCATTCCAATTCTGGATGATAAGTTCTACTTGTTAACACTGCCTCCTGGGTTGTGAATTATTGAAGTTAAATGTTTATGATTTCTCAACTTAAACACATTAATAACTATATACACATTAAATAAATTAACTTTCATTAAGTATCAAAAATGGCAAAGGATGGATTGATATCTTTCGTAGCACCATATGTATACCTGCCATTAAACACCACGTGTAGCGACCATAAAGGGTGATCTTATATTATAAGTGGTCCATGGGGATGCACAACCTAGCATGTTTGAGTAAAACTCTTGGAAGCATTTGTAGTCTCTAATGGAATGCAGTCTCCAGACCATTTTGACTAATTGCAGTGTAGTTGCATTGGAACTCTTTTGGTACCCCTAAACTTGAATTATGCAACAAGTAGTTTTCGGAATTCTCTTTTACCGTTTAAAGATACATGTGTGTCCCTTTTCAATATTTTGACTAATCCAAAATTGTCACCCGTATTATGTTTAAACGTGGTGGAACTGTACCATTTTAAGGGGAAAAACAACGTTTTTTGTTCTACTGACCACAGGTTGCAGACCATATTGTACCAATCACTCCCATCGGTCCATCCGTTCTTATGCAAATGTGGATCAGTCTGTACCAAGCCAAAATAAAATATGACGAAATTTGACAGTAAAGCTGAATGCACATAACAACGAAAATGCACCATGGAAATGATATGGAGCAGTATGTGCTTAAAACAAAATAGATTTACTATTTTGAATAAGGTTAATGTTACCCAGTAAACCGCCAATGTAAATCATATATAAAGGTTTGGTAATGCATCAAATGGGCGACCTTAACCAACATTCTCAATTTCACGGAAAAATACAAATTTATTATGGGTGATGATAATTACATCTTTATTTGTGTATGTATATATACAAGTTTGCCATCACAGAAGCAATATAAAAGGGCGAAAGCCAATGATGTATGGAGCCATGCTAGTACATTTCGTGGTTTTTACTGAATCGATGTTCAAAGTATTAAAACACATTAAATTGTTTACTGTGATAATGAAGTAAGGTGGCGTTAAAACACTTACACCAAATATGCGAGATGCCAATGGTGAAATGCGGGGATATTCTAGGTAATATTGATATATTTTCAGGACTGATAAGCACTTTGGTAATGGACACTTAGTTCAATATATTGAAAATACAAGGCAAAGGATTCAAAATATACCACAGATGTTTATCATGTGTGTATTTTAAATAAGATTACACTCTTATCCTATTTCGTATATCTGTTATTACACTCTTTGTAATCTTTATAAACTCATCTCAGCCAAACCCTTCTGTGAAACAGCATTGCTCAATATGAAATTGTGTTGTAAAACCCACTTCCACAGACCCTTAATTTGCATGACGGTTGACGCTACAAATCTTTTCTATTATCTTATAACTTTTTTTTTCACTCTTGGTGACCTCTTCCAAAAAATACCAGCTCAGTGAAATATGGGAACTCGATGTATTAGTATGTTTTTACTACATGGTGCTGCCTGCATACCTTGAATTTTTAACATGTTGCTGAAATTAAGTATTATTGTAAAGGATACATGTACGCATGTTTTCACTGTTACCATAGAAATAGCAGCAAGTATAATATATTGGCTTATACCATGGAAACTGTGCATCCTACCCTTCTAGTCACCATTAAACACCATGGGAAAGAGTATGTGAAGTTTATTTGGTGCTACCAGTTTTGTTTTTCCGTGACTTTGAAAGCTAAAGCTAATATATTGGCTGATCTTTGGTAACATAGTGGACCATGCCAATGCTTATCTAAAAAAAGGAGGACTCAAGGAGTGTATGAGGGAAGGCTAATATTGCAAACAGTGATGATGATCTTAAAGACGGGAGATGTCGATATTGTTAGAACTGTCACAGGGCCACTTTAGTATGTGCACTCAAGGTCATCTGACCATGGGGCTGTGACGGTCCTGTTGTTGTATGCTATTGCAGGTCGTTCACAGTTCAACTTTGACAAGCTGATAGTTAAACGTAAGCAAAGTTATGCCAAACTGACCTGGAACAGACCAAAAGGACAGTATACACACTATGTGATAGAATGGTGTCAGAAACCTGATAAGACTAACTGTAACACTGAAAACCAAGGAAATGAAACAACAAGCATGACAGTCAGTCGTTTGCGTGATGACCAGGAGTACAGCTTTGTCTTGAAGGTATATGATGGAGACGACCTTGTTGGCGAATCAAAAGAGTCTAGTCCTTCAGGTAAGCAATGTTACTTAAGTAAAATTAACATGACACACACTCTTTTGATTTATATTACTTATGACATTAAATGTGTATGGGAGAGTTTGATTACTGTATTATACATTTTTATCTTACATTATTTTATCACTTTTTATCATATTTTAATGAATCCCATATTTGCCCTGCTCTTTTTGTAGTTTTTATTATTATTTTTGTTTTGTTTTGTTTTTTTGGGTTTTTTTTTTTTTTGTTTTTGTTTTTGTTTTTTTGTTTTTTGTTGTTTGTTTATTAATTAATTTTGATAGATGGGGAACAAAACGACCTTTTTTCCATAGTATAACCCTCAGTTTGACCCAGGGGTCACTAGAATCACTTACTGTTTAGTAACATGCTAGGGTTCCATTAACGTGACAGAAGACCTACTTAAGATGTAATAAAAGGGGTTATTAGGGATCAATGCAGGAATACCGTATACTTTGGACACAAGAAGGGTTATGTTTGTGTTTATACTCTATGATTCGGTCCTATTTACCAGCATATTGTTTCAATTTTGTGAAACAACATATCGAAGTATGCAGTTTCATTGTTCTTTTCCTAGTGCATTCTGCTGGTGTACCTTTGTTTAAGTTCAGAGTTAAGGGTGTTCATTCTTCGCTTGAAGCTTCCTGTGGAGTGGTTGGATGCTAACCTTCCTTGAATTTGACAAAAGACCTGTTTTAGAGTTATGAGGGACCAATGCAGGGATAACATGTATATTGGACACAAGAACGGTTTTGTTTGTGTTTCTACTCTATGATTTTGTACTATATACCAGCATTGCGTTTCAATTTGTGTGAAGTAAACCTTCAAATTATGCAGATTAATTGTTCTTTTTTCTAGTGCATTCACCTGGTGCACCTTTGTGTAAGTTCAGAATTAATGGTATTTATTCTTGAAGCTTTCTGTGCTTTGGCAGTTTGTGTTCCCTGTGTGAGAAGGTACATGGATGTATATTGAATTCCTTTCTCGGGCTTATTTTAAATTTGAATTTTGCTCCTGCAAATTTCTTAACTCTTACGTCATAAGCAAAAGCTTCTTACATTGTATCATATGTGTGTTTTTTCTCTCATATCATGTTTATTTGTTTATTTGTTTTTATTTCAAGTAGGCCACTACTAGTAAAGTCACGCAGCAACCATTAGATAAAGTACTCCTCCGGAATTTAAGGCTGCAAAACGTTGCCCATGGTTTTGAGCTGATGACCACTTTATCAATTCATTTTATTTCAATTTGCTGCCAAAGCCTTCAGTTTGCACGAGTTTTAATGAAATGCGATAATGCTGATAAACTTACTATATACGTCCACACATAGGCAGTGACTAGATTGCTCTATCTATCTATCTATCTATCTATCTATCTATCTATCTATCTATCTATCTATCTATCTATCTATCTATCTATCTATCTATCTATCTATCTATCTATCTATCTATCTATCTATCTATCTATCTATCTATCTATCTATCTATCCATCCATCCATCCATCCATCCATCCATCCATCCATCCATCCATCCATCCATCCATCCGTCCATCCATCTATCTATCTATCTATCTATATGTCTGTCCCTCTGTCTCTCTGTCTATATATATATGTATATTTATATATATCTATACATATATGTATATATATATATGTATATATATATATATATATATATATATATATATATATATATATATATATATATATATATATATATATATATATATATATATATAACTACGCGAAAGATGTAGAACTGTTGTTCCTGTTTGTAGAAGTAGTTTTGTGATTTCAGGATATGTACCGGGTCCCTAAATTTGCATATTTCAGATGGGACAATGGACCCGTTGCCTGTTGCCATAACAGTGCCCCTTGTACTTATAATTGTTATTGGAGCTGTTATTAATGACAGTCATGCTGAGGCGCCGCATATGTGAAGGTTCTTCAGGAGCCAGGACAAGTGAGTTCAACATTAATTTTATTTTAGACACCACTCTCTTTTCTTTTGAATGAAGGGGAGTTTTAGGCTGAGGTGACACCTTTCTTTGCTTTGAGACAAGTTGTCGTGGTAAGTTTTATCTATAATTCTTTTTCAGTTTGTTTTGGACTACCATTGGAGCAAATCAAAAAACACATAGGACAACATTCGGGCACCAGTCCGTTTTGAGCTTGCCATGGACTATCGTCGACGACCTGTCTTGGGAATGCCATAGTTAATCTCTTAATGATGAAAACATGACAAAAGCCGGCCAATCAAATTATGTTTATTCTATCCATATATATCTTAGTAAGTGCTGAAAACCAACACGTTAAATTACCGTCAAAAACCAAAGATCTTTTGGTATATATAAAGTGAAACAAAGGGCACAGGGCTAAGCCCACAGTAAACTATAAGCATGAGCCCCAATATTCGACTTGTGTTCACATTAAAACATTTTAACAACCAAATTAACCCTGAAGGATAAACAATAAGCCCTCTACCACTCAAATTAGACAGTGTCATTACCATATCCAAACCGTAGTCCTAACGAAACAAATCCAAGTCAATTCCGACCAAAGGCAATGTTCCTTGGTATGTATAGCAAGTTTGTTAATGGCCTTGGTCATATTTTGCACAATGACTGTGATAGCATTTGGTCTTTTTCCACCAAAATCCAAACAAGATATAATTTCTTGATTCAATATCGCCCCACATTTGAAATTTTGTGCCTCTTAGATACAGTCTTTGACATTGGCACAATGTTAAATTGCAAAGCTTGGAACCAGCACCAACAAACCAATAGGGTTAAAAAATGAGGCGTGATAGCTACATGATCGACTTCTTGGGTTGGTGCCCGAAGCTTTGCTTTTACACTTGCATTTCTCTCAGGAATAACAGAGTTAACAAAATATGCACCACAAAGTACCATGTGGTCAGGCCTTGCAACCCTCCACATTTTAATAAGTCCACCCCGAGCCACTGTTGTAATAAGTCTATTTTCATTAATGACGTATTCGGAAATTGTCTTCGTATGTTCTTTTGGTGGGTCGTATAAGGGAAAATTTTTGGCGTCGAGTAAATGCATCTTTAATACAAGAGTGCTCATCTGCTGCCTGGGGGTGGGGGTGGGGGCAACAGATGGGAAGTCCGTAATGGGACTGTCATTTCATTCAATTCTGGATATTGAGCTGTCATGTGCACAAGCTATAGCGAAAATAACTCATGTTACAACAGTTATGTTTAATCTCAATTTTACATAATTGTACACTGTCTTCGAGTTGTCTAAGTCTAGTGTTGCTTATTTTTTTTTTTCTGGATTGCTTTCATATTCAAAGTTTCCAAATACCTTTTACCAATCATTTAAGTTCGTAAAGTATAGTTTGCAATACCTTCAAGACATGCTGCATTGTGCCGGCATTACGTTTTGTAATTTTAATCTTGAATTTAATTTTCAAAACGTTGAGTGCAATTACAGAAATATCACTATTAATTTTAGATTCGCAAATTAGTCATGCCCCCTCCTACCAGAGGAGGGACATAGAGTGATCACTTTTTTGGTGTGTCCGTGAGTCCATCTATCTACTTTTCATGTCCTGGCTCTATTTCGTTTGTCCTCCGCCTAATATTATTGAAACTTTACACACAGTTACATCAAGACATCAGGCTGTGTTATGTACGTAAAAGTAGGTCACTGGCTTAAGGATCTGGGTCACAGTGATATGTGCTTGTAAACCCAAGTTTTGGGCAATAATTTTTTTACTATGAAACTTAGATTAATGATTTTCACATGCAGGTGCATCCACACGTAATGGTCTGGCTTGTTTCAAAAGCAGGCCACTAGTTCAAGTAACTGGGTCACAGTGACATACCTTAATACATCGTGTATGTGCTATAATTTCTTTACTGTGTAACTTAGTTTCATGAAACTTTACACACACATATATCATGACCTAAAGGTGTGTCATGAAACAAAAATAGGTCCATGCATGTAAAACTATATTACGCTTCATGGCAGGGCTGTAATTCTGTTTCCCTTCAACTTAGAGTTACGAAACTTATAGGCAGGACTATAATATATATATAAATAAATATATATACATATGTATATATATATATATATATATATATATATATATATATATATATATATATATATATATATATATATATATATATATATATATATATCTTTATATGGGCTCTTTCTTTTTGTCTGATATGATTCTTATCTGGGCCAATGTCTCATATTAAAACGTTGTAACACAGAAATATACTTATTACTCTGAATTATCTTATTGGAGCCGTAACTTTTATTAAAAATACTTAAAAAGAAAACTTAAGACGATGAAGTCAGTGTGCGTCTTTTAATTGAGAGTTTTCTCCGCACCATGTTCTGATGATGTGTTTCGGTAGCGTCACGGGTGTACATACTGAGAACACATTACATCATAAGGTCAAGTAATAACAGAAGAGTTGCATTTTGATTTACCTACTTTTTATTGAAAAAGTGCCACAGACTGCAAAAGGTACCAACTGGCCTCTCTAATATTAATAAAATGTCCTTCAAACACGATCAGTGAGTCCCACAGATAAAACTCAGGCAGGAATTTTTCATTTTGATCACTTTAAATTAGCAGCCTGAAGTCAGGGTGTGTCTTCTATTAAGGTTTTTCTGCTGAACAAAATGACGAAGATAAAAACCTTGTAGATGTTCTAAACTTGTGATGAATCTTCTAATGGAGATTCACCTTCTAACCGAGAATTTATATATGCAGCTACATAACCATTGCAAAGACCTCTGTGTTGGAGCGTAATTCCCAACACAATTGAGTATAGCTCACTCACTTGAATGCTTCCAAAAATTTGAAGGTCCAGTTGCACCATATCTTGGCCCATGTGGATCCAGTTGTGACCCTGGTGCCAATGCTCTGACTTCCTTCTGCTTTGGGTGGCAATACTGGTTTGCTCATTTCAGTGGAAGCTCAGTAAATGTTCACTCATTGGCACTGCACTGGTAGTTCCAATTGTTCCTTTTTGCGTAAAATCTTTTCTTAGCAGTCCTGGACTCTTTGGAGACCATGACAGCTGATATCAGTCATGTGGATAGCTCTGAAATAGTTGGGAGCATAGCTGGTCATTTGACTAGAAACTTTAGTTTCCAATAAGGCATCTCAACATGGGTGGCTGCCTGTCTCAAGTCAGGAGTGAAATTTGTTTCTTCACATTGGTATTGGAAGAGAAATGTTGATGCTTTGACAAGTCTGAAATTTCTTTGCTGTCATTGTTGGGTTTGGAATTAATGAATATGGATCATGTTTTTCTGTACTATTCAGGTCATAGAAAGTGGGAAAGCAATACTCACCAGGCAATGGCTGCATGGCAGCATGCCATTAGTTGTGATCAGGTGTCCACTTCTCCTTTATGTTTGTTGTGTCAAGGCCAGAAGCTGGAATCATTACACCACAATAAGGCCACCTGCCAGGATCATCGGTACATCTTTGCCTGCCATCAGCAACTCAGTCTTGTTTGGTCTCATGAACAAACATGCCATTATTGTTGTGACTGGGAAGAAAACAAGTGACTGCTCTTCAAACTCTTCTGAAGAAAGATGAACACAGTGACGTGCAGCTGGCAAACTGTTGCTGTCAAATGCTGGGCTTTGGAATTTGACTCCACTGAGTCATCACCTGCAACTCCACTTGAGAAGCAAAGCTGAACCCTTATTGCACCATCGCAGCCTTAGGTTTGTGTAAACCTAATAAACCTGTGGGAGCTAGGCTTAAGGGCAAGTTGGGCAACCAGAGATCCACTGCGATAACAAAAGTTCAACCCAAGGCAATCTGTGTGTTGCTGGTTACTAACCCTAGAGTTGCCTGTGCCTTGGAGTCTATGGTTACAGGTACACAGCTGCAGGCTGGTATGTTGCAAGTACTGATCGCCCCCTTTCAGCCTACCACTTCAGGATCTTTTCCAAAGGGCAAGTAAAACACAGGTTAGATATGTCAAGATCTACTGCTTTGGGTCTGAGTGCTATTAATATGAACCATGTTAGGCAGTGCAGCCTAAATGAAGATCTATGTGTCCCTGTCCAGGCACCCTGGATCCTCATCTAGTCAGGTCCCTCTCTATCACCAAAGCCAGTAAAATCTTCCCAACCTTCTGGTTCCAAGAGCTTTGCTCATAAGTTCAGGTGCTCTGGAACAAAAAGGAAGGCATCCAAGTCTGTGATGGTGCCTTCCGCTGTAAAAGAGCTCAAGATTCTTGCACTGGTGGCCCCCTCCTTTGCCCAAGCACTACCTCTGAAGCCTCTTGTTTCTAGGCCTGCTCTGCCTTTGCCCTTCTGCCAGGTTCACCCAAAAAGGATCAGTTGGCAATTCTGCTGGCAACCAAGGCCAGATTGGTGCATGGACCTGTTGGAATTATGAATCAAGCTGCAGCAACATTTACTGGTATATCTGATACTTCCTCTGCAACTGCAAACAATTATGGTCCACAGGAACCCTGAAGAGCTCAACTTGCATGCTTGGCAGTTGTCACCCATCACTTCAGTTGGCTTGTTGGAAAGTGGTTTTATGGTGGTGGGACAATCAAAGAATACATCCTTGGTCTCTGCAAAATACTGGCCATTGCCAACTTTCTGCCCTACCAGTACGAAATCCTTAGCAAAAACATGAGAGCTGTGCATGGTTTCTGATCAGCCATCTCCTGTATCCTTGCAAAATTCCTTGACTTTTGCATTGGGAGTGATCCTTTTCTGTGAGTGCTCATCATCTCCATCTACATAGGCACACAGACTGTTAGGTAGCTTTTTCATCAGTGCCATTTGCACCTAGTCTTGACCATGCTGAAGATTGGTCTATTGAGTTCATTGGACACTATGGTTATCTGGACCTCAAACAATGGATGTAGAAAATTTGTGTTATATTAGTAATCCCTTTGAGGGCTAGAAGAAGCAAGATCTATGTTCTGGCAAACGACCAAATCGAATGATCACCTGATCCCTCCCAGGTGACACTGAGGCCCTAATTAGGTTTCCATGCAAACAACCAAGTGGTTTAAGATCCTGATATGGCCTTAAAGGGTTTTAGCCATCATGCTATGGATACAGTGCTTTCCATGAAGAAAAGAGCCTTACGTGCTGTGAGTGCTTTGCATTGCCATTTCTCACCCATGAATGGTTTGGGGGGCCAGAGGTCCGGCCTCTTTTGGCTCCTTGACAACCTACATAAAGAGCTAGTTTGCTGAAACAAGATCTTCTGGTGGACCAAGCAGACAATCCTGAAGGCATATGAGACCACCCTGGAGAGGCCTTGTGCTTTGGAGCTTGCCTCAGGTAGTTCTCAAGAGGTGCGAGCCCTCAATGCCTCCTGCTGCAACTTAAGGATGTTGCTTTAATCAACATCCTCTGGGCTTTAAGGTTCATACATTGTTTTCACAGAACACTAATTGTGGGACCTGGCAGCTGAAAGGAGGGTATGTATACCTTTTTGGGCATGACAGGCTACTTTGTATAGGCTCCTGATATATGTTTGTTAGACTGTGTTGTAGTTTATGGCGCCCTTGTGCTTAAGACTTGATGCAGTAGATAGGTTGCCATACATATATTAGTGGGCCTTTCCCTAGTAAAACTCACCTAATCATGGACTTATATGAGGCAGTTGTTCCAAAGGTTCTGGCTCCGACAAAGCTGGTTGATCAATTTGGACATTGCCTTATATGTCCATATAACTGGCCTCCTGTGTCTGCCAGTTTTATGCCTAGGTCAAGTTAGATCTCCAGTACTGGAGGTGTAGAAACAGACAGAGTCTTTCCATGTGGCAGACAACCATCATGTTGGCGGGCGGGGGGGGGGGGGGGCACTGTGGACCTATGCTGGTCAGTGAGGATGGTTTTCTTGCTTTGATCAGAATTTTTTTTGGCGGCCTCAAGTCCATATACCTCTGAGGTTATCCCTTTAGATGTCACCTCCTCATTCGGACCAATGGCCTGCCCAGAAGTTGGTCCCAGCAGTCTTGGTCAGTATGATAGTAACTTTACACCCACCTCTAATGCGTTTGTGACGGATGGGAACAGGAGCATCAAAAGTTACCATCAAATCTGCAACGATCAAGAGATTGCACCAAGGGACCACCCAGTTTGTAGGAACAATGAAAGTGAGTGTACTCAACTTAATTGTCTTGGGTGTTATGCCTAGATACATAGGTCTTGGCAGTGGTGGTCGACAGGTAAGTATATTTACTAATACCAATATTACTAAAAATGTTCACGTGTTGGCTTTGTTCACTAATGTGGTTAAATGTTCCTGCAGCTTTTCTTCACAATCCAAGTGGTATACATAGATCTTTTTATCCTTGGTCAGTGTTCCATATCTGTATACACCTACCATGTGTTTTTTTTTTCTTCTGCAAGGTTATAGGTTTAAGGTTATTAGTGGCTATGATTATATGTTGAGTTTGTAGTTACTGAAGACTATTTGAAAGATTCACAGTACTAGTCTTTAACCTTCAGTTGCCTTTTATGAGTGGCTGATTTTCTTAAAACAGGAGGGTTTTTTTTTACATTGGTAGTTGAAGATGGATGATGTTTTTTTATGTTTTTTGTTTTTTAATGTCTCCCTTTTGCAGTAATACGATCTATGCTTTAGTTCCCCAAGCGGGAAAACGGGAGCAAGGTTCCGATATTAGAGCAAAGCAGGCATGGGTTTCTGGGTGATTTATGGGCCATTCAATATTACCGCACTGCTTTACCATTGTATTCAACACAGATAGTAATGGTGGAACATCGACCTTGATTTCTTCAAAAAGCATAATCTGTCATTGCTGACATAGTATTTAAAAGAACAAGGAATATCAGTTGATAGTAGGAATAACGCAGCACTTCTACTTTTGATAATTTCAGTTTGACATTTCTTTTTACAGCCCACTAGACAAAAAATAGTAGTTTACCATGACTATTCGCCTTGTCACTCATTCTAACTATCAATGCCTTCTGTATTTCCTCTGCCAACGATCTGCGATGGTAATATTCCATAACCTCCTGTATTTGATCTGTTTCCTACCTTCCGTTATGTTGACACTGACAAGATTACTGTCTGCATTATCATGATCTCGACACATCCTGCTCACTTTCTAAGGGGTACAAAGCACACCATCGAACAGCAATAAAATCAGCCCACATGCTTTCCTTTCCTAATGGGACCTCTCCCCGGGTTTCCCCACTTTGCGAACTTATGCATAAATTGTATTACTTTGCTCTCATTTTAAAGTTCAAATTTGCGAACATTGGTAATGTTTCTCTAAAAAACATTTTGTTACAATTATACAAATTAACCACACGAAAAAAAATTCTCTCTCTCTCTCTCTCTCTCTCTCTCTCTCTCTCTCTCTCTCTCTCTCTCTCTCTCTGTATATATATATATATATATATATATATATATATACACTGCACTGACTATTGCGCAGACATTCAGTAGGTTAAATATATAACTAAGAAAAGTTAATGGCAGGCAGCAGCTTCATCATACTGGAGGCTTATTTTTATAGTATGAAAAGAAAAGCTGTGCTGCATATGATGGCAGAACCAAGGTGGAATAAAATGGCTACCAATAGAAGGGAAAAGCCAATCAGTTAAAATATAATGTTCTGACGTAGATTATGTTACAACGTAACTTAGGTTGAGTACACGCCCCAGCTCAAGTAATATCATAATAGCAAAGATGGACACGTGTTGTGACTAGGTCACAGCAATTAAACTTCAATGACCAAACAGCTGTGGTGTGGGCCTTCCTTTCTTTCCACTGCAAGATTCCTATTACAGAATATCTATTGTTATTTCTTTTTGGAAAAGAAGTGGTATTTCCAAGTAAATTAAAGGATCAATATGAGTGAAAGAAAGCAATAATAGGCACTGGGCGATCAGGTGGACATCAATTACCGTCCTTTTTTATTCCATTAGGTTCAATTTTTTTTTGTCCAGGTGAAGTTATGTCTTGTTAAAGGATGGTACGGCAGCTAGCAGCACACAGCGTTATAGGTGTGCAGTAGACAGCAGTAAACGATGCCACATGGTTCAATGCTGCTGGCTGATGCTGTCGGTTGCTCACTTATATTATGCGCAAATGAGCTATAAAGGTATCAATTTGATTTCCATGAAAAACAGCTTTACAAAGTGGGTTCGGGTGTAGTTTGCCACTGGCCAATGCTCTCTGCAAGGATAGTTGCTCTTTTTCGAACAAACGCAGGATAGGTCAGCAAAAGATTTTACATAAAATAGCTTTGAGAATACTGTTTTTTTTTTAATCTTGTTCATCAGGCACTACCAAATGCCAGTAGATGAAAACATACATATGCATGGGTTGAATATGGCAATGTGTGTACATGATAAAAAGAAGGTGCATTTATATAACTAAGTACCACACTGAAGTCGAGATCCAAGTTGAAGCAAGATAGATCAAAGTGTCGCAAGAAAGATCATGTATATCCTTTTTTTTTCAGATGCTGAAGCAAAAGGACGCAGGTAATTTTTTTTTTTTTTGCTTTGTGTATGGCAGGTTGACATTTTTAATCTCGAGTTTTAGCACACTGCTTATATGTAAAAATCGCATCAACAAAGCGTCCTCACAATTGTGTAATGTGTAAATGGCCTACGACTGTATAATATTGTCCCATATAAGTTCATGATTTGAGGCATGCTAAAAAGTGGACGTGAGTTTGAGTGGGCCACAGTGATAGTCTTATGAAAGAGCAACATTGTTTCAATGGTCACATTCCAAATTCTGAATGTTGGATGGCTGTAAGGCATTACATTGGAAACCAAGGTTTACCATAGGGACTCTTTTTGGGGGCAGACTTAAAATTAAAGTACAATTCTCATGTAGAGATTTCAAGTTTGTTCTTTGAACCATGGTCGCGTGCAATCACTGATCTTTTGTCAAACGATACATATATGCACATATGCAGAAACAAAATGTCAGCAAATGTTCCAAGCCAACATCGTTTTCTTCAATAATCCTAAGATTGAAACGTTATCGATCCTTTCCAGGCCTTACATCCAGCTACATTTTATTTGGGGATTTATATAGCCTTTTTGATTGGACAAATGCCTCAGTCTTTCATGTACTCTGTTGCCACCTCCATTTGCCTTGGTCACTTGGAGCAGGAGCATCTGCGTTGTGAACTTTGGATCTTCAATGATGCAGATGCTTGGTCTTACACAGGCCACATCATCACTGTAAATTGTGTTCAGCACTTGAATTGACTTTTAAACCACACACACACACACACACACACACACACACACACACACACACATTCCCACAGGTAAGCCAAAACAAATCCTTGTGTTATAAACCGGCCAAATTGAATCACAGTCCTTGCTTTGTCTAGAACTTTGTGTCAGGGATAATCACAATATGTCATTTTTCACAGCTTCAAATTCAAGACTTGTAACCTCCAGGTGTTGAAACATAGGTCAGTACAAGGGCACTTCTTAGCAATCAAAGTCAAATTTACCATACAATGAAAGTGATTGCAGAGCAAAGCTTGATAAAGTCTCTGGTATATTTCTGGTACCACTGTCATACTTGGTTGTTCTTTACTCACATGTAATATGAAAATGCATGTACATATAAAATATAGGCAATCTTTAAGATGATATTTTAAAACCCAAAACGAAACGAAAGGCACTCTGTTGCAACACGTAGACTCCTCGTTTGCACATACCAGACCACTTTAAATTTCTTGATCAGTAGGTCAAAGGTCCTGTTCCACGTAAACCTCTTCGAACTTGAAAAAGGTGGGGGTTTTGGGGGGGGGGGGGGTTGCTTTGTTTTGCTTTGTTTTGTTTGTTTTGTTTTGTTTTGTTTTGTTTTGTTTTTGTTTTTGTTTTTTTGGGGGGGGTTGTTTTTTTTTTTTTTTTTCGGTATAAGACGAGATGGCCCCGATGGATTTGTGAGCCATCAGATCAAAACATGAGGGTCATAATGATATGGAAACCTGCCCGCCAGGAGCCCATCATAAATTTTGTAGCATCCCTCACCATAACCAGAAACCCTTATCGAGTTAAGGATCATCTACTGGCATCAACAGATTAGCAAAGGCAAGGACACACATACTTTCCATGAAGGCTTGTTTTTAATATCTGTAATCCCCCTTCTGCAACTATGTCAAACCACTTAACTCCCTTTTGGGTTCGAAATCTGAATGCAAAAATTATTTCATGTGCAGAGATTTTAGCCTGACAGAGTTTCAACAAATAAAGTACACACACAGCTAGAAGAAGAAAATATTGACTAAGATTTCCTTTTGATTGTCATTTTTAAATATGTGACGGAGCATGCAAAGCAAGTAGATAAATGATATCTTGGTCATTGGTGTTTAATATTCTCAAATGGATTTGAATACATGAAGTAAGATATGAATTACCTTCTGCCTGAATGATTCCTTGGTATTTTATAACATAACAAGACACATAAGACACATGTTTCACCCAAGCTTGCAACATTTCAAAAAAACACAAAAAACAAGTATATTTAAAAGTGTTTCACACATAGGCAGGAAGGTATGTATCAGAAAGGCACCGCTAGTATGATGCAGAAATAACATTGGGTTAGTTAGATCTTTTTGAGCACAGTATCTGATACTATATTAACATTGAATGGCAACTTAGTTGATTCATGGTGGTCCAAAATTTAAGGGAATATTTTTCGCAAAATATATGATAAAAATGTGAGACAAATGTTACATCTTTAGCAAATAACGGGTGCTGTAAATATTCTATTCTTGATGTATCTCAAAACTTTCAATCTTATATGCCCCACCTTGGTGCAGGGTGTCATGAAGTAATTATATACAGATAATAACACAATGGCTAACCTATAATATCACCAAATTTATGAAATTACCAAACGAACTTGACCATAACCGCTTGAACAAGGCCTGATAGAGATATACCCAAGATACACCCCACAAGGTTTGAGGGAATATTGCTAGTAGATTTTAACTAGGCTATATACACATTTATATGCATTGCGATCCCCAAAGCATATATGGTAAAATATTATCTTACTGGCCGTTACATAAATTCAGAAATTTCTGTATGTATCAGTTTGTGATGTAATCTGAAGTCGAGTAATTTTGGAGCCAGTGAAGTTTTGTTTGTGACATTATGAAGACAATCTATGTTAAGGACAAGTCATCAAAAAATACGAAATCACACAATACTCACTGCAGTACCACTGGTTAAGTGTCCACGAGCAATTGTAACATAATTAGCAATGCAGTTTCAGAGAAAACGATTCTAAAATTCAAGTTGTCAAAAAGGGACAAAAGAAATATGCAAAAAATCAGCTAATTTGTCGAACATGACCGTGAATAAAATGTCAGTGGAGACCCACCAAGTTTAAATCCCCAGCACATTTCAGCATTACTGTTGTAACGGTTTAGAGGCAGTACCAAGTTCCAAAAAATATGGTAGGTGCTAACTTTGTCTGTAGGAACACTAATTCGACATCTTTGATCTACCATAAATGTGCAAGCCTTCAAAAAAAAAAAAAAAAGTCTAGGTTTTCTGGCACGAAATTCTACTTTATGACTTTGTGGTTTTGTTCTATTGACTGACAGCTTCTAACATTATCAATAATCTTACTATTACTAATGATAAGGTATTGGACCTGCTGAAAAGATTGGATGCTTTAAAAGTTACTAGCCCCAACGATATTATCGTTCCTCTAATAAAGAGGGGGGTATCCATATGTGGACCCTTAGCTACATTATTCAATCTATCTTTAGTTCACAAACATTTCTAGGTGTGTGGAAACAAGCAAATATTACACATTTATATAAGAAGGGTGGTGCTTGTTTATGTACCAATTATCGCTCAATAACCCACTTAAGCCTGTGGGGAAGAAAACGGAGAAAGTGATATCAGAACATACCTGCAATTTCTTCAGAGACAACATGTTTCTTTCTTTACAAGTAAGTTGGGCTTCATACCTGCTGACTCAACAATAAATCTGTTTTTTTTTTCATTTTACCAAGAAATATGTCTCAGTCTGACACAGAAAGAAGTACACGTTGTTTTTGTTCACATAAGTAAAGCCTTCGATAAAGTCTGGCACCATGGTTTAGTTCTTCAGTTAGAATGTAGCAGGATCTCTGGTCGTGTATTGAGATGGATCAATAATTACCTGTCAATGCGACAACATGTTATCATGAACATCAAATCCTTACACTGAGGAACTGTAAATGCCGACGTTCCCCAAAGCTAGGTTCTCGGGCCTCTTTTGTTTATTTATATAAATGATACTGTGGACGTTGTTCACTCAAATATCAAACTTTTTGGAGACAACACCTCACGTTTTCGTCTCTGTTGACAAGCCCTTCCATGACGCAAAATAACATGAGAGATGATCTTTCCTCAATACAGTCTTGGTCTACTGACTGGTTAATTGCATTCAATGCATTGAAAATTGATGCAAAGGTAATGGCTCGAAAGAATAACCACCTTAATAACCCCCTTTATTATTTGAGGATCATCACTTACATAACGCTGAACTGCATAGGCATTTGGCTATTGTACTAAGATCTTGAATGGAGCTACCACATTAATCTTGCAGTTTCAAAAGCTTAAAATACTTAACATAATAAACTCTCTGCAATACATTTTCGACAGAAAATCAAAGATTTAAAAGGCAGTATTATACAAAATAATCCTTCGAACTACCCCATTTTCGAGCTCGAACAGATAAATTTGACAACTCATTCTTTCCTTCCAAAACTAGACTTTGGAATCAGTTATAACCTTTTGATGTAAGAAATATCAAATCCTTAAACGAGTCCAAGAGCAAAATTAACACCAGTATTCAAAGATCAGTCAAGCGAGTGCAAATATATTATAATGGCAATTCCTTCCTTTCCAATATTCATACTAGATTACTGTTTGGTCACCTCCAGCTGAATGACAACTTGTATGATATTAACCTATTAGAATCGCCAACGTAATTGTGGTGCCGGTATCTAAGATGTGTGGCAATATTTTGTCTTTGTTCATCCTACATCGTTTACTGAGACCAGTTACCTACAAATGTTATAGTGTTTATCACTATAAATCACGAGGCTGCTTTGTTTGGTGCTGCTGGATGCAGTATAATGATAATAGGACAATATTTCTGTCTGTTCAGGATTATGTTTTAAAGATTCATATATTTAATCCCTTTGTGTAACAAACTTTAAAATGTACGTTAATTTTCTCCTTTACAAGCGTTGAACAATACAATTCGTCTTTATCAAATAGTCTTTTTTGGCGCAAATTATCATGAAATACTGAGTCCCACTATCTGTCTCGTACTTATCGTCGTGTCTTACTCAAAGATGTCTGCCATGGTGTGGTGCTACTCAATGAGTCTGATTCAAGTGGGCACTGATGTTCCGTCTGTCCTATGCATGCGTGCTACCTTGCAAGAGAAATTCATAAAGGAGCCATACCCTTTTTCCTAAGTTTCACTATGTCACCTATATATATTGTTTGTATTCTATATGAATAAAATACCTTTAAACCAATGATATAGTAGCATAGATCCTAGTCACAAAGGTTGAGCTGCACTTCTATCTAAACATAAATCATTTAGTTGCTTGGAGAGTTTATACAGGATATGGATGGTAAATGACAGCGAATTTGATTGTAATAGGTCAACTGGCTTTACATTTGGACGCTTACTTGCATATAGATGAAGTCTTTCATTGCCAGTTTTGAGCAAACTCAATGTGTTTTAGTTGCTCTTAAAATACTACTTTCATATTTATTGTAAACCTTGAATTTAGGTAGGAACATGTCTACATTGGCATACACCAGAAAAAAGTTTAACAGCATTCCTGCACTTGCTTTTGAGCTTATTGTGCCCAAAGCGTGCTATGAAAGCAGTTAACTTAATCCAGACTTGGGACTGCAATATGTATTAAGAAATCTGTCAAATTTATCTTGGGGTTTTGTTCATATTGAAACCACGTTTTGGGGACACTTAGTTCATTACCTGCTTGCTTATTTCTCCTTTTTTGAACCTGATTTTCCTTCTACATGTAGTCTTTTTTGGGGTGGTGGTGAAATTTTGTATAACTTGTGTCTTCTTGATGTCTGGCTAATGTATTTGTAGAGGCACTGCCTTAATTTTGTGTCCATCTTACGGACACCAAGCCATGAACTTGAGTTTGGCTTGTTATGAATATTTGCAGCGATACCCTACCTCAGGATAGTTTTTTCACTGTAGGAATGGCTCTGCTAACTAACAAATAATCATATTTGCCTCTGTCAATATTTTAGTGCGGGAGAACAAACCTTAAGTACTATCATAGCCGACAGCAGTAAATATGAGAATCCACTTGGTAAAACGTCGGGCTTTGGGACATCAGGTACCACTGAATACGTCAATGTTAGTTTTCACGCCGGAGAGGAGGTAGTCGAAGTGAGCTTGCCTGTGTCAGACAGGAACCAGCAGTACTTAGCGTACCAGAATATAAAGCCAGAGGTCCATGTGTATGAAGATGTGCCTAGTCTGCCTCATAAATCCACCTTTATCAACACAAAAGACAGTGCTCCATCCAAGCACACAGGTAAATATTTTGCTGTATAAGTTTGTAAGCAACTTGTGAGGGGTGTTCAACATCATAATAAAACCCATATGAGAGAGAACTCGTTCATGTTTTAACGCCATTACTTCCGGAAATTCAACGTCACATCAAATCACCTTTTACCATAGCTCCCTACATAATTGCTCATATTGCTGTGAAAATTTCTTATCTGTTGCATAGCACGAAGAAATATCAGTAGGACTAATATCTGAAATGTTTGCAAGACGTACTTCATTTACACCTTTCACATCATCTGATGGGACATTTTGACAAGAGTTGTCACCATATTTACATCCACGGGTGGAATATACAAGTTAATGTTACAATAAGTGCCAAGTCGAGCATCACAATGCTACATATAACGTTGCTGCCGGTTTATAATTTTGCTTCAGGACAATAATCATTTGGACAAAAAAAATTCAATCAAATATTGAGAAAGTTTTCCTTGTCTCTTTTAACTTGAAATTTGTGTCAAAACCTTCTGCATAGAAGAAACAGATAAAGGAAAGCTGTGGATGTGGGTAATATTTTGTTACTAGCACTACGGGCAGAGAAGTAGCTTTCAGATGTGTACAGCGTTCCTTCTGTTCAGCATGTGGAAGAATGCTTTATAACTTTTTTGCCCCAAAGGAAGTAGAAAATGTACCAATAATTTAAAGTTGGCAACGAAAACACACTTCCAATGCGTCTTTTTCCTTTCTGTCCATACATCTTACATTTTACTCTAGCGACTTACATACGTTGTATCATTCTTCACAGGAGAATATGAACAGTTGTCTCCAGATGCCAGGACACCGCATTCCAACAATGAACCAAACGTATACAAGCAACTTGAAAGACGTCAAAGCGTGCCACATCGATTGTTTCTAAAACGTACATGCTGACACAGAGGAGAAGGGAGAAAGGCTCTGTGCTTTCCGTTCATGCACGTTCTTATTCGAAGATATCAACCTGTGGCTGAGTGGGTAGTCTTCACACATTCTAAAACATAATCTTTACAGAGATAGTAGCCAGCAACCGTCAATAGCTTCATGTGCCCCAGGAATTGTTTTTTAACATGAGGTTATCCAGATGCTCACGGGGTCGTGGTGAGGGGAAATAGAGTCCTCTTCTGCTCTCCATTTACTTGTGAAATAGCGCAACATTAAAAGATATATCGGTACCATTTAGCATGGATGACCTATACCAAAAATCATTAGTTATATCATTTAATTCACATACAATAATGTATATGTAAATTTTAACTGAATTAGACAACTGGTGTATAGAATTCTCAGAATTAAATCTAGCTCATCTTGTTTAAACAGAGTGTTTTCGCCCTGAAAGTTGCTCAATCAAGTGTTGAAAGAATATATATAGCTCGACTTATTACGTTCGTTTCGGATTCAATAATATATATCTGTAAATTGTAACTGAATTAGAAAGGCTAAGGGCGTATGAACTTCTAACAATTAGTACAAGGTTCAAACATTTCAACTCTTGGCCAATTCCGAAGATATGCAGTGCCACCAGCACTGATTCCTTTTTTTTTTCTTTCTTTTTTCTTTTTTTAAATCTATGGGTGGAAAAAGGAGGATGCACACACAAGTGCAATTGGAACAGCTCCGAATAGCTACATCCGATACCATTTTAGTCATTCAACCCAGGTGTGCACATTCACAGTGCATGCCTTTTGGGCAGCTCTTGTGGTTTTTGGACCGTAATAGGTCCTTAAATAACGCTCTGAACAGGTCAATGACCTGGCTGTTCATGCTCCTTCAGTCAGCAAACTGTTCTTCGTCACGTGACCATGTTCATGATTGGGGAAGGAAACAGGACTAAAGTTGACAGTTTTTATTTGTGGAGGGCTTTGGCCTGCCATAAAAAAGCTGGCCAATTATAAACAAATCTGCATTTCGATTTTTCAGGAGTGGTGGTGGAGGGTGGAGGGGGAGTCACTGAGATGATGAAAGAAAACTGGTTTGCTGATAGCCGTATAGCGATGTCCTCACAGACCGCAAATAAGGAAGTAACCCCCTAAGATAAGTCTTTTTCGTGAGCAGTCATTTTTTTTTATTATCTTACGGATATGGATAATGTTTTTCTGAACCATTTGGTCCCACAATGAAACACCTTGTGTACGTGAAATCTTGCAGAGAGAAGCATTGGACGTCCCTCGGTGTCTGGTTTTTATTTTGCATTTAGGTACTCTTTGTGACTGCAAGGAAGTGCTGTATTTTTTTTAGTACTAGGATCTTTTGCCAATTAAAACAAAAAAATCCTCGAGATGCTGTGAATTGTTCCACTTTGGTAAATAGATCGTTTGAATATCAAATAGTAACAGTCTCTACAGTGTATATAAAGCAAGGGACTCTAGCAATACGAACTGTGCTTTTAGTGTTCTTAACAGAGCTGAATAATCGTCGAAACGCATAGCAAAAAAATTATGTTATATGTTGAGTCTAAAAAACGAAATATTGGGGATGTGCTTCAATGCGCAAGCGTGCTACAATGGAAAGAATGCGGTTCTTGGTCTAGATACAAATGTAAAATATGTCATATATACGATAAGAAAGCTGATATTTTCAAAGAATGAATGGAGATGGATGTTATAGCAGCAGCCCGCATGCCGATGAGGATCAGCAGATATCCAGGGAGCATGGTTGGCTGAGCGGCAACATGCGTGCCTATGACAACAAGCACCAGCCCTCATTGCGTTGCTCTAGGTTGGGGATTTCGGGTTTGTTTTTCTTCTTTTTTTTCTTTCTACTTTTTTGTCTGTTTGTTTTGTTTTGTTTTTTTATTTATTATTTTTTGCTACCAGAGACACTTGTCTTGGTCACAGGGCACAAATAATTTTGGACTGTGAAGAGCCAGAATACAGTACTCTGTTCATGAGAGTCTGAATATGGAGGGTCTTTTTCTCCATGATATAAAAAAAATCAGAAGATAGCCAGTGTGCGTTAGGGCTTATGCCATAGAAAGTGACTCATCAACACCTGCTTACCTTCATATTTATGTAAAACTCACTCAAGCAAAACGTGAGGTTTGTGGTACTTGATACTTGTCAGAAATTTATACCAGAGGGTGTATATGCATGATGCACTTGCAGCAAGGTATGGTGAACATTCGGCTTCTCTCTCTCTCTCTCTCTCTCTCTCTCTCTCTCTCTCTCTCTCTCTCTCTCTCTCTGTCTCTCTCTCTGTCTCTCTCTCTCTGTCTGTCTCTCTCTCTCTCTCTCTCTCTCTCTCTCTCTCGTTCCCTCTTTCCTCCTCACTACAAATATGTATGTATGTACGTATATATATGTGTATACACAGACACACACACACACACACACATATATATATATATATATATATATATATATATATATATATATATATATATATATATATATATATATATATATGTATAGATATATATATATGTGTACATAAGTCTTCAAATTACACTCACTTTCAATTTTCAACTTTCATTTTTGAAAAAGGCAAACTCTTAAAGAAGTAGATCCAGATGAGTTGGTGTGTTAAATTAAAATCTACGCTATCTGTTGTTTGGGTTGCGAATTTATATTTTATGATTGAACATTGATGTTCAGGACTGTGCTTTTAGTAAGTTATTTTTTAAAGGCCAAATTCCAAAAGCTTTAGTTTATACAAACGTACTCATATATCTTAATAGAAATGTTTGATATAAATATTATTGACCTTTAGCTCCTACTTAGGGTCATACATATGGTGCAAAATCATACGTTCATGCTATTTACAACCTACTCTTCATATCCAGGATGCTTGTTCCCCTTAATGAAACAATGAAGCCACCTTGACTGCAAACGGCATATATTTTTTGTGTGCATAATAATCCTGTACTGGTATCTGTGCACAAGTTCAGGTATAATGACGTTAATAAAACTCATATGTGTATTTTGTTGCTGCTTACACAATATTCACTGGTTTTGTGTTATAATTTTCCCAATGTCTGAGCAAGCTAATAGCATTGGATGGAATGGTACAAAAAACTGTTACACATATTTTTCATAAAATTCTAATGTCAGTGTATTACATAATATTTATTGTTTCAGTTGGTAAAGATTATACTAGCAGTGCTAACTTAATCCTACTTTCTCTCCTCAGACAAATTATCCAAACTCGTGTACAGTGATTATCATCCGGTTTAACTCTTGTAATGAAATCCCTACATCAAGCAGGAAAATTTGGTTTACATAATTTATAGACATGTTCTTGTAGCCCTGCAAGTAATGATGCGACTAAGTCATTTCTATTTCATTGTATTAACTGTGTACGCAATGGTCGGCATCTTTATGCATTGTAGGAAGCTATAGTTGGAAAGGAATTCTCATATATTAATGGAACCATGGGAATGTCTATTTTCGCAGCCATTTAAAGAGCGAATATTTGCACATGTTCACTTCTACCTGATAGAAATGGTCCTGATTAATCTGATGAAGCTTGAAAGCACTGTCATTTTCGTCTTCCAATATATACAGGTTCTATGATGTGAACATCTGCATTGTAGGAAGCTATAGTTGGAAAGGAATTCTTATATATTAATGGAACCATGGGAATGTCTATTTTTGCAGCCATTTAAAGAGCGAATATTTGCACATGTTCACTTCTACCTGATAGAAATGGTCCTGATTAATCTGATGAAGCTTGAAAGCACTGTCATTTTCGTCTTCCAATATATACAGGTTCTATGATGTGCACATCTTTATGTGATAGTTCTGATTACGTATTCAGATTTGGTACATATCTGTATATAGTTCTGTCACCTTCAGAGTCGAATGAGTCACTGCTAGTGTATGTAATGATCTCCTTGTATCTGTTAATAGTTACTGTCTTACCTGTGTGCATTATTTGTACAGGTATTCTGCACAAAATTGAAAACTCCTATGGCAGTAAAGAAGTGGAAAAAATGTCTTTTCAGTACACAAGTCTTATTCTGCATTACCACCGTCTTATAGAGACCTGTTTGGACGCTTTCGTATTTTTACAGTTTATGTTGTTAGCATTATCAGGTGATGTGCATCCGAACCCTGGTCCCACAAATTTTCTTTGTGATTTGAATGTGTGTCACGCAGACATACGGACACTCTCGCAAGACAAACTCTTATGCTAAAAAACATCTCTAGCTCAGTCCTTTGACCTGATAGCATTATCAGAGACCTTTCTATCGCCACATAAAGATAGTTGCAAGTACAAGATTCCAGGATTCCAGCTAATAATATGACGAGATCGTACTACTGGTTATGGTGGTGGTGTCGCGCTGTATGCGTTCCGAGTCTTGGTCATGAGAAGACAAGTTGACCTAGAGAGCCCAGAGCTTGAAATGATGTGGGTTGAAGTTAGACTTCATAATAAGGTGTTTTTACTCGCAGTTGTTTACAGGCCTCCTAATAGTGGCACTTCTTTTTGGGATGATCTTCAGGGTAACGTAGAACACGCCTGTAACCCAGGAATTGGGAAAATTGTCATGATGGGAGACCTCAATGCAGATCCGAGGACTTCTCATGGACGACGTCTCTTATATTTGGCCTGTATAGTAATTTAACAATTTACGTCACCGAACCTATAAGGATAACGGAACATTCATCAACTTGTCTGGATCAAATACTAAGTAACATCCCCCAATTTGTGTTGCGTGTCTCTGTTCTATCTCCAGTTGATCAGAATGACCACTGCACTATGTCTGCAGGTTTACTTTTTCGGGTTAAAATCAACAAACCATACGAAAGACTTATCTGGCAGTATTATAAGGCCAGCTTTGATTATTTCAGAGAAAAACTCAACGAAGTTGATTGGGATGCCTGCTTTAATATGCCAAATGTCGACCTGACCTGTTTTACTTGGGCCAATAAGTTTTTGGATGTAGCTCACGCACTGCATCCCGAGTAAAAATTTTTGTATCAGGCAGAATGATTCTCCCTGGTGTACTTCCAAATTAAGGGCACAAAGGCGCAAAGTTCATAAAATTCATTACAAAGCAAAGGCATCTAATGAAAATCCATATATCTGGAGTTATTTTCGCGAACTGTGCAACAAATATATTAGTGACTTAAGGAAAGCTGAAGAGGAGTATCATGCAAAGCAGTGCGATGCTGTGAATAATGGACAATTTAAAAGTAAGAAGTGGTGGAAAATGGTAAAATTCCTTTTGTCTGGTAATTCTAATGTCTCCGTACCTTCTTTCATAACTGATGACCATGAGGTCATATTGGATAGCAAATCGAAGGCTGAAGCTTCCAATGCATTCTTTCTTAAACACTGTCAGGTGGATGACTCTAGGTTCAGATTGCCCAGAGACTCTCATTCTCCACAATCCTTGTTGGAAAGTATAACCTTAGACGAAGAGAGTGTACTGGATATCTTGAAGTCACTGAACATGGACAAAGCCAGGGGTCTGGACGGTATTAGTCCAATACTCCTGAAGGATGGCAGCGCCAAGCATTGCTTCATCCCTCACTAAATTATTGAATCTTTCCCTCCAAGAATGTAAATTTCCATCAGAATGGAAAAAAGCAGACGTAACACCGATTCTTTAAGGTGGAACAACCGTATCATGCGGTATATAAAGGCCTATCTCGCTAGTAAGATGTGTGAGTAAGGTCTTTGAGCGTGCTGTATTTAAGCACATCTTTCGTTTTTTATGGGATAATTATGCACTATCTGGAAAACAATCCGGTTTTATGCCTAGAGACGGAACAGTCAACCAATTGGTATTTCCCTGTCATGAATTTTCAAAAGCTGTGGATCTGCAGAAGGAAGTATGCGTGATTTTCTTTGACATTACGAAAGCTTTTGATAGAGTATACCACCCAGTCCTGATATATAAGTTAAAAAATGAAGGGATTCAAGGTCTGCTCATCCATTGGATCGAGGACTATTTGTATGCAAGAACTCAGAGAGTAGTCATTCAGGGCCACGCTTCATCTTGGTGTGACATCAAAGGAGGCGTCCCACAAGGATCAGTTTTAGGACCATTGTTATTTCTAGTCTATGTAAATGACATTGTAGAAACAGTTAGATCTGAAAATTAGACTTTTGCAGATGATACCACATTATATATTACAGTGAATGATCCTACTGAGACAGCAGAGACACTTAATCAGCACCTGTCATTACTATCACAATGGTCTGATCAATGGTTAATCTCATTTAATCCCCATAAAACGAAGTCAATGGTAGTGAGTAGGAAAATAAATATCGGAGATCATCCCACTTTGACATTTAAAAATAGTAGTCTTGAAAACATTACTTTACATAAACATATGGGCCTCTGGTTCTCTAGAAATCTCTCTTTGTCAACTCATATTGGTCATACTGTTGCTAAAGCCCTACAATTGGTCGGAGTATTTAAACGTTTGCAGTATAAACTAAACAGGCGATGCTTAGAATCGCTCTACTTTTCATTCATACGCCCATGTTTGAAATATGCCAGTAATGTTTGGGACAGATGCTCACAAGGTGACAAAAACAGGTTGGAATCTATTCAGCTGAACGCAGCCCGTGTGGTAACAGCTGCACTTGCACATACAAGTCTTGAAAAACTCTGTTCTGAGATAGGTTGGGAAACACTTGCTGAACGTAAGAGAAAGCAAAAATTGGTGCTTAAGTTCGAAATTGTAAAAGGAATTGCCCCTAAATATCTCTGTAATCTTTTGCCAGGAAAAACATCGATGCGAACTGATCAAATACACGCAATTGATGACAAAAAAAGCACATATTACAATTCTTTTTTTCCATCCACCATACGTGAATGGAACCTGCTGCCACGATGTCTAGGAATTTGGAACATGTTGACGAATTTAACAGGGAATTAAACAAAACCCAACCAAAACGTAACAATCTTTACTATTTGGGTAAAAGGCAAATAGCAGTTATTCATTCTAGAATGAGGATGAGCTGTAGCCAGTTGATCGGTGACCTCTTCAAAATAGGTGTTGTTGACTCCCCTTTATGTTCATGCGGTGATAATGCAGAAAGTACTTACCCACTTCTTTTTTGAGTGCAACAAATATGTTCTCTTGAGGGATGACTTACAGTCAAAGATACTACAGTATGGAAACTTTAATTTGAGAACAGTACTATTTGGTATTGAAACCAAAGGAGATACAAAAAAAAAAACATAATGAGCATATTTTTGAAGCTGTGCACAAATTCATTGAGAATTCAAATAGGTTCAAAACATTATGTTGATAAATTTCCTTATACCTACTGTACCTCAAAGAGCAATTTTTAAACATAAAGCTCACACATTACCCCATTACCCTCTCTCGATTCTTATTGTGGTCTTGTTTGTATATCTATCTGTGTACTAGTGGCTTGCAACTTTTTGTTGTCTTGCACTACATGTACAAGAGGCCCTTATATAGGCTGGTGAGCCTGTCGGCCAATTGTTTTTTTTTTTTTTTTTTTTTTTGAATAAAATACGTTTAAACCAAAACTCATTGTCTGACATATATCGTCTCTGGGACCTAAACTTAAGATCAAGGTCAACAATCATATACAATATTGAACTTCTATATGGTCCATCTTTGCGGTACATTTAGTACTGGTATACTTCCTATTTCTCAAAATTTGGAAATTTTGAATCCTTTACAATAAATTTATTAACCTTAAAAATTAAGTTAAGGTCATTTAAAATTGAGCATTGAACCAAAGCATTTTGGGCTGTAAACGTAGAAGGCATCTTTATTTACAATCAAATCAATACAATTAATGTATTTTACACTTGTGATGTCGGGTCCACTTAGCACTACCAGTGGTGCCACCATATCTCAACAAGTCAAAAACTTTTACTCGATAATGTTTCCGTAGCGGTATATCAATGCACGTGCTCAAGTTAGAATGAACTAACCATAACAGAAAATTTCTGAAATATATTCCGTTCGTAAACTTGAGAAAGTAGATGAAGGTCAACCGCATCATGCCATATATAACTTCTACATATGACAAAGATACAAGTATAGTTAGTCGATCATTTGGTATTATTAACCTTAGTCTTTCTTAACATTATCATTTTGTACTCTTGACATATTTCGGATTATCTCTTCCGTACTGCTTTAGATGGTGCTACCAATTTTCACGCGGTTTTGTCCTTTTGCCTGATCAATAATAACACCAAGTTTCGAGATTTTTCGAGAAAAACTTTTGCCAAACTATACTCTCAACAGTTCTTATTTTCGCCTAAATACTACATGATTTTATAGGTGGGGCCACCAATATTGAATGAAGCATAGATTTTCAGACACTTGATAAGTCATATGTATATAGTATATTAGTAAATGACGTATCGCGACCTAACTTCAAAATTGTTGACTTTATTACTTTCACAAGAAGAATTTTATTGATTGATGGACCAACAGAGTGACATAGTTTCGAAATTATGGACGTATATACATGGGTGACCATATAAGCTCTGTGACGACGGTAAGAAGAGCTGAAAATCACTAAAGCTTGAAGACGACGTGAGAATAAACATTGTGCAAAACAATATGACAATGACCACAGCAAACCGTTTTCAAATGAATGTGCGTGTGTGTGTGTGCGAGCGTGTGTTTTCATGACTACAAATCCAACAATCATCTTCGGCTAACTATTTTGTTTGATAACAAATTAACTAAGGAAGGTTAAATATTTTGGTTTGTTTTCGGTTTAGTATAAATCCATGAATTTACAATTTCCCTACGCACAAAGATGATGATTTTATGCCAAATGGTGTGCCATGATATTGTGCAAGAATTCCAATAGTTGATTTTATATTTTTTTTCTTGTAATATGCCTTGTCATCTGACATGCTTTTCGTTATGATGAGGGTCAAACTATTTTACACTGTTTTGACGCTTTAAATCTGTTTCAGTTGTTAGTAACTTGATTTTTTTAGTTTGTTTTTGTGTAATCGTCCCTTGATTTGGTATTTGAAGGGGTGGAATGAGGAGATCATGCCTTTACGGCGTTCCAAAATTCACACCCGAAAACGTAAGACACTACGACTACCATAACACTTTTTTGTATTTTAATGACCAACGGTATTTTAACATTCATGGGCGTGCGAGAAGCCCCCTGTTCCACTTTTAATGTTTGGCGTTAATTGTACCATCTATGTGTGTAACATCACATTTTTAGGGAAAAAACCAAAAAAAAAGTTAAAGACAAACAAAAACAAAACAAAAAAGTAACAATTGAAATATTAAGCTCTAAAAAATACCACTTTTTCTAAAATCTAACAGCTACCAACTTCAGCCTTCAGAGATTGTACAAACAACATATATTTGATGTCCAGAAAAATGTGAATAACGTCGAAAAAAGCAACTTAATTATGCACAGCTGCATTGGAGAAGATGAAATACACATACAAGTTCTTATACCACACCAATACGTCATACTCCCTAAATGGCACAAAAATTAGGACACATCAATTTAAATCTTAGATGGTAGCGTTCCGTTATTGTTTTTATTTCGAACATAGGCAAGGAATTTTAACATGAAAAGCAAACTTCACTTAGAATATTTATTGATAGGGTCTTTGTAATTTTAAACACATAAAACAAAAGACTTGCTGCTCATTATTATATGAAGTACAGACAGCTTTTTTGCAGCGTCAGTTTAACTTCTGCTGAACTGCAGTTTGTTTGCTCATGGGCTTGCATGTGCATAAAGGTAGCTATATCTCAGGCTTCGCTGACTTCTGTATCAGATACATGTGTCAGTGAATACCGTCATACCCAAGAATTCTTGGGGCATGAAGCTATGTGGGAGTCGAGAATCACAAACTGACCTGACGGATGACATTTCATGAAAATTTCCCTAAGTTTTGTCAATATGAATGAGAAAAATCGTCCACCGAATGCATTGTTTACATTTATAATTCAAAAGTTACTACGCACATTTATATTAGAACGACAGCATAATTATGTCTACGAAAAATGTTATAGTTTATTCTGTTAGTTTACTAACATTAGGGTGTACGGATAATATATCCCAGTTGATCTAAAAAAAAAAATAACACAGACCTTGAAAGGAGAATCAATGTCAAGAATTAGCAGGAGGACAGAACTGCACCACACCTAGGACATAGTTTTCTTGCCACCAAAGACAAGTCTGTTCAGTGTCCGGTAACCTATTAATGTTGTTATATAATTTCTTTAATGTAATCATACGGATACAAAAAATGCATCACCTGTTTTTGCTCAGAAAAAGGAACTTGGACCTGTAATCTTTTTCTAATTTTACCTGGTCACTAAAAACCTGGTTTATATTGAATTAAAAGGAACGGGGGGCTACAGTCTGAATTTTTCTGTCCGTCACAATTCGATACATATGTATTGGACACTTCTGTATGTTGTACTGCATGCCGGGGGTTCTACAATAAGTTCTCAGTTTCAAACGACCCTCGCCATGGGCAGCCAGCTTAGGGATCGATTCATGCGTCACTGTTTGAGTTCAAGTTAAGTTTTCCTCTCCAGTTCCAGACATAATTCATGTTATCGTACATGTTAAAATGCTGCAGGAAGACGCTGTGACAACCTTGAGGATCTTGAGTGCGCTTTGTCTTTATTTCACAAGTGAGTAGATATACTATGCTTTTTATCGGGACATTACATACACGTGAAGTATGTCATCCTCTATTGAATCCAGTATTTATACTTTATGCGCACGTGAAAGTCTCACAGGTTCCGTCTACACGCATGCATTCAATAAACACCTGATATTCGGCATACTGCTGGCGAAGACAAAGAGCACCGCACTCTTTTACGAGCTACTCATACCATGAGGTTACAAAAATGCCGCGAGAAGACTCCTTCTCGGCTTATAGGTTTTGTTACTTTTGCTGGGGTGCAAGTGACTGTGTAGGGTTTTCAATTGACCTTTTGGTTTAATCCGCCACCTAAATAGTAGCATGTAAAAATCCTCCCTCATCTGCGCCATGCAGAGTGATTCGGAGAGTAAACACGTTAAAGCTGTCGTGAAATGTCATGTAGGTTTAGAGTTGCACTTATATGATATATATGTGTCAGAGAGTATGAACAAGGCAAAGGTATGTCGTAAATGTAAAGAGTAATGATCCACGTCTGCTGATATGATCTGATAACAGAACACTGGTCAGGCGATAAGGAGGTCCTGTCCCCAGGTAGTACAAGTACGTTTTATCTGGATATATATATATATATATATATATATATATATATATATAATATATATATAATGTACGTATGCAAGCAAGTACCAGCCCATGCAATTTTGCCGTCAACGTGTCAGGCTGCATTGTGTTGCTTTGTTCCAGCTTACTACACTCGTCCATTATTATCAACAACGAATCGCATGGAATAGCTTCAAAATGAGAACATTTTGCTCAGTGCTTTTCATTAGGACATTTCACATATGATTTTTGTCATCCTCTATTGTTTTAACATATTTATTCCCTAAAATACAATTGGGAAGCAGGGCCGTGCCCTATATAGATTCCTCCTGCACATAAATAGAATAGGAGGAGAAATTGACATGTCTCCGGAATAGAAGACCAATAAACTCCAAGAGGTGACATAACAGTACAAAGACAGATAGAGTGGCGCCGCCACACGAATTCAAGAAAAACAACAATACAGAACGCCACAGACAGGTACAGGGGTTTCGAAGCACGCCTTCTCTCTGGCAAACCTATAAATGGTGTAGTGAACTCCTTGGATATCCTGTACTAGAGGCTATGTGTTTGCGCCAAGCCTACCTGTTACCTTAATGTAATCGTGGACTGCATCGAAAATTGTTTCGTTTTGCCTGCTTGTGCATGTTTTTTCAGCCATTTGACAGAGTCGAAACTGTAAAGGGTGCAAAAGGAATTACTTTAGTATGTAGTACATTTCTATTAAAGGGACATCTGCAAAAAATAGTGAAAATTATCCTCTCTACTATTGCCACATGGGAGTTTCTGTTAAGCCTTTCTTGAAAAGATCAAAATCGAGCTTGCTGCACCCCATGCGCAAACGCGCATGGGATATAGCAAACTTTCTTTTACCTCAATAAAATATTTTGTTGGCACCTTTTATATCCCGATTCAGTTTCATCTTGAACCCGGACAGATCCTCAGATCTTCTCACATCTTCGGGTAAATTGTTCCATAATCGTATAGCTGAAGGAAAGAATGACGATTTAAATAAGTCTGTTCTTGAAAAAGTGATTAATTCCTCACTGATCTTACATTATATCTATTTCTTTCGTTGACAGAATCAGGAATAAGATTACGTAAGTATTGTTGAGCGTACCCACAAATAATTTTGGAAAATGGGATCAATTTGCTTTTTCGCGTCATACCGAACGTTTTTCAAATCCAGTTTCTTCATATAATAAATGGTGATTAGTTCCAGAAGTCGCTCCAGTAATAATTCCAGCTGCAGCTAGTTAGATATTTTCTAATTGATGATATTCCTGCGAAACGCATTGGTTCCACACCACAGAACCATATTCTTAAAGGGGTCCTATAAACGAGAGGTAGAGAACTTCCAAGGACCTCCTATCAAGACGGAACTATAAATATTTGATCATATTAATCATGTTCATTCCTTTGGTCGTTAGTTCTCTTATGTGACTGGACCAGGAAAGGTCAGAATGGAAGATTAAGCCCAAGTGTTTATGCTCAGATTCCGTCATTACGTTTTCTGTCATGAATAGTAAATCAGGATTTTGTAGAGAGGTTCGCTTTTTTGAAAAGAAAACAAAACAGAAAACAAGAAAAAAAAAACCAAAAAAACATGCTGCTTGTTTTTTCCGGGGTTGTAAGACACTTGCCACTGCCGCAACCAATCCTCCGCTTTACGCGGATCAGAATTAAGGACACCTGTCGCCGCAGTGGCATCATCTACCCTAATAAAAAGTGTTGTCATCCTCTATGGAATGTAAGGATGTGGAAGTTCAATTTTTGTTAAAAAAAAAAAAAATTGACTCCAATCAAGAGCCATTATAATTTAATTGGTCAAATACATGGAATTATGCTCAAAATCCAGTCAGCCTTACTTTGCTGTCTTATGTCATATAGCTTTTTCAATTTCAATTTCAATTTCAATATACACGGTAACAGTTTTGTTTTTGTAAGCGCACAGACAAACTTTCTTTTACGCATTTTTCTTCTTGTTCGAGTTTGTATTTGCTTCTATGTTGAAATTTGACTTGATAAGCTAAGATGTTACTAATTTTATTTGGTCATTGTAAAAGTTCGTTGCTGTACGATTTCGTTGAATGTTTTATGTACATTTTGTTTCCCCAATAACATTGATTCAATAGTAAATCATCATCATCATTAACCGATCGGGAAAAAATAAGTTAAAAAATATTTTTAACGAAACCAAAGCAAAAACAGATCATATATGGAAAGCGGGAAGCAGGACATACATTCTAAATATATTTTTTAAAACTGAAAGTGAAAGCCATGTGGTCATTGAAAATATAGGAGTCACAACTTTAAAAAAATCTTGTGAATGCTCTGTATCCTCATATTTGTGAGTTAGGCCCATGTAACACTAAGGACTTATGAGGTGTATAATAATCTACATCGACTGGGCCTACATGGCGTCACCCACGGCATTATATAAAATATGGGTCAAAATGCAATAATCTCGTGACCTGTCTACCATCCTTAATTTTTAATGGATCTTCATTAAATTTATAGAAGAATTGTGGCGGAGTTTTAGATCCCGTTTGTATAGGACACTAGTGACGCCCCTATAATTGGCCTAAACCTGTGATTTAAAATTTCTAAAAAGATAAACATTTCCATATATATATATACATATATATATATATATATATATATATATATATATATATATATATATATATATATATATATATATATATATATAATATATATATAATATATATATAATATATATATATATATTAATACATAAAAACGTTAAACATTTGAAATGTATAGGGTCTATAGATGATGTCATATGTTAACACGTTAAATAATTATAGTGCCAACTGTGCCCAATACCTATTTTGCTTAAGTCATGATACTTAAAAGAGGTGATTTTTGTAATGGCTGGGGGCAGCTTGGACGTCAATTGCGAAGAGAAATCAGCCTGGTGCACACAAGTACATTAGACGTAAAACTCTACTTCATATAATCCATAACCTTCACTTATTGTGTGGGTCACTGTGACACAATCATCGTTGGGTTTGGCCCCTGCCTAAGTTTAAAGTTTTACTTCAATAACTTAAAAAAGTCATTACTAACTTTGAACAGACCATGTGTGAATAGCTGGATGCAAGGCGTACATTTAAAACAATAATTTTGATAATCTGAGATGAAGATGACAGTCACATTTTCAATTGAAATTATATGGTTTAAATGTGAAAATTTTGAGAATGTTTATCATCAAATTCGGTGGATTTTGAAGTAGGTCAGATTCTCGATTCGTGAAGGTTTTTGTAGCGCCAGTTACAGTTTGACGGAAAATATGAGCCAAAAATTTGCTAACAAAATAAAATTCAATGCCTTGAAAAAATAATAAGCTAGACACTCCGAGTTAATAACTGTCTCTCTCTCTCTCTCTTTCTCTCTATCTCTCTCTCTCTCTCTCTCTCTCTCTCTCTCTCTCTCTCTCTTTCTCTCTCTCTCTCACTCTGGGTCGATTTAGTGTGTGTATATTTATAATAGCCTTAAAGAGTGCACAAAACCTATTGTAATTAACTATAAAGATTGGCCTCTGGAGTAGTGTTCGCATAAGGTGGCACAACATAACTGCTGACAGAGAGCACAGTGTGAAAAAGCAAGAGCTGCTGTGTTTGGCTTTACTGCAGTGGTGCACATTGTTCCAAGCAAAAATCCATAACGTATATTTGGAATCTATGTTCAAGCATCTACAAACAAAGCAATTTGTACAATTAATCATTTGCGGTTTTCTTTCACGGGACGGGGGAGGGGGGCTGAAAAATAAACTTCATGAAAAAAATTAAGTGTGCACAGGTAAAAATCAAACAAAATTGTGTTCATAGGGGGCAAAAAAAAAAAGAATTTTGTGTTTCATCACTCATGTTTTAAAGACCCCTAATTTTATAAATAAGAATTTTAGCCTAATTGAGAAGGAAGTTGGTCTTAAGGAATAAAGCCTTCTCTGTTAGAAATTCCAGGGTGTGCTATAATGGTCACCTATGGGTAATTTATTTTAGTTGTTATTAAAGACCTGTATCCTAATATGGACGTAGTACATCTTGGTGCAGTTTGGGAAAGTAGGAGAAATATCTTTGGAATAATCAACGATGAGAAAAGAGGACCCAGTCAGAAGTGAAGGGAGAAGGTATTCCTTATTAGGGCTCCCCTGACCCTGCTGGTGGCGACACCAGCAGGGGCTTTGGGTATGCAGAGCGTACAGTTGCGACAGTGAGATAGGGCTGAGCTGAATGGGAATTTTTGGTACTATTAATAAAGGCCACATGACTAGCTAGTCAGGACTGCAGCAAAAAAGCGGAGTGCCACCGAGTATTATTAGGGACAATTTGGAGGAAACCGTTTAAGTTCATGGTCTTTGAAATAAAGAGCATAAAGGCTTAAACCTCAAAATAGATTTTACTGAGAAACAGAAAAATGTAATAAGTGTGTCCTCTTTTTCCTACGTCTTGAATGTTGACATATTTATTCAATTATCAAAATACTTCCTTGATCTGCATGTGCACCAAATTGATAGAGCAAAACTATGCACCTCCAACACTTTACTTTCGTCAAGCTAGACCAAAACTTCAAAACAGCAGAAACCTCGATGTACACATTTGTATCTCGATACCTTAACTCTTTCACCCCTGCATTTTTACCCAGGATAACCTTTGATCGCTAAATTTCTAACCATATTTTTCAACTGTTGTGACTACTTCGATGCTATATTTTGTATCCAAATGTTATCATGGTATTCATTTCAACACGTAAATATACGTCAGGGTTTTTTATTTTGCAAGGTCAATTTTAAGGCCACAAGGTCACTGTCAAGGTCAAAGATCAAAATATTTGGCAGAAATCTTGGAATTGAAAACCTGTATCTGATGCTGCAATTTATTCTATGTAAAATTTGAACCACTTTTGTTCCTGTGAATCAACTTTTTTTTCTTATACTTACTCAGAATAAATAAAAGGAAACAATATTGTATATTTTATGTTCGGAATAACCTGGACTCAAACTTGCAATCTTTGGCGCCAGTCGCCTAGCTGGGAAACCCACACATTCACTTGACCAAAATCCCCATTCTTAAGAAGAATGGTTCAGTGGAGGTAGTGATGTGCGAGTGAGATATTAACATGGTTATGCAGTATATGCACTCAGTCGACATTTATTTCCAAAATCGGGGACGTAAATCCACCAGCATTAAGCAAATGCAGAAAATAAATATATTTTACGTTTGGAGCGAGTGGGACTCGAACTTGCAATCTTTGGTATGTATACTGAGTCGTCATTTATTTCCCAAATCAGAAGTTGTGTAAAAATTGTCTTTCGCTTGAGTTAAATAGGACTTTATGCCAATCTTGTCAGCTTATACAGGAAAGCTGCAGATTACAAATTTTCTCCGTTATACAAAACAACAGTTCGAATCTGAAAATGTTTAAATTTATTTTTGAAATTATTTAAAATCTTATAAAGGCTACTTACGTACACCATTCACCTTTTAGTGAGGTAATTTTCTACCCCTGTTCAAATGAAACGTTTATAAGAGTATTTAAACTTTAAATTATTATATGCAGGAGTAAACTAAAATTAAATCTAGATGGGCACACATGATATTAAGTGAATATGGCTCGCAGTTTATGAATGTGTCCGGAGTTATTGAAAATCTACATTTACAATGGTACCTATCGTTTAGGCCAAATGAATTGATGTCTTTCCCATAAAACTGTCCATCTTATCAACGTTACCGGAATATCATAGAAAAATATTCACTGTAGTGTAATGTTCCCTTTTTTTTATTTTTTTTTTTTACAGAACGTTCTGATGATGGACCAGGTTCCCATTGAAAACCAGCTTCCTCTGATTATTTAAACATTTTTTATGAAACTTTTAATGTATGGCGTCAACCCTGATGACGCTAGCGCGATATCTCCAAAAATATGAATATCTCAGGAGATATTGACCGTAGCTGTACCGAATTTTTGTCAGAGACGTATTTTTTATGGACCAGGTTCCTTTACAAAACCAGGTGTCACTGATTATTTTAAAAAGTTTTTTATAAAACTTTTAATGTATTTATTTGAAGGCCATCTCAGTCGCGTCGACCCTGATGACGTTACCCCGATATTTCAAAAATATTGACTACAGCTTTCCAAAATTACACAGAGATGCACCTTATGGTGGACCAGGTTCCTATTTAAAACTAGCTTCCTTTTTGCATTTAAAGAGTTTTTATATAACTTTTAAGTACTTATCTTTTGGGCTATCTGAGTGGTGCACAAGGGGACAACATTACAGTAACATCTCAAGTAGGATCCAACACAGTTTCCCCATTTTCTTTACAGAAATGCACATCAGGGTGGACCGCATTCCTATTCAAAACCAGCTTCTTCTTTTTATTTTCAAACTTGTTATGAAACTTTTGAAATGTTTATTTGATGGCCGACTGAGTGACGTACAGTACAGTGGTGTCTTTCACCATGTCTTCCCTCCAAAAACATATCCAAATGTGCTCCTTCATTTCATAGACAACAATATGGAAATTGTATGTAAACTATTTTAATGCGAAGTCTGAAAAAGAAAAATGCATAATTGAGGAAAAAAAGATTATGGGCCCGAGGGTAATCCAATTTCTGAACGCTATTTTTGGACCTTGTCCTCATCCCTAAGTTCACAGGACAACTGACATCTAATTTACTGTTCAGCAGATAAATTGAGATCTTTTTTTAGTTAGGACCTTGATATTGTACATGTCGATGTTTCTCTATGAAGGTCATGCTTAAACAGTGCATGAGTGACCTTGACCTGATTTCTGGGATTACAGTGCAATATACACCAATTTTACTCTTCAGCATAACTTGTGAATGACTTGTCAATGAACTAAAACTTTGATGTTGCACATATTTGTGTTCTTCCATAAAGGTCAGACTTACCAAATACATGAATGACCTTGATCCCATACCAGGTTCACAGAGCCACAAGCGTGACGAATCTTAGGTCGGCTCAGCATGGGACAGCCCTCTTGTTAATGTTTTTTAGTTTTGTTTTGTTTTTTTTAATTCGAGTACTTGCCGGTAAATGCATTTTACCTATTGTACTTCCGTGGACATTCAAATGATCAATATCATGAATTTTCTCCACCAAGTAGTAATTTTCTTTTAAAGTTTCTCTTTAAATATTCTTTAATTACTCATGCTTCAGGGAAATTGATATATTTTTAATGAATTTTTCTTAAGGCCGATCTTTGAAGTACTTCTAAATGCCATATGCATCAAGCTAAATTTCAATGCAGGTCTATCCAGTTGCAACCTTGATTTTGTGAACGAGCTTAAGTCCGCTGAGCACAGGCTGCTCACACAGCCCTAATTTTTTTTTTTTTTTTTTTTTTTTTAGTAAATTCCTTGTCAAGTAAAATAGCTAATGAATATGATAAAAATGAATGAGGGGAGGTCATGGCGTCGACCTAGAATGGGCCAGGCCACAAAGCGGTCCGGCAGAAGAGTAAAGAAAGGGTCTTTTAACTTTGGCCGGGTACCGGTCGCATCCGTTCGGCGGTGCTCAGGTGCCGGTGAAAAAAAAAAACACTGACCGGCCAACAGCCACCCGAAACACCCAGGTACACTCTGATAGCACGTCGTGCAGCAGGTCTGCGGCTTGGTAATAGTGTCAGAGGACCATAAACTGAGCTTAAAAAAAGAACCTTTCTTCACTTCCCTCCAGGATCGCCTCACAGTCTGGCCTCTTCTGGCCCGGCGGTATGACCGCCCTCACATTTATTTCCATAATATTCATTTGCTATTTTGTTTGATAACGAATTAACTAAGAAAGGGTCTTAAGTTTTTTTTTTTTTTTTTTGTTGTTGTTGTTGTTGTTGTTGTTGTTGTTTTTTTTTTTTTGTTTTTTTGTTTGTTTGTTTTGTTTTTTGTAATATGCCTTCGTATTTTTAGACATCCTTTCGTTATGATGAGGGTCAAACTAATTTATACTGTTTTGGCCCTTTGAATGTGCTTCTGTTGGGAGTAATTTTATTTAGTTTGTTTTTGTGTCATCTACCCTTGCTTTTATATTTGAATTGGTGGATTCAGGATATCATGCCTTTTCGCCGCTCCTGAATTCACACCCAAACACTTACAACAGTAGACGGTACGACTACCATAACACTTTTTGTGTTTTAAATGACCAACGGTATTTTAACATTCATGCGCGTGCGAGAAGCCCCCTGTTCCACTTTTAATGTTTGGCGTTAATATTATTATTTATATGTGTAACATCACCTTTTTAGCAAAAAAAAAATTAAAGACAAACAAAAAAACCAAACAAACAATGGACAATGAGAATAATAAGCCCTAAAAATACCGTTATTTCTAAAATCTAACACCTAACAACTGTAGCTTTCAGTGATTGTACAATTGCCAAACAACATATACTTAATGTCCAGAAAAATGTGATTAAGTTCTAAAAAAGCAACTTAATTCTGCAAAGCTGCATTGGAGAAGATGAAATACACATACGAGTTCTTATACCACACGAATACGGCATACTCCCTAAATGGGAAAAAAAACACTTAGGACACATCAATTTAAATCTCAGATGGTAGCGTTCTGTTGTCTTTTATTTAAAAATGGGCAAGCTATCTAAATATGAAAAGCAAACTTCACTAAAATATTTGTTGAAAGGATCTTTGAAATTTTACACACATGAAACATAAAAAGTGCTGCTCATTACTATAGGAAGTATAAACAGTTTTTTCTTTTTTTTTTTTCTTTTTTTTTTTTTTGTGGCAGCGTCAAATGAACTTCTGCTCAACCGCAGTTAGTTTGGTCATGGGCTTGCATATGCATCAGGGTAGCGTTATCTCAGGCTTCGCTGACTTCTGTATCAGACACATGTATCAGTGAATAGCGTCATCCCCAAGAATTCTTGGGGCATGAAGCTATGTGGGAGTCAAGAACCACAAACTGACCTGACGGATGACATTTCATGAAAATTTTGTCAATATGAATGAGAAAAATCGTCCACCGAATACATTGTTTACATTTGTAATTCAAAAGTTACTACGCACATTTATATTAGAACGACAACATAATTATGTCTACGAAAAATATTATAGTTTATTCTGTTAGTTTACTAACATTAAAGTGTACGGATAATGTATCCCAGTCGATCTAAAAAAAAAAAATAACACACACCCTGAAAGGAGAATCAATGTAAAGAATTAGCAGGAGGACAGAACTGCACCACACCTAGGACATAGTTTTCTTGCCACCAAAGACAAGTCTGTTCAGTGTCCGGGAACCTATAAATGTTGTTAGATAATTACCTTAATGTAATCATACGGATGAAAAAAAATGCATCACCTGTTTTTGCTCAGAAAAAGGAACCTAGACCTGTAATCCTTTTCTAGTTTTACCTGGTCACTAAATACCTGGTTTATTTTGAATTAAAAGGAACGGGGGGGGGGGGCTACAGTCTGAATTTTTCTGTCCGTCACAATTCGATACATATGTATTGGACACTTCTGTATGTTGTACTGCATGCCGGGGGTTCTACAATACATGTAAGTTCTCAGTTTCAAACGAGACTCGCCATGGGCAGCCAGCTTCTGGATCAATTAGGGAGTTGATATATCTAGCCTGTATCAGAACCAGGAAGTTTTTCTCGTAATGCAAGTTGTGTTCATGCCTCATTGTTTGAGATCAAGTTAAGTTTCCTCTCCAGTTCCAGACATAATTCATGTTATCGTACATGTTGAAATGCTGCAGGAAGACGCTGTGACAACTTTGAGCATCTTGAGTGCGCTTTGTCTTTATTTCACAAGTGAGTACATATACTATGCTTTTTATCGGGACATTTCATTCGCGTGAATAATGTTATCCTCTATTGAATCCAAGTATATATACATATTATACTTGCGCACACAATAGTCTCACAGATTCCGTCTACACACAAACATTACATAAACACGAGATATTCGGCATACTGCTAGCGGAGACAGAGAGCACCACACTCTTTTAAGAGCTACTCATACCATGAGGTTACAAACATGCTCTTTTCGGATCAGCAGATATATGTACGGTGCACGGTTTACACACGTGAGCCGCGAGGAGACTCCTCCTCGGCTTATAGGTTTTGTTACTTCTGCTGGGGCGCAAGTACATGTGTAGGGTTTTCAATTGACCTTTTGAGAGAGCATGATTCGGAGTGGAAACACGTTATAGCCGTCATAAAATTATATATATGAAAACAAAAGTAACAAAAAACAGAAAAAAAACTTTACAGTTGCACTTATATATGTGTCAGAGAGTATGAACAAGGTAAAGGCATGCAGTAAATATAAAGAGTAATGGTCCACGTCTCCTGACAAGATCTGATAAGAGAACATCGGTCAGGAGGTTAGGAGGTCTAGTCCCACGTAGTTTGAGTACTTTTATATCTGGATATATATATATATATATATATATATATATATATATATATATATATATATATATATATATATTAACATTGTGCTCAGTGCTTTTTATTAGGACATTTTACACATACGATTTTTGTCATCCTGTTGGGAACATAAAGGTGTGAAAGTTCGATTTCTGTCATAAAATTGACTTCAATCACGAGCTGTTATTATAAAATTGGTCATATACATGGAATAAGGGACCGACCATTTGATACTTGGGGGGGGGGGGCCTATGCATTTTATTAAAAAAAAAAATATGTACGTCCCAACATTGCTGAAAAAAAATAAAGTCATTCGTAGTATCACCTGAAAAAAATAAAGTACGTCATTCCTCTAAAAAAGTACTGCTTTAATAAAACTTGGAATCCCCCAAGTTATTCCTTTATTACATAACATCTCTATTACATGTGATGGAGACCTCAAATCTACCCATTCACACTCACTGACCTAAATCAGTACAGTTATCTTGCACTCGGTGACCTCAGTACCACGGATGGTTAGAAAGTTCTCAAACAACCAAATTTGGTTGAAATTTTCTTCTTACCTGTCCTCCCAGACAGGTAGGCCGTTTTGATTGGACAGTCGAGCAACGTTCGCACAACACACGTACCCAATTTACGTTGGAAACGTGGTGTTACGTCCAATATAAATAGTACATGTGGTTGACCGTTACTTCAGTAGCTGATGAGCCTAGTCATAGGCGAAACCGGTCCTACTACTTATCCTCTTAGGATCCCAACTTGACTTTGCTTTTTAGCCTGGCCGAGTGAAACATTGCTTTAATAAAAAGATAGTATCAATAGTGGCATTTAGATTTTTTTATATACGTACATGTATGATTCTCGAAATATTTGATACATCCACGTTCCTATTCTCGTTTTGGCTAACCAAGAAAAAAACTGTTTATTTTCCCATCTAATTCCGTGTATTAGTGGGTCAATAGCTTTCCTTGAGAACTTGGGAGCCCACCATTTGTTGTGAAATGCCAATTTGAATGACGCAGAAGAATGATCTTGTTCTATTGCTTTACAGGCTATATACATTGTGCAGATTATTCTGTAACCCAGTATGGATATGGCAATTCCATACATGTAAATGCAGAATATCAAATTATTAAGGAGAGTCCTGCAGTCATCACTCCACCTATTTGAGACTAAGAGTAAATATCATGAAATATCTAAATATTAATACAAGAGAAGGATTTTCACAATGCTGTTAAAGTTTTAATTTCACACGGCCACTCAGGTATCAATACTCTGTCCCCAGCAAAAGAAATGTGAAGCATCAATTGTTAAATAGATCTTAATTTATTGAAGGCAATGATGGTAATTTTAGCATTTTAATAGTACTATCCTGGTTTGGAAAGACACGGTGATAAAATTATCAATCTAGAATTTTCTTCCGTTGGATACTATTGTATGGGGAATGTATGTACATTACTTTCAGACCAAGTGCCCGTAGACTTCCATCGACTTTCATCAATCTACAATAGTCTGCTATCATATGACAAGCCTCCCCATAGGGATGAGAGGTCATACGATCTTCAGAGCTGGAAAAAAACATGGTGGATACCAGTTAAAAGCTTCTCAAAAAGGAAAACAAAGTTCCTATGAGTAGGGGTTTAATTCACATTTCACAACAAGTGCCTCTATTCAGTTAGAGTAGACTCTGCCAAAGGTGACTATATCATACACTCAATCAACTCAACAAAATATAAGAGATTTGGTAGATAGATTTTTAGCACTTTATTGCAGTAACTTGCATAAATTAGTCTTCACGTAATGCTCATATGCATAGTATGAATAGAAATCAAAATTGTATGTGAATGACTTAGATCAGGTTGCTATTATCAAGCCATCTGTTTGATACATCCCGGTGCTTGAACAAATCAAAATGGTCAATTGGTTGCTAGCATTTACGAGAATGGTAGGAAAATACAATATTTAATATGAATTTGGCTCGAAAATCTTGTAATTCCTAGAAATTTGGGCCCAAAAACTTCCGTCAATAATAGAAAAAAAACCCGTTCAATTCTTGGGCTCTAGAGCACCCATGGGTGGCCAAGACATAAATAACTGCAATGAACCCTTTCAGTACC